>CM069595.1:35777486-36122486 GCA_035771175.1 Paratinospora sagittata | reverse complement strand
CAGAACCTGTTCCTGCTACTCTTGAGAGAGATCCATCTGCAATTTTGACAGAGAAATTTTCATGACATGGACTATAAGTATTAAAAATTCTTGCATCTCCAGTCATGTGGTCGGAGGCTCCTGAATCCACAATCCATGGTCTGATTTTTTCTCTTGTTGCACTGAGTGCGTTTAAGAAATTACCTTTGTGAGCCAAGGATCCGGTTCCAATGACAGAGGTATTGGAGGATTGTTGCTGGTTGATTAACTTTTGCAAAAGTGCCATTTGTTCATTGCTTGGTGGGACTGCTGCTCCAGTGAGGTAGTCATCTCTTCCCTTTCCGCAAATGAACATCATTACTGATTGTGACCATTGAAGGTAATTTTGTCCATTGAGTTTGTGCCTTGTAATAGCCAGAAGATTTCTATCTGATCCTCCATTGCTGCCTGAGGCTGGGGTTTCAGAATGGGAGGTGACTTCTGAGGAGGATTGGCTTTGCTGAGCCATTGTCATCCCGTATTTTGTCATCTATCTACAGGTCAGAGGTGGCTGCTCTGATACCATGTTGAATTTAGAGAAGAAAATAATTCTCATATATTTTTATGATCACTGTACAGTCTGAATATATAATGGAAGGAAGAAACATTCCTTTCACTATATTTGGTAAAAAGATACTAATTACTAAAAATCAGGAAACTAGTAAAATAGGAAACTATAAAATAGGAAACAAACTAATAGAGATATCAGGAATTTCCAGAATCTCTTTATTCCTAAATTAATGTGGACAACTAGTAAAGGAAACTGATCCCTGAAAATCAACAGCTGTATTCCTGAAAATCAGCAGCTGTATCCCTGAAAATCAGGGATCGGGTATTTCAACAAATAGCTCCACTGTTTGCCATAAGTACAGCCTAGACGATACCTATTGTTCATGATCAATAGGAATGACCAATGTAGTTCTAATGCAAAGCTTCGATTAGCAACATATACATTTGCAGTCTTTGGCAAAAAAAAAAAAAAAATATATACATTTGCAGTTATTCTATAGTTACAGTTATGTAGTTGAATAAGGTATACAAGTGCTTGAGGGAAAAGGTTTGATGAAATACTCCCTCCAAACGTCATCAATGGATTTCTGTAGATCCATAGATTGAGCGTGCTCCTCATGTCTTCTTCAAATGATCAATTATATTAAACTTAGATTATATGACACATATAATGTGTCCTTATATTGAGTCTCCATAAGGTGTTCGAATACATATTATGAAGACTAATAGCGTGGGGATAAACATGGAATGAATATTCTCGGAATTTTTTTTCACTTTTCAAATTACTTAATTGTGAATTGAAAATAAATAAATAAAAAAATTACAAAAGCTCAAACGAATTTATGTAAATAATTGAAATAATTCGTAAAATGCAAAAAATACTTTGAACTTTCACTTTTCAAACTGCAAAGCTTAAAAAAATTTAGTGCTAACTTCAACTTTTGGTAAAAAATCTTCCTAAAGAAGAAGACTATATGATATTGAAACTCACATGTAATAAATCAAATAAACGTGCTAAGCAAAGCTGGCGCACGACGTCCCGTAGGTGTTGGGGATGCTGCGTAATACATGCCACATCCCCAGCATCCCAGGGTTGTCAGGCGTCAGCGTTGCAAATGTGTCAGCACACGCCGTCTCTATAGTTTTTTTCTAAATAAAAACAGATTTTTAAGAAAAATAGGCATCATATTTTAAAATTTACAAAAAAACGGCAAGTTTAAAAAGTAGTTCTAGAATTAGGCAAGTTTTGGAAACATAAGCTCCACATTGGTGCTTATGTGGCCAACCCTTAAAAAAAACTAAGAAAGAGGTCCAAATGGGCGCGTCTTTCTCACAAGCACTATGTGGCCCATTGAATGGGCGACATTGAAATGTGTTTTTTTTCTAAAAAAAAAATAAAATTTAATTGATATTATATAAATGTACGTATGAGAAAAAAAAAGCTTAATTTTTTATTTCATTTTTTAAAATTGCTCTCAAGTACTAAAAAAATTACTATCGCTCTTGTTTGACAAAAAGAGGGGCAAAAGTGGTGAAAATCTACGCTTATTGTGGTTGAGAGAATGCCAATAACAGAATATGCAAATTTGCAATGCTTACACAACACAGGCCTAAGGGGGCGTCATTGATGCCTATTAGTGCTATTTTTTTGTTTTTTTTAAAAAGAAAAATTTAATATAAAAAGAAATTTTTTTAATTTTTATTCATGTTTGATGAATCTCGCAATCATTAAAAAAATGAGATATACTAAACATATGTTGAGTGCCAACATTGGTTACTTACAATGGCACCAAAAACTGTCAGATGCATGGATGCACGTGTATTGAGAATGATGCCCATTCTCAAATATATATATATTTTTTTAAAAAAGGTTGCAACGTGCATCCAACGGCTATCGGGTGCCACCATTGGCAACAATCATTAGCATCTAGCCTATGCATAACATAGGCCTTTTAATGGGCGTCTTTCTCTTACTTTTTTTAAGAGTTGGCCACATAAGCGCCAACGTAGTGCTTGTGAGAGAGACACGCCCATTTGGAGAAGCCATGCCTTTATGTAGCCAAAACTTGAGCGTGTCCCAATACCCTTCTAAGAACCCCCGTAGGCGACGGAACCCCATTCCCATGCCCCGGTTGAATTTTTGACCCCCCCTCCGTAATTCAAGTTGTTAAGGAAGTATGGGCATAGGTTATTACTAGCAAGTATGGGCATATTGATTTCAACAGAAAGATTATCCCTACCACTCGTTCTACCTTCCGTTGTCCTTGAAAATTTATTCTTTCTTTACTTCCTATTTTATTCCCACATTTTTAGCCCATCTTAGGTGATGGCAGGATATTCAAATTTTGGGAGGTTTGGTGGTTAACTGACTCCCCCCTAGTCGACCTTTTCCCAAGACTTTATCATGGCTCTTCATTCCCTCACCATACCATTGATCACTTCACCACTCCTAATGATTTGGGGGGATCGTGTATTTGGAATATATGCAATCCTTGTCATCTTACGGTTGGCCAAAGGGTTGAATATGATAACTTGCTATGTGTGTTACATCAAGCTCACTTGTCATTGGGTCTCGACCGTTTTGATTGGGCCCTTCATCACTCTGGCCATTATTCGTGTTAGTCTTTGTTCCATTTCTTAATTGATGACCTTCCATTCCTTGTTGCCTATTTTCAACTTGATTTGGGAAGCTCTTGTTTCGTCAAAAGTTAAAGTGTTTGGATGAATTTTGGCCCATAATAAGCTTTGCATGGCCGATGAGCTTCAAAGGCGCTTTCCACTATTTTGCTTGCAACCTCATTGTTGTTCCTTGTGTTTTAATAGTGCGGAGGATTTTGGCCATATGTTCTTTAGTTGTCCCTTTGTAGTGCGTATTTGGAATAAATGGCAATCTCGACTTGGAATTTGTTTCTCTACCCCGGTCTCGTTAGAAGATGCTATGATGATCTCTCATATTAATGGTCTTAATGGGAAGCAAGTTAAGATTATGCGTTCAACTGTTTTGGCAACAATTTGGATGATTTGGTTGGAACGTAACCGCCGAATCTTTGATGGTTGTGTTAGGACAGTAGAGGATGTTTGGAATGAGGTGATGATTTTAGCTAGTTCATGGTTAATAGCCTAAGATTAATGGAGACTTTCCTTGTGTATTTCTCAGCTTTTTGATTATTAATATATCCTTGTTGTCTATTCTAAAAAAAAAAAGAAAAAAAGAAAACTGAAGATTAAAGTAAACTATTCGGCCTCATCAAGGCCAAACCATGAGGTTTTTTTTTACCGGACCACTTTGAGGGCGTCCCAATACCCTCCCATGAACCCTCGGAGGCGACGGAACCCCGTTCTCATGCCCGGTTGAATTTTTGACCCCCCTCCGGAATTCAAGTTATTAAGAAAAACATAAGATTTTAGTAAATTGTTCGGCTTCACCGAGGCCAAACCACGGGGTTTTTTTTTTACCGGACCACTTTGAGCGCGTCCCAATACCCTCTCAAGAACCTCCGGAGGCGACGGAACCCCGTTCCTATGCCCCGATGAATTTGTGACCCCCCCTCCAGATTTCAAGTTATTAAGGAAAACCAAAGATTAAAGTGAACTGTTTGACCTCACCGAGGCCAAACTCCAAGGTGTTTTTTTAGACGGACCATTTCGAGCGCGTCCCAATACCCTCCCACGAACCCCCGGAGGCGACGAAAGCCCTTTTCCATGCCCCGGTGAATTTTTGACTCCCCCTCTAGAATTCAAGTTATTAAGGAAAATCGAAGATTAAAGTAAATTGTTCGGCCTCATCGAGGCCAAACCACGAGGATTTTTTCAAAGGACCACTTTGAGCGCGTCCCAATACCCTCCCACAAACATCCGGAGGCGACGAAACCCGGTTCCCATGCCCCGGTGAGTTTTTGACCCCCCTTCGGAATTCAAGTTATTAAGAAAAACATAAGATTTTAGTAAACTATTCGGCTTCACTGAAGTGATAGGGATTTTTTTTTTACCGGACCACTTTGAACGTGTCCCAATAACCTCACACGAGCCCCGGGAGGTGACAGAACCCCTTTCCCATGCCCCGGTGAATTTGACTCCCCCTCCAGAATTCAAGTTATGAAGGAAAACCGAAGATTAAAGTAAACTATTCGGCTTCACCGAAGCTAAACCACAAGTTTTTTTTTTTTTACCGGACCACTTTGAACGCGTCTCAATAACCTCCCACGAGCCCCCGGAGGCGACGAAACCCAATCCCATGCTCGGTTTAATTTTTGGACCCCCCACCGGAATTCAAGTATATTTATATGGAAATTACAACATTATCAAAACATGTATAAGGTAATTCTGTTGAAAAAAATTTACTGAATTGAAATAGCAACTATAAATACATGTTGACTACAACATTATCAAAACATATATAAAAGCGATAAAACAAGCTGTCACTCAGTGCCACATATTGGCCATTTATGTCGTTTGTTGCGCCGTAAGTGATCTCTTGTATAGTGTTGCAAAGGCACCTGAGCAGCTTGCTCAACATTATCTGAAGGTCTCGGAATATGTGGTGCTGGATCATCGTCAACGGGCATAGCTGATATGTGCTCATCGTCATGATCGTGGTCGTCACGTTCATCATGCGCCTCAATAACCGTATCTGCTATAAATACACCTCTCAAGCCTTGCCCTCGCCCTCGCCTTGGCATTTTTTTTCCTCTACCTATCCAATTTCCCTCTGGATTCCAATTTCTCCATAGGTAAAAGTCAACATTTTGGTAATCCTCTTCACCCAACATTGGATTGTCCTCGAATGAAGTAACTGCCCGGTCAATCTCAATATCTGGTATTGCATCACCAAAGATGGAAGGATCCCGCTGCAATGGTGACGTGTGGACATTCGTGAATGGATCCACTCGACTGGAAGGAGTGGTGGGACTCTGATGGTATGCTGACGATGGTCCTTCTGTTGTGTCCCCCTAACCATGTAATCTGCGTGCACCGTTTGTAGCGTAGTCATTGAATCCCCTCAATGTCCGTCAGTGCAGTCATATTATTAACCTGACTGCGCAAATTAATTTGAGCCTTGTTGCAAACCTAAATAGAAAAAATGCGATACATTAGACAAAATAACTACAACTTAGTAATATGTGAAAACGTGAATTGCAAAATGTACTATCTTACCAAGAAATCGGTAGTTGCGCCACTTCCAGTCATATATCTTCGGGTTATTGGTCGGTACCAAATCATGTCTGGGTCATTGTACTCCATATGTGACGAAACATTATTTTCATAGACATCACCAACTGCCAAGTTTTTAGCACGACGCTCCCATTCATCAACATAATATTTGTGCTTTTGAATCCAATCATTGTCACATTGGCTCTTCATATCACACTTGTGTCGCATGGCTTCGGAATCATTTGTCTCATGCCAAATTGACGCAACACTCGATCTGGCCGATGTAACTCAACTATGGCGAAACAAATTAATGGAGAAACAGTGTGTCAAATGTGTCGCCCATGCTTGAAATAATCTGGCAATGCATCTATCAAATCATCGGTGTATGGAGTTCACTTGACCTGTACATGCACTGTCCATAACGTCAAAAACTGAGAACCATGCAATACAAAAATTAAGCAATACATGTGTGTAAATTATTTAGAATATTGTACCCCTTCAAAACCTGTCCAAGGCCTCTCTATATTTATTCAACACATGCGTTGGGATCTCTTTATTTACCAATGCTTGTCTCCACCTTCAAATGTTAACGACAAATTAATAAATGTTAACGGTGAATGTTAAAAAGGAAGAAATAAGGTGACTTAAGTAGAAAATGACTCATTTACCTATATGCCAATAATGTTGTTGGCAACAAATGTGCATTTGGACCTACATGATCCTCGCGAGGAACGTTGCACCGTGGAGCCAAAAATGGAAATCTATCCCATGCTCATAACTGTACCAGGACCAGTGCTCTTGAAATACCTCGTTTGTCATAATCAACAGCATGACACATCTGACGATATAGCCATGCTAACACTGCACTGCCCCACGCGTAAGTACCAGCCATATCGAAATCCGCAAGAAGCAAAACACATAGGTGTACAAGATTGTTTGACCGGTCTGACAACAAGCCACCTCCAATCAGCTGCAAAATATAGGTTCGTGCATACTGTTGTATTTGAATTTTCGTTGCGTCTTCTGGTAAGTTTGAAGCTCTTTCTCCAAGGGTGACTAGACTCAGTCGTCCCCTGCGTCTATCTTTCCCCTCCGACATGAACCCGAGCAACTCAGCGCATAAATCCCCATATTCAAGGTTGGTCGATCCCGTCACTGGTAAACCATCGACCCGCAACCCCAATTGCACCTCCGCATCTTGGAGTGTAATAGTCGCCTCTCCGATTGTAAGGTGGAAGGTATGGGCCTCCTGACGCCAACTTTCAATGAAGGCAGTAATTATGTGTCAGTCGAACTAAATGAATTGAATACGTGCTACCCCATAAAAACCAGCTCGCTATAAGTATGGAATAGTGGAAGCCTGCGATGGACCACAGCCTCCCTACGTCGGCAATGCAACTCTTTCACTGGCAGCAGGAAAAAAAATAAAATTTGTATTGTCAATGACAAACTTCGTAAAAAAGGAATTGATTAAATATCAAAATAAAAGTCGAGTACCCCTTCATCCCAGATGGGACCAGATCGATGACGGGCCTGCAAAGACAGTACAGATGGATCTAAAGGACCTGGATCCATCTAACCTAGATGAAATAACATTACATTTAATTAGCGCTTATTAGCATCAAAGATGGTAAAATATTACAAAAAGATAAAAATGAGAGAATAAATACAATAACACACTATATAAAATAGTAGAAAACACTACAACTGCATGTGATAATCATTAAAACAATAGCTCGTACATGACAAAGTCGATCCAAAAGTGTCATATTACATTGCATGCCATACATGAGATTGAGAAGTTAGAAAACATGAGATATATATGGGTAAACAACAGCTTATGTATCCCCTCCACGGAGGGCTGGACAACTCCGCTTGTTGTGGCCTTCCTGTCCACATCTAATCTTGGAAGAGGGTTCTGTTGCGGAGAAGAGAGCAATCTATGGGATTGTGTTGCCATGTACAAGAAAAAGTGTTTTAGAGGTTGCCATTTATATCATCTACTAAGTTTGTAAAGTATATAACCCTGTATATCTATTTATACATGCTCTCACATTAAGACAAGATGAATAAGAAATATTTTCCTCTCTTCTCTCGTGGACATAGGCCACAGAGCCGAACCATGTTATATTTTGGTGTTTTTGTTTTGTTTATTTTACAACATGGTATCAGAGCTTTAGGCTCGTACAATTGGGAATACGTTTTTCAGCCTTCATCGCCAAAATCTTTGTGGTCGGCCTTCATCGCCAAATCTTTGTGGTCGGCCTTCATCGCCATCGCTGTGTCCGACTTACATCATCTTGTCGGAACCCTTTGTTTCCGACGACGCTGTTGCACACCATCTCACCATCGTCGCTTTGGTTCGTGCTACCCATCTCTCTGGTTCGGTTCAGGAGCTGGAGCTTTCTTCCTTCAGTACATTTGTCCAATCATCCGATCCTTAGGTTCATTATTGGGTACAGAGGGTGTAGGAGATTCAAGTTTGGTTTGTTGGAGGTTAAAAGGGTCAAAAAGATCAAAAGAGTTATCAAGGGAGTTCCGATCCTTGTCTGCCATGATGACACTGGTTCATGCGACTGGTTCGTGCTACCCATCTCTCAGGTTTGTCGACGTTGTTGCATACCATCTCACCATCGTCGCTTTGGTTCGTGCTACTGTTCATCACCATCGTTGCATCATCCTTGTTGTTCGTGCTACTTGAAGAAACGCTGATCGTCATCTTCGTTGGTCTGTTGTTGCGTTTTCGTTGTGCCGATATGTGTTGCCATCTTCATCTTCATCTTCTTCTTCCTGCAACATCTCATCTTCGTCTTCATCTCAGCCATTTATTCTTCTTCAGCCTGCATCTGTAATGGCACTCTTCTTCTATTCTTCTTTTATTTTTTATTTTTTTTGAGTTTGTAACCTTAAAAAAAAAATGTCGGTTACTTCCGAAACGGTGCAGACTGAAGAAGCAGTTGACAAAACGGAGAAAGGAGAACTACCAAACATTCAGACAGCATACAGACTTGATGGAAATAATTATTTGAAGTGGTCTCAGCTGGTGTGTACTTTTTTGAAGGGCAAAGGGAAATTGTTTTGAGCACTAGACCTACACCTGGAGATTATATGTTTATAGCGTGGGATAACGAAGATGCTTCTATAATGGCGTGGCTATGGTCAATGACGCCAAATATTAGTGATACATGCATGTTTCTGACTACCGCCAAAGACATTTGGGATGTCGTTCATCAGACATACTCTAAGGCCCATGATGCAACCCAAGTGTATGAGATCAAAGTGAAAGTTGAAACAACAAAACAAGGCAACATGGCGGTCACAGAATATGCCAATGTACAGAGTCTCTGGCAGGAACTTGACCATTGTAGGTGTATTGAGACTAGATGCCCTACAAATGCTGTAGTTTCAAAAAACTACATTGAGAAAAATCGGGTCTATGACTTCTTGGCTGGACTTAATGCAGAGTTTGATCAAGTGAGAGTCAGACTCTCAGCAAAGAGTTGCCAAGTCTGAATAAGACTATCTCTGTTATCCGGACTGAAGAAAGCAGAAGAAGTGTTATGCTCACACCTTAGAAGATGGAAGGCTCAGCTATGGTTGCCAATAGGGGAAATGATCAGAAGACAAACACTCTGCGAGCTGAATCATCAAAGGTCCCAAATTGAGACAATAGGGACAATCTATGGTGTACTTATTGTCAGAAGGCTAGACATACTAGGGAGAAGTGTTGGAAACTTCATGGCAAGCCTTCAACTTCCAATAAAGAATGGGGCTACAAAGGAGGACAGCAGAAGACCAGTGGACAAGCACATCTGTCTACTGAACAAACAGTTATAGACTCCCCGGTGCCAGTAGGCTTCAACCAAGACGACATTGAAAGATTGAAATATTTGCTTGGCACACTGGATAAACCCTCAGATACCTGTTCATTGGCACATTCAGGTAACTTTCCTATTTTTATTGGATTTAAAGTCTCGGATAAGTCTTTGCTAATTCTTGGGTTACAGATTCTGGTGCTACTAATCACATGACCAATTCCCCCAATATATTTCATACCTACAACCCCTGTCCTAGTAGTAAAAAAATAGCCACAGCTGATGCATCCTTAACCACAGTTGCTAGTATAGGTGATGTTCACATTAGCCCCACCCTTACACTCAAAAATGTTCTTCATGTTCCTAAACTATCTGTTGTAAAATAAAATAATAAAGAAACACATAGATGTAACGTGGTTCGACTCTATGGCCTACGTCCACGGGAGAAGAGAGGAGAATTCTTCTTATTCTTGATGATGTCTCAATGGAGGGACACCATATATATAGACATACAGGGCTATGCACACATATAGCAATAATTATAATTTTAGTAACTGCTAAATAAAACAACTACTAAAATTATCATCTTTCCTTAAAGGAAATAAATCCTACAGATTTTGCTCTTCTCCACAACATTCCCCCTCAAGCTGGTGAATAAAGGTTTACCATTCCCAGCTTGGACACACTTGCTTGAAATGTAGTACGGTTTAACCCTTTAGTAAGCACATCGGCGAGTTGACTATTGGTAGACACATATGGAGTACAGATCAGCCACTATCAAGCTTCTCTTTAATAAAGTGTCTATCAATCTCTATACGCTTGGTTCGATCATGTTGAACTGGGTTATGGGCAATGCTAATTGCAGATTATTGTCACAATAGAGTCTCATAGGGCCCTCTCAGTGTATCTTCAAATCTGTCAAAATTGTCTGCAACCATAATAGCTCACAAACCGCTTGTGCCATTGCTCGAAATTCTGCTTCTGCACTAGATCTGACTACTACATTCTGCTTTTTAGTTCACCAAGAAACGTACAATAACCAGT
Organism: Paratinospora sagittata; assembly: GCA_035771175.1. NCBI lineage: Eukaryota > Viridiplantae > Streptophyta > Magnoliopsida > Ranunculales > Menispermaceae > Paratinospora > Paratinospora sagittata. The sequence goes on along the minus strand of CM069595.1, from coordinate 36,111,948 downwards.
AGTTGATCTTCTGTCAACTATTGAACCAACATAGTCTGAATCAGTATATGCTTCAAGAACCACTCCTGTGTGTCGCTTAAATAAGATGCCCTGTCTTGGAGTCCCTTTAAGATACTGTAAAACGCGATTAGCTGCTTGCAAATGAATATCTTTAGGGTTGTGCATGAACTGACTTATTACACTTACTGCATATGCAATATCAATTCTTGTGTGAGAAAGATAAGTCTCCCTACTAGTCTTTGATATATCTCCTTATTAACAGCCAGCGCTTCTTCAACTTCTCCAAACTTGTGATTAAGATCAATAGGTGTATTCATTGGTTTGCATGCTAGCTTCCTTGTTTCATTAAAAAGATTTGTAATGTACTTCTGTTGAGAAATAAAGATTCCCTGTTTAGAGTGTGCCACTTCAATCCCTAAAAAGTATTTTAATCTCCCTAGTTCCTTGATCTCAAATTCCTCGGTCAAACACTGCTTCAAATTTTGTCTCTCGTTCTCATTGTTTCCTGTCATGATGATGCCATCAACAATCACTAATAGAGCTGTAACTCCCCCTAAAGCTGAGTGCTTCATAAACAGAGTGATCTCCTTGGCTTTGTCTATATCCCATATTTGTCATTATTTTGGCAAACCGACCAAACCATGCCCTCGGGGACTGTTTAACTCCATACAGGGCCTTTTTCAATTTACAGACTTTATCAGTGGTGCCAAATCCTGGAGGCACTTCCATATAGATTTCTTCTTCTAAATCCCCATGTAAAAATGCATTCTTTACATCAAATTGTTGTAGATCCCAGTCATAATTAGCTGCCAAAGACAAAAGAAGTCTCACAGTATTCATTTTTGCAACCGAAGCAAATGTCTCTTGATAGTGCACACCATATGTCTGAGTATATCCTTTGGCTACTAATTTTGCCTTGTAGCGTTTCAGGGACCCATCTGCTTTGTATTTTACTGTATAAACCCATTTGCATCCCACAGGTTTCTTTCCTGCAGGCAAGTCTATCAACTCCCAAATATCATTTTTTCTCAAGGCTTTCATTTTCACATTCATGGCTTGTTTCCAATTTTCATCAGATAAAGCCTCGGACAAAGAGGTAGGGATTTGGATACAGTTCAAGCTAGTAAGAAAGCACTTATGAGATGGAGAAAACCCTTCAAATGACACAGCATGGGAAAGTGGATACAAGGAACGTTTAGTGCATTCCCAAGTTTCCTTTCTAATGGCAATAGGAAGGTTTAGATCAATGTCTTTTTCGGGCTGAGGTTTTGAAAGGTTTTGTGAGAGAGGTCAGAAACTGTACCTTCATTTCCAAGAGCTGGTTCAAATTTTTGGACTTGCATAGGTTCAGAGACTGTAGCTTCCTTTCTTGAGTACACCTGTCCAGTCATTCGATCCTCAAGAGCAGATGGCTCAGATTCAGGTTCCCTACTTTGGTTATCACTGGGTTTTGAAGTGCAGATGCAGATGGCTCAAGTGTGGAGGGAGATGGTATGGATGAGAGGTCAATGGAGAAGGGTCATAGAGGAGAGAATCCCGATCCTTATCTTCCATGATGGAGTTCTCCCCCTGAAGAGAAGGAGCGGGAAAATAAGACTCACGTTCATTGAAAGTAACATTCACTGAGAATAAAAACTTTTTAGACAGTGGATGGTAGCATTTGTACCCTTTTTGAGTGGAGGAATACCCCACAAAGACACACTTGAGAGCTCTTGGATCTAATTTCCCCCTGTTTGAATGGTGAACATGGACAAAAGAAACACACCCGAAGATTTTAGGAATAAGATTGTTGGAAGTTTTGATGTTAGGATAAAATTGTGATAACAAATCAATGGGACTCTTTAAACCAAGGACTCGAGAAGGTATTCGATTGATAAGGTGTGTGGCAGTTAAGACGACTTCCCCCCAATAGAACTTAGGCACATTGTTATGGAACAAGAATGCTTGGGTTGTATTAAGTAGGTGGCCATTTTTCCTCTCAGCAACACCATTCTGTTGTGGGATGTGGACACAAGATGATTCATGAATGATCCCTTCCTTTTGAAAGTAACGGGTCAAGGTTTGATTAAAATGGTAACTTGCATTGTCAGATCGAAATTTCTTGATTTTAGCTCTGAATTGATTTTGTACCATGTTGTGAAAGTTTGGGAGAACGAAGCTCACATCAGATTTTTGTTTGAGTAAAAATATCCATGAGACTCTAGTACAATCATCAATGAAAGATACAAACCAACGTGCTCCAAAAACATTAGGAATAGGAGGACCCCAAATATCACTATGAATAAGATCAAAAGGAGATGAACTTCTTTCAGTGTGAACTGGGAAAGTCACACCCTTGTGTTTTGCCACTTCACACACCTCACAATGGAAATCGTCAATATCTAATGTCTTAAACAGAAACAGAAGCATGACCTTAAGGGTTCTATATAAGGGATGTCCAAGTCGACGGTGATGAAGCCATATTTGATCTTTAATGGAGAGATAGCGTTCAAAGAGAAATGATGAGTTATTCTTGATAAAATTTACTGGTGTCTCAAGGTAATACAATCCATCCTGTTCCTTAGCAAGTCCAATTGTCTTTCCCAACCTCTTGTCTTGAAATTCACAATGAGTAGGATAGAAAATCATTTTACAGCTTAGATCATGTATTAACTTTTGTATGGAGACAAGATTTGTGGATAGCTTCGGAACATGAAGTACATTTCTAAGTGTAAGTGTAGGGCTGATGTGAACATCTCCTATGCCTGCAACTATGGTTAAAGACCCATCAGCTGTGGCTATTTTTCGATTGCTTGGACATGGGTTATAAGTATGAAATATATGATAGGAATTGGTCATGTGATCAGTAGCACCATAATCTATAATCCAAGAGTTTGCAAAGGATTTATCCGAGACTTTGAATCCAATAGAAATAGGAAACTTACATGAATGTGCCAATGAGTTTGTACCTGAGGGTTTTCCAATAGTGTCAAGTAGAGTTCTCAATCTCTTGATCTCATCCTGATTGAATCTGACTTGCTTAAGAGAGTGCTCTTCAATTGATTGTACATTGGACATCTTTCTTTTGGCTCACGTACCGGTGGAAGCAGCAACAGCAACAATAATGATGCCTGGTCAGATTCTTCAATAACAACGATGAAGGCCAGACAAGTCTCTCTTTGGCATTGAAGGCGGAAGATGGAGGTTGATTTTTTTTTTTAAAACTCTTTTTCTTTTCTATTTTTCTGATCTTTCTTTTCTTTTTGTTTTTTAAGGTATCTGAAAAGAGAGAGAAGGAACAAAAAGAATGAAAAAAAAGATGGCTAGACAAAAAGCTAGAGTGAGATGGGCTAAGGAAGGGGACACCAATTCCCCTTTTTTCCACAAATTGTTGAACATCAGGAGATCCAAAAATTGTCTCTAAGCTGGAGAATGATGATGGGTCAATGGTGGATAATGCTGAGGGAATTTGTCATACGATTGTGGAACATTTTAGGAATATGTTCTCTGATGTTGATAATGGTCAATGGGGCATTGAAGGTATTAATTGGAACCAAATCTCTCAGGAGCAGCAACAATGGTTGGAACGACCTTTTGAAATGGAGGAGATTAGGGTTGTTTTCTCATGTGATGGTGAAAACGCACCAGGCCCTGATGGTTTCACCATGTTGTTCTATCAGAAGAATTGGGAGATTGTTAGAGAGGATCTTTTAAAGGTGATGGAGGAGTTTTTTTATGATGGAGTTGTTAATAAATGCACCAACGAAACTTATGTTTGTCTTATCCCGAAAAAATAAAACTCCATCAAAGTTGTGACTATCGACCAATAAGTTTAACGACCAACTTGTACAAGATCATTGCAAAGACACTCGCCAATATGTTACGGCATGTTATTCACTCTACTATCGCCGAGGCTCAAATGGCCTTTGTGAAGGACAGACATATTACAGATGTTGTGTTAATCGCCAATGAGACAGTGGATGAATGGAGATTGACCAAGAATCAAGGATTCCTGCTAAAAGTGGACTTTGCCAAGGCTTACAACTCTGTTAAATGGAAGTTCCTCTATTTTGCAATGGAAAAGAAAGGATTTGGGTGCAGATGGAAGAATTGGATACGGGGGTGCCTTTCTAATGTATCCTTCTCCATGTTTATTAATGGGAGGCCTAGGGGGAAAATTGATGGATCCAGCCCCCTTGTCCCCTTTTCTCTGCACTTTGGTTGCAAATGTTCTGGATGGTATTACAACAAAGGCCAAAGATATGGGTGTTTTGCATGGTTTTGTGGTTGGAAAGGATCAAATTCATATTTCCCATACTCAGTATGCTGACGATTGTCTTTTCTTTGTCGAGAAAGATGATCGTAGTCTTGATAATGCTATGAAGATCATTGACTGCTTCTGCTTCATTTCTGGCTTAAGGGTGAATCATTCCAAATGTCAATTAGCTGGTATTAACGTCCCTAATGATGTGGTTTGGAATATGGCCAACAGGATAGGTGTGTCAGTTGGATGTTGGCCCTTGAAATACCTGGGCATGCCATTAGGTGGAAATCCCCCCAAGGCTTCTTTCTGGGATCCTGTTTTGTTTATCGAAGGATTGAGGGGTGGAAGAGAAGCTTTCTTTTCTTTCAAGGGGTGGAAGAGTTACTTTGTTAAAATCTGTCCTTGAGGCCATACCAACCTATTTTATGTCCATTTTTAGAATGCCAAAGTCTGTTGCATGTGTCATTGAGAGAATGATGAGGAATGTCTTGTGGAAAAACGAAGAGGTTGGAAAAGGCTCTCACTTGGTTAGATGGGAAAAGGTTAAATTGGACCTTGAGCATGGTGGATTGGGCATTGGTGATTGTTGACAAGGAACAAGGCTTTAGTTGGTAAATGGCTGTGGAGGTTTTCTCATGAGAGGGATGCTCTTTGGGCTCGGATCATTAGGAGCAAACATGGCTTACAAGGTAATGCTCGGGATGCTAGTATTTGTTCTTGCGCCACTTTTAAAAGCCCTTGGAAGTTTATACATTCCATTTATCCCATTTTCTCTCCTTTCATTCATTTCAAGATTGGAAATGGAATTTCCATTAGATTTTGGGAAGATACTTGGTGTGGTAATGAAGCTCTAATGGACAAGTTCCCACATCTTTATGCTTTATCCAGTCTCCATAATGCCCCCGTTCCAGCCTTCATTTGTTCACAGTCCTCTGACGGTTCTAGGCATGATTGGAATTTGCACTTGAGGAGAAATCTTCCAACCAGCTCTTTGGAGGAAGTGCCTGCTCTTCTCCAATGCTTTTCCTACTGCAATCTTTGTGACACCAATGATAAGATATGGTGGACTGGTGATAATTCTAGGGATTTCACCTCTAAATCCTTCTTCACTTCTATGCTTTTCAACAATAATGCTCCACTGTTCAACCCTGCCAATTTCATTTGGACTGCTCATGTTCCCCATAAAGTTAAAATCTTGGGTTGGCTTATTGCTCTTAGAAAGCTTAATTGTGCTAACGTTCTGCAAAGAAAGTTTCCTAATTCTTTGATCTCTCTTTCATGGTGCTGCTTATGCAAGAGGGATGAGGAGACGGTTGATCATGTGTTTGGAGAATGCACTTTTGCTAAAGATTTGTGGTTCTACTGGAGAGAAAATGCCTTCTGCTGCTGCCGCCGGAATCCAACACCTTTTTTGTTTTCCTAACTGCTCATGTCGGTTGTAAATTGAAACAGTATTGGCGTTGTATTTATCTTGCTAATTTCTGGTGTATCTGGGCTGAACGAAACAACTGTATTTTTAGAGATAGAAGTAGTAATTGTAGTAGGATTTGGGAGCAGGCCTTGTTTCTGTTTGCTACATGGGTCAGTTCAGGCAAGTTATCTCTTGGGTATAGTCTTGGGGACTGGCTTTTAAACTGGAACAACATTCTGCAAACCTTGTAACTCCAATGGGACTTCTCGTCCCTGCGGCCCTTTTATATTTTCATTTATAATATTCCTCTCTTTCTTGTAAAAAAAATAAATAAATAAATAAACTCATAAATTCCTGTAGATGTTGAGAATAGAAGTCACAAAATAGTTTATTTCTCATAAAATGTACATTAAGTGTTATAAAGATTATAAAGCTTATATTAATGTGGTAGTCTCGCATGGCTCGTGTAATGGGAGAGACCTTAAGCTATAGTGTAGAGATTGTCTCAAACACGTGAACACCCATGGTGGGTGGTTCAAGGTGGGGTCTCTTGTGTGGAGGCAAAATCGTGCAACCTTGGGGGTATTGTTGTTGGTGGGTGTACTAGGTTCATAGCAAACAATATGTGAGGCAAGTTTGGGCCATGCGGTTGCGTTTTGTTATTCTACAAAGAACTGTCTTGGAGGACATAAAGGGTAGTGCGAGACAATAGGCTTTATAGGTTGGTATGTGTTAGTGTGGCATGCTTCGAGTTGTTATCCAAACGAGATGTTTAGATGGGCCTCACGTGTGTGGGTTTGTGCATGTGGGAGCAAATCTGTGAGGGTGCTAAGGCCAACAATGGGCAGTTTGTTGCATTGGTGGAGCACTTAGTCACAAATGCGCTTCATGTGTTTTTATTTCGTTTAGATCTTGAAGTAGTTGACTGTTACGACAAAGTAGTTGACTATTACAATGAAGAAGTTGACTACTTGCTTTTGATGACCACTTCATGCCTTAAAGTCTACTATTTGTGTTGTGCTGATACAAGTTTCTCTAAGCCTCGCGTCAGTCAGCTACTTCTAGCCTTCTGGTTAACTACTTGGGCTACCATACGACTTTTTGGCCATTTAGGGTTGACTATTGGTGCTCGTTAGGCAATTTTCATTCAAAGTCCAATTATATTAACCCTCACACATGTTTCTATTCATTTTGACACCCTACACAATGGGTTATTTAACCTGAGGTCATTTTGCCAAATCTCAAATGCTTCAAATCAAATTTTACACCATGAATTGAATTCAAATTTAACACATTAAGGACATTTAGTAAGTTTTTTTTAAGATGGAAACTAGAGAAACTAGGGAAAAATTGAGGGATTTTACATTTATGTAAGAAGCATGTTAGAAAATTTAGTTGAAGTAAACTCCCTACCCAAAACACATTGATAGCACTTAATAATAGCCTAATGTTGCATTTTAACAAGAGCTCGTCAGGCAATGTAAATTTAGTTCAAATTGGAGTAAGGTTCTAATGCTTCAAAATGAATCAATTCAAAAGGTGCAAGAGAAGTAGAAGTACTTTGATTAAATGGTAAAGTAGAATATTTTGGCAATCTCTACGTTACATGGACTTGGGTATGGGAGTCAGAACTCATATGTGGGTACATATATAGAGGTTGAACTTGTGGCACTAGGCTAAAAGTGTCCAAAAATTTGGATATTGGGTACTTGGACAAGGTTATGTTTACTACTGAGCCTGTATTCTATTTTTTTCTTTCCTTTTTTATGCTTTTCAATCACTTATTTTTCTTTTTTCTCATCTTAGTGAATCGCCACTTATTAGTCACTCTCTTCATTTCTACCTTCTCTTCCTTCCTTAGAGAATCTACATAGTAGTACTACAAAATCTGAAGTGTCAAATTCATATCCCATGCCCATATTGCTACCATGAAGTGTCGACATGAGTATGTCGGGATAAAGTAAAGAGTCTAGGTAATAGGCCAATCTGCAACCACTACGATAAGAAATGTAATGAGACCCCTGATTCTTAATGATCTTACAAATAAATACATGATAAATGAAAAGACAACAAATCAACACCAAAAGCTAATACTTCCAAAATCCTGAACATCTCCAAAATGTATAAATCCCTTTTTATACAGCTAGTAACTACTATTACTAAAAGCTATAGCTAGGTGGAGGCACAACAGTGCATATCAAGCTATCATAACACTGTCCTCATGTCTTGTGTAGCCCCATCTTGCGTGTGGAGAGATGGAAGATAGACAAAAACAATCATGCAAATGAGGAAAATGCAAATGCCAAAAATGAAACTTGTACCCAAGACCTCTTATAAAACCAAAGATCTAATACCATGTTGGAAGCCACTTTATCTGAATCTATAGCATATAAGTGGATACCCAGCTAGCTATCATAATATATACAACATATAGCAATCAACCCTTGAGAATGAGGTTCTGACACGTGACAAGAAGTAGAGTAGGGATGAATAAAGTATCTAGAATCACATATTGATCGATAGTCCAGTTTTGGAGAAGTTTGGGAATGCAATGTACCCTAGAAAAAGACAATTGAGGTGTGACAATCAAATCCAATGCCTGCTAGTGGCATGGGGTGCCATCAACAATTATAATAGGTATTGTTCAATATGGATGGACCCAAAGACACAAAGAAAACTTGTCAAATGACATGTGGTGAGAAGCACCAAATCAGGTGCCCATGTGGATTAAGATATATCTGAGGGCTCTAATAATGACAAACATATAGAAGTGAAGGTAGACATGCATATGTTCGAATGGTGAGATGCTTTGGAGTTGCTTAGCAAGGCAACTAAAGCAAGAGTAAGGATGAGGGTTTACCATATTGAAGAGATTCAACTATTGTAGTGTTTTTGTTGGGATCAAAACCCTCTTTGATGTTAATGTTGATGGTGATGTGGAGATTGTGGTTGTCATTGTCATCCCAATCTTAATGCAAGTTGTTGTTGTGTTCTATTCAATAACAATTGAGGGAATTGAACCTTCCAATGATCCTTTGGCCTACAAAAGTCGCATTTCCAATTTTGGTCATTTGATGATAGGTTTAAAGGAACTTCCAATAGATTGATTAGGCACTAGAAGTAGACCAATCTCTTCAAACGAATCTCTTAAACACATATTTTATTAACCTCCAAATCAACGGAGGGAATGGACTCTAATGTAAGATAGTTCCATGAAGTGTCTCAAAATCATCATGAAGTGCCATCAAAAACTGAAAATGATGTTTCTCTCTACGAGCAACATATCTTGTCGATGCCCAAAACTAAGAAAATCTGCTAAAGACAATTGGTCCCAAAAATCAGTCACGGTATTGTTGAACTCTTGAAAACACATAGTTCCTTGACTAATTATTTGAATATCCAACTTGAACAATTTTGCAAAGTTGGATTGGTGACTAACTTGCCAATTGATCCCAAATTCTTTATTTGTGTAATACTTACCGAACTTGTACCGATAAGTGTTCAATAAAGTTTGTCCAAGTGATGATCTTGTTAGAAACTGCAAACCTTAAGTTATAGTTGATAGGCGGATGCCCAACAATGTATATCCAGATATCACTACCACTTCCCCCTCTCGTGCAACCTTGTCTTATATGTGGAGTGATGGAAGGAGGATAGAAGAATAGACACATACTAGTGTCATCAAGGAATCAAGGTGAGCGTAGAGAATTGGTCTTATCTAGGCAAGGTGCTACAAGAGAGTTGCCTAGGCAAGGCCTAAGCTTTGCAAATAGTGCTTACTTATAGCTCCTTAAATAAATCATTATTTAATTTTACTCAGAAAAACCCTATAGATATAATAACATGCATATTCCACAACATAAAAGTCATATCTTGTGAAAAAAAAGATTAAATATATTTCACAATCTTCAACTTTGCATCAACAAATTTAAAACTAGAAACACATTAAAAAAGTAAGACAAGTTGGCATATAGTGAAAGTAAAACGATTTAAAGAGCCATGTTTGATGTAATACTTAATTAGAAAGAAAATATTTGTAGCAAAACAAAGATAACATAGAATATCAAAATTAGAAACTAGGAAAAAGAAAGAAAATAACTTGCATAATGAAAATATAATACGAGAATTAAAATTTATGCCAATGTTTAAGCTATTTTTCATATTTGTAATAATAAGTAGAAAAAAGAACCTTATGCTTTATTTATTTACATTGACCCCCTTAAATTTTTCAAAACTTTTCAAAAAGTTCCATTGCTTTCCTTTAGTATGGCCTAGGCGGTTTTGTTGCAAATGACTTAAGCAATGGACTAGTAGTTGTGTATGTGTGCCCTTGATAGCACTGACCAAATATTCAACTGAGGATTATGCAAATGCCATCAAAACTACTTGAACCTCTCACAAAATTAGAGCTTCGATACTGAGTAAGAAACCATTTGACGTAAAAGCTCTAATACTATCATGTATGTGTTGGTACAACTAAGTTTTCTATTGTTTATAAAATAGGGATGTTGTAAGAAGTTCTAAATAAGTATTGGGTATTTTCTTTTAATGTATTTCTCGTTATTAATACATATCAAGACATCACTAACACTCCCTCGTGCATGTAGCCTCATCTTGTTTGTGGAGCGATGGAAGCAGGATCAAAGAATAGACAAATACCAAATATTTAAATGATGATTATGCAAATGCCATCAAAACATCTTGAACCTCTCACAAAGTTGAAGCTCCGATACCATGTTAGAAACCAATTGACCTAAAAGTTATAGTTGATAGGTGGATTCCCAACAATGTATATTAAGTTATCATTAAGAAATTTTAGAATTGTTGGCATCCCAAGTGTCCAACAAATCCACATATCTTTCATACGTTTGATCAATGTGTTTGGTTGAGACACCAATAAAACCTCACATCTTCTTTCCCATCAACTTGAGTGATTCTTCCCTCATGTCTCACACTAATGGATTAAGGAAATCATCTCTTTCACCAATCTGTTAAATAATCAATAGATGCAACCCAAATGCACCAAAGAGAAGAGTATAAGGTTGTAAAACAAAATAAAAAAGAGAAATCCCAAGAAGCACAATGAACATATACAAAGCAAAGACGAAAAATTTTAAAGGCAAAAGGCAAAAACCAGAAGAAACAAAAAAGTAGGTCACCCAAATCGAAAGATTCACAGTTCCCAAGACAATGTGACTGGTACAATTCCCTAGGCTATATAAATGTGACTTTGTCAATTGAAGGTCCCATATACAAACCTGTTGGATTGTGAGACGCATGCATGAAATAAACAATAGTTACAATACTACCTCCATTATACCATAAATTGAAAAAAAAAAAAAAAAAGAAGTGTTAGGGTTTTATTTAATGTTAAAAGAATAAATATAAGAGAATAGAGAAAGCTTATATAGCATTATAAGTAAATTCATCAAACTACCATTTTGTAAGAGTTAATACAACAATTACTTAAATTCAATGATTTTTCAAAGTTGTGTAGTTGAGGTAGTTGAAGCATTTGTAGGGCATCTATTAGGTAAAAACTATGATTTTAGATGCTTATGGGTTTATTCATTGATTTAATATCTATACATATTTGAAATGCATTAGTTGAATAAGATAAGCAATAGAGTTCTCACAAAACAGCTACTGGTTTCAGGTAAGGTACATTGGAGTTTCCAATGAAACCTCATATGGGGTTATGGAATTCGTTCATGCTGCAAAAGTTGAAGGATTGCCAAAGATTGTTAGCATCCAGAACTGCTACAATCTTCTTGCTAGATGTAATTTTGAAGGTAAGTCCTCCATTACCTTAGCAAGAAACTAAAATGTGGCCACTTCCTATTTAACATTATAAACCTAAACTGCGCGCTCTAATCTATGTTTTTCTTTCATTAAGTATGCTTATGGTCTTAAACACTGTGGCAACTATGATATATTTGATTGTAAAAAATACATCTAGAATTTTAATGTACCATTGACCTTTGTAATGTTAGTATAGCTTAATATACATTGTTGGGTCTATCAACCATGGAATAAAAATCCAAAAAATTCTCCAAATTGTGATACATTTATTTTTAAAACTCATCATTGAATTAGAAACTGGAGGTAAATGAGAAAATAAATAAAAAATAAAAAAATAAAAAAAAATCCAGTTGGGCAAAAGATCAAAATGTTTGCAAACTTTGAGAGAAGAACATTTGAATTTTGTACTTTTTTTAATGCATAGTTGTAGAAAAAACTCAATGTGACTTTAATTTTTATTAAAGTCTCGTACAGATTTATAAGATTGAATCTTGATTTATAATTAATAAGATTGAATCTTGAATCTTGATTTCACAAGAGTACAGATTTATAAGATTTAATCTTGATTTTATACATAATTATACTCAACTCAACTAAGCCTATTTTGAAATACATGGGATCGTCTACATTTCATTCGTAATTGATATAAACTAAAAATCACTAAAGGAGAAATGAAGTAAAATTCATAAACTTGAATATTAGCTTTTGAGAAGAACATGCATTTCTTACATTCATAAACTTGTGTAGATGTTACAAAGAACATTCATAAATAGTTTATTGCTCTAACAATGTGCATGTAGCATTATTTAGATTATAAATCTTACCATTATGTTTATAATTTTATATGTTTTAAGAAGATAATCATGCTTAATTCAACATATCTTCAAAGAAACATGGATTTCCCAAAATAAAAAGAAAAGTTCTCTATACATTTTCAAGATGTTAATTTTTTTACAATAATTCTCTACTTTGAATTGGATTCTTTAGAATTAATTTTAAGTTTTAACTTTTAAGTGATCAAAGATTAGGGCAACTGCGAATTTTCAATCCTTGCCATTTACTAGTTTTGAGTTTAGTGCTTTTATAACTTGGTATCAAAGCTTAGTTTGTGGAGATCTTGGCCCAAGCTTCATTTGTTCCCCAGTTGCATGTTTGGGATTCATTTGCTTGTTCGTTTCTCCATGTGCAAGATCGGGCCACACATGAGGAAGGGTGTTAAAATTGGCTGAGATAAATTCTTGGGCCTCTACCTATCACCTATATTTTTAAATGGTTAATCTAACCAGTGTTATCAAGCCGCGCCTTGACACAAGATCTTCACTAAGATTTGCGCCTCAATGTGCCTGGGGGACAAGCGCAAGGCGCGGGAAGCGCACCCCTTAGTGAAATATCAGGTTTTTTGTGCTATTTTTTAAATGATTTGCTCTTTTTCAATACATAATAATATTATAATATTATTAGATGCTTTTTTTTATCCTTTTTACAAGCATTTAGGGCAAAGGCCTAACCCAAAACCAAAAGCAACGAAAGGAAAAAAAAAGACTATTAGTCCTCCTTTCCAGCTCCTTGCTTCAGTTGCTATACTCTAGGTACGCCTCTTCCTCTTCCTCTTCCTCTTTCTTCTTCTTTTTCTTCTTCTTCTTCTACTACTACTACTACCGTTTTTTTTTTTTCGTTCTGCTGCTCTCCTCTCTCCCTCTGTTTCTTTTTTTTTTTTCTGGTCATTCTCGTACTGCTGCTGCACTCCCTCTCTCCCTCTGTTTCTTCTTTTTCTTCTTCTTCTTCTTCTGCAACTGTTTTTTTTTTTTTTTTTTTCATTCTGTGGGCTGCAGCTGCTCTTCTTCTTCTTCGTCCACCTGCTGCTATTTTTTTTTTTTTGTGCTTCAGTGCTACTTTCCCTCCTTAAGCTACTACTCTTCCTCTTCTTCATTCTTTTATTTCTCCTTTTCTACTGTTTTTTTTTTTTTTTTTTTTTTTTGCTGCTGCAGTGGTCTTTTTCTTCTCCATCAACAACAACCATTATCAGCCCATCCTTCTCCCTCTATTGTTGTTGGTTCTGCTTTGCTATTGCAAAAGGAGGAGGAGGAAGGGGAGGAGGGCAGCAGTCACCAAGCAGCATGCTTGTTTCCTCTTTCTTCTGCTTCTTCTTTTCTTTATTTTCTTCAATTCATTCAATAATAAAACAACATTATTCATGAATTAATAATGAATTATTGAAAGTATGAAAAATGCAACTTATTTGGATTTTAAATTTGCTTATGAGTAATGAGTTAGGTGATGCTATGACTTATGAGATGATTTATAACATAAATTTGCTTTATTTAATGTCTATTTTCTGTATCTTTTGAATTTATGGTTCATTAATTGATAACAAATTTATGAAAAATGTATATAGACTTTTGCACCATGCTTCACCTTGGCGTGCACCTCGCCTTGCGCTTTGCGCCTCAGGCATCAAGGACCTCCTTGCCTTGAGTGTGCATTGCGGCCTTAATAACACTGAATCGAACATGTAAACTTCTTTCTTCCTTTCAAAAACTGAACATAGATTCCTTATCAAATAAAACTATTTTCTTGTCATAAATGTTCCAGGAAACATCATCAGTTTTTGAACAATTGTTCACTCAAAAGCATCAATATTTAAATATGTCGATCCCATGATGAAGTCTACAATAATAGGCATTCTAAACCATATAGAAAAAAAAAAAAAAAAAAAAAAAGAAACGGAAGAGTTTACTTGCTTTGAAGCCTTGTCGAGTTGATTCTAGTATAAACGTCTAATTTTTTAAGTTTCCTCTTTTCCTCAATGTCATGCTTAATGAATCATGATAGCAAACCTAAGGATGTGACAACAAGAAGTATCAAGAGTTTGCTAACAAGAAACCGTTAAGCTTGAATAGTTTTTCCTTATGTGTTGTGGAGGAGTGTACGAACTATAATGATGAAGAGACAAAGGGAAAAGTAATGGTGCCATTTGGAAGATGATGACAAATGTGATGATAATCTACCTTGATGTGCTTAGTTCATTCTTGAAAACAAAGTTGTGCGCAATCTAAATGACATTTCTATTGTCACAATACCTGGGACCAGTGTAGTAAGGAAGCACCCATATCTATTGGGTTTTTCAACCCCAATCGATCAATTTAACACAGCGGAAACATTCAAAAATCAATCAATCACACAATCAATTTAATGTGGTTCAACCAATTGGTGTCTACATCCATAGGTGGAGAAATCAATATATTATGTTGACGAGATTACAATACAAGAAGGTCATCCCCAGGCATTCACCTCGTCACACACTCAATCACTCATAATCTCTCAGCCCTTAATTTGTTACTCAACCATTCTACCACAACTCAATCTATCTCATCCCCTATTTATAATGAATATGGTTAGACTTCCAATACAACCCAAATACTAAAATTAAGCATCTACTATAATTCAACACCTAAAATCAACTAACACAACTTACTCAACTAACACACTTTCTAATTTTAGGTCATAGACCCTTAATCAACAAAGACACTTCCTATTTGACACATATTCTAATTACACACTTTCTATTTGAGTTCGAACAAAAAATCTCAACAATCTCCACCTTGGTGAGAACTCCACCTAGCAATTAATCTTCAATCTTTGTTGTAGCGCGAACAATCATCCAATCATGAACAATTATCTCTCGATTGATCATTCGAACAAGCATCTCATGCCCTTAAGATGCATCCAATCAATCTTTGCATTATAACATGAACAAACACCCAATCAATCTTTGCACAAAGCGAACAAACATCTAACCAACCAATTACATATGTAATTGCTTAATCATCTAATCTTTGCAATCGCTCCACTACGAACAAAAAATTTAATCTTGACCACAAAGACTGCAACTCACACAAGCTTCATCACTTCTCTTGTTGCACCAAGGAATACTTAATAATCCACCAAACATCAAACGCAACACCACTGCTTCAATCAAAAGATTTGATTTAATGGCTGAATAGTTGTATATGTTGGTTGAACCCAAGAGGGGGGCGAATTGCGTTCAATGGTCAAATCTGAATTCTATGGAGCATTTTAACATATTAGATAACTACATTATTGAGCGGAAGATAGATGAATGAACATAACATGACACAACTAAGAAAGGATAAGAAAACAAAGGACAAACAGATTTATAGTGGTTCGGCCGCGCCTATGCCCACTACCTAATCTCCCGATTAGGATTTCTTTAATGCACTAACTGATTCTTTTACAGGTGAGAATCAAACCGTTACAAATGCCCTTTTCCAGGTTCAAGGCAAACCTATCCTTTTGTGGGCTAAAGATGAACCGTTTCTCTTTTACAGGTTCAGAGATAACCTATCCTTTTCTAGGTTAAGGAGAAACCTTCCCTTTTACTGGCTGAGGAAGATCCTTGTATCCTTTTTCCGGGCTAAGGAAAAACCCATGTTTCTTTTACGGGATAAGGAAGAACCGTTATCCTACTTACAGGTAAGGATGAACTTTGACATGATTCCAACGTTGGAATCATTAAGTGAATTACATTCACTTGTCCTAGTTGTTTCATTCCCGAAACACACCAACATACCACATCACAATAATAATGTTGGTTCTAACGAAGTAGAACACTTTACAATTAAGCTCATATACATAGCATTACAAAGATATATAAACTTGAGTGCGTAATGCTAAGAGAAGTACACTTACAGTCCTTTACCTTTCAATGTTCGGTATTGCTCAAGTGCAGTTTCGAAAGCGTGAATGATGTGTCATTTAAATCAATTGAATGCTTCTTTGAAAAATCTTTGATACCATCAAAACATTGAAGTTGAAAATGCAGGACTAGTGTAACAACGTAAACACAGAAGGTTTTCAAAAATAGATAAAACATATGGGATGTGAAAACTTCTGGTTAAGTAAGCAGTAGTATATATAACTACTGCTATAGTTTGATACAGTTCTAAGATATGAAATTAAGTACAACTGTATCTCACGAACTCTCTCTCATTTTCCTTGATCAGCAAGATTGATGTTAAGAATAAATCCAAGCTGAGAATTTGAGTAGAAACCAGTTCTATATAATTCAAATAGATTTTCGAAGAAAGAATATAATTTAAGCTTAGTATGAAAATCTTTTAAACAAGTGAAGTATCAGTGAAAATACTTTGAAAAACTAGAACAGTTGAAAACTTTTGAAAGTAAGATTGAAAGACGACTAACATACAAAAGTTTTTGGCACAATAAAAATTATCGGCAGTTTGTTTGATACAAAGTATTAGTATTTATAGACTTAGTAGGAAATAGTCGTTGGTCATTTGAAATTCAAATTCAACGTGAACTTTTACACACAACGGCTAGAATGTTTCACGAAAATGGCAACTGCAATTTTCACTAACATTCAGGTTCTTTTCAGATTACATGAATAGGGAAAGTTTCAAGAAACTTGATTAATGTATAAGAGAAAATCTCTGATAAATTTGAAAAAGATTATGTGCAAAGATCCGTTTTGAAAAAGTAAACTGAAAGAGTGTTCGTGTCAGAACAGTGACAATGTTGAATTAGCGTCCTTATTCCTAATCAGCGTCCTGACGCATAATATCAACTTTGTCGTTTTGTTCCTTGAGGGCGCTCATGAAGCATAAGCGTCCTGCTGAACATTGAAGTGAGGGCGCTACTTAATCATAAGCGTCCTGACTTGCTTTGCTACAGAAATGACTAAACCTTGAGGGCGCTAATAGACAGTTAGCGTCCTGCTTTGTTTTAAAACATTTAAACACAAGAGGGCGCCACTTCCGAGTAAGCGTCCTACCTTTTAAAATACAAAAAACAAGGGTGCTACTACTATGTAAGCGTCCTGACATTTTAAAACATTTGGAAACACTACTAAGTACGCTGAAGGACAATCAGCCCTCTGAAAGTTATTAAGTTGGTTTATAAGATGAGGGCGCTCCTATGCAGGCAGCATCCTGATAGTTTTTCTTACTTATAACTATCAACGTCCTCAAAGATAAAATCTTTGGAGAACTTAGAGAGCTTTCAGCGAGCTGAAACAAAGTCAGCGTCCTAAAAACTTCAAAGGTTGACTAAAGTGAGGCCGCTACTTGCAAGTAAGCGTCCTGATGAATCGGTTCAATTTAACCTTGAATGAATGTCAGCGTCCTAATATTTTATCAATGTCCTGACTTATCAAGTCCAAGAGGGCGCTGCTAAAACATTAGCGTCCTGAAAGACTCTTAAAAACAGTTTTTTATTTTTCGTTTAAAGCTCGATAAATACGATTAAAATCTCGATAAATTTGAATCAAATCAAATACTTTAAAATAATTGAGAAATTAAATTGTTTGAAATATATAGATTAAAACATGCAAGAAATATGCGTGAGTTTGAAAGATGTATGCAAGTGATTTGTGCGTGGTTTTGGAAAACGTTTGAGCAATAAAGAATGATGAAAGATACCTTACATTCTTTATGTGTTCTTCTCGTAATCTTTAAATCCAACTCATCTTCATTGATTGCTTCGCACTTGAGTTGAATGTCGTGAACGTTGACCTTATGATGTGATCTTGAATTTCTTGATCGAATCGTTCTTCGTATGATGTGATCTTGAATTCCTTGATCCAATCGCTCTTTAGCTTTTTGCTTTCTTGAGGTGCTGAGATATACTCATGATTGAAGCTCGTTAGCACCGAAAAAGATTTTGTTTGTAAGCATCAAAATATACTTCATCAAAGTATACATAGGAGCGTGCTAAGTGATGAACCGCTTAGGCCAACAGTATAGTTAGACAACTACCCAAAGGCAAACAACACCGCCTATATTAACAAGATGATCCAACGCTCCTCAATTTCTTAGCTAAAGAACTCCCACTCCACGTTTCTTCTGCCTCTCACATTTCTTCTTCTTCGTTGGATTCTGCAACACGTTAACTGCAATAACAATTCTCTTACTAACCCAATGGAGAGTAACCACACACTTCCATTCATGTAAGAGTATTTCCACGCACAATAGTCACCACGGATCAATCGCGACCTATAAACCCACAGTCACCACACTAACGACAACCAACTCACAATGTCATAAATATTGGCACTCCAATCACGCAAGAGTATCTACGAACAGATTTGGCTCTGCACCACAAACCCTGTTCGAACCAATTAAACCATGCCCTACTATAATTAAATACCCAAAATTAGGAACTTACTCAAACCAACACACTTTCTAATTTTAGTTCATAGATCTTAATCAACTTGGACACTTCCTATTTGACACATACTCAAATTACACACTTTCTATTTGAGTTCGAATAAAAAATCTCAACAATATCTACAACAAACTAAACCAAACATTCTAGCTAAGTAGTGGTAGATGCCATGGCATATTAGCTTATGTTGAAGACTTGGAAGCAAGAAGTTGCATCATAATTTTTCCAAGGAAAAAGAGAATTGCCCGAGAAGATGCAAGATCAATAGTTGGCGCATGAATTGTATGATAAAAAACTCAATTAACATCAAAGTATACATGAAGCTCTAAAGATTAGGTGGATGGAAGTAAAGAGGATTCTCTTACCAAGAATGCCTCAGTATACTTAAAATGAAGTTTTGAATACTCCTCTAGAATGCTTAGCCAAAAGTATGAAGTATGAAAGCAAAGTTGAAAGGAGGAGAATCCCTTTCTTTGGATTACATTAAAAATGTAAGAGGAAACCCAAATCCAAAGAAGTGTTTGAAAGCAAGATTTGAACGTGTGAAAGCTTTAGAGCACTTGGAAAACACCTAGACTAAGTTTCTAATCGTGCAAGTCGAGTTTAAGACACAAGTCACACAACACATGATAGTTTATATAGTTCTCTCAAAAACAAATAGGGTTAGGGTTTCAATCTCCCAAAAACCTTAGAACTTGAATTTCATACTCAAATCAAACGGTTTGATTCGTTTATGGAAATGACCCCTTGTTCATCCTTCTTGTTCCTGAACACCCCTTTGGTTCCTATGATGGATTGGTGAGTAGGTCTAGTCACTAGTTCCCAAACTTTGTTTCTTGTGAAGTGTCCTAACTTTTTTTGCATAGCAATTAGCCAGAATTCAGTTTTCATCACTTAGAGCCTCTTCAACCTTGGTAGATTCAATTTGAGATACAAAGGCTACATGCCCGTGATCTTTGTGGAGAGCAACTCTTGTGAACACTCCCTTTGAAAGATCTCCTAGAATTTGATCCTTAGGATGACTAAGGAGAAGTCTAGAGTTCTTGGGAGCTTCTAAGGTTGGCTCATCATTAATTTTCAGATTTTTTAAAAATTTTGGGATTTTCATCATTATCATCGTCATTGATCTTCAACCTAACAATCCCATCATTTATGTTCTTCCTAGGGTCGGCCTCATCAAAATTTGCATGAATGGACTCTTCAACTGTTTTTGAGGACTTATTATAAACTCTGTATGCCCTACTATGAGAAGAGTAGCCAAGGAAGATTCTTATATCAGATTTTGGATCAAATTTATCCAAGTTGTCTTTGTCATTCAAAATAAAATATTTGCAACCAATGACTTTGAAGTGATTGATATTGGGAATTTTACCCTTTGGTCCCTTTCATAGCTCATAAGGAGTCTTTTTCATGCTTTTTTAAATTAATGTCCTATTTATAACATAGCATGCAGTGTTTATGGCTTCAGCCCAAAAATGAGTTGCTAAATTATATTCACTAAGCATGGTCCTACACATATCTTGAAGGGATCTATTTTTCCTTTCAACTACCCCATTTTGTTAAGGATTTCTAGGGGTTGAAAGTTGGTGGTTATAACCTTGTTTGCTACAAAAATCCTCAAGGTTTTTGTTCCCAAATTCTCCACCTCGATCACCCCTAATGATAGTGGCCTTATATCCTTCTCATTTTCTACTCTGGCAAAATTTCATAAAAATATTATACACTTCATGCTTATGTGCAAGAAAGAACATCTAAGTAAAGCGAGTAAAGTCATCAACAATAACAAGTACATAAGACTTTCCTCCTAAGCTTTGGGTACGTGTAGGACCAATAAAAACCATGCAGATTAATTTAATAGCTCGTGAGCTAGAAGTGGTCTTCTTGCTCTTGAAGGATGACTTGGTATGCTTGCCTAATTGTCAAGGCTCACATACCTTATCTTTCAAGTACACTCCCTTAGGAATGCCTTTAGCAATCTCATTTTTTGCAAACCTAAATATGTTATCCATACTAATATAAGCTAATTTCCTATGCCAAGCATCATCACATTGAATAGCACTCAAGCATGAAACATTTTGATCACCAATTTCAGCAAGATTAGTAGAATAAACATTCTTATGCCTACATGCAATGAATGCAATGGAACCATTAGCATGCTTAATGATGTACCTATTCGCTTCAAAAACAATGTCATAGCCCTTGTCACATAATTAATTTATACTCAAGACTCAAGAGATTATGCTTAAGGCCTTTAAAATATAAAACATCATGAATTGAAGGGATTTATTACCTATGGTGTTGATGTCGACAATCTTACCTTTCCCATAGTCCTCAAATGTCACGTTCCATCCACATTCAGGCTAGGCTCAAGAATTTAGATTTGTCTTCGATCATATGCTTTGAGCAACCGCTATCGAGATACCAAACATCCTTTTGTGTTCTATCCTACATAACATAGAACACCTTTGACTTTGGTACCCAAGTGGCTTTGGGTCCTTTAAGGCTAGCATCATTTAAATCAGTCCTTTCTACCCATGCAAGTCTACCCTTCTTAACTGATTTGAATGTAGATCTAACGATAGTCTGCCCTTGCCTATTGCAATAACGGCAAGTGGGTCTTTTGGTCAATAAGTTATTATAACTTTTCTGTTTTGACCCTTTAGTGTATCCAATACCAGCCTTGTCGAAGGCACACCTTTGTGACCCTAACATCATATCAAACATCTTTTGGCCATTTGTGAATTTATTTACAATGTTGGTTAGGTTATCCACACTGTTTTTGAGTGTCTCACTCTCCTTTCTCAGATTATCATTTTCTACTTGGAGAGTATCTATTGCATCTTGTTGAGATTCAATCTCTTCAAGAGTACATGCTCTTTTTGGGCTTTGTGTTCTTTTTAAGTTCCCTATCAAGATTGGCCTTAATCATATCAAAATTAGGGGAATCAAAGAGATCATCACAATCATCAAAAAGTTCAGATTTTACCTCAGTGTTTGCCATTAGGCAAATCATAGATTTCTCAATGTTTTGCCAAAGCATATGAACTCACTCGGTTTGGCTTCAAATTTCTTTCCTTTGTGGAATTTTGAACTTGAGCCAATTTTATCGCTTTTCTTCACTAAGTGACTAAGTCCCTAGTGAGCACTGCTACCTCATCATCGGCTCCCTCATTTACAAATGATGATTCAGGTTCAGTTGTGACATTTAAAGCTAAATCCCTTTTGCCCTTGTCATTCACTTTGGAAGGTATTTTCTCCCTGTTTTTCAACTTGATCTCATGAACCATTAGAGATCCGCACAACTCATCAAAGGAGTATTCACCTAGTTTCTTGGCTTCTTTTATTGCTGTAACTTTCGGATCCCATGCCTTGGGAAGACCTCTAAGGAATTTTCCTACAACCTTGGCTTGGGGGTAAACTTCACCGAGATTTTTCATCTCATTGATGATCCTAGTAAATCTAGAGATGGCCTCAGCGATGTGATGTAGGACATGAAATACTGTTTTAGAAGGTTCTAATATTTTTTTTTTGTTACTTTTTATTTTCTAGTTTAGTTTCCTTATCTAAGGAAAGTTTCTATTTTTATTTTTGTAGTAGTTTAGATAATTTCTAAATTTGTTTATTTCAATTAATGTGATTAGGAAATGTCAAAGTGTCTAGATAGAGTTATAATAGCAGTAGAAAGTTTCTATATTTTTATAGATAGCTTAGGAAACTTATTTTAGGTGTTTTAGGAAGTTTCTAAGTTGTTTCGATGGAGTTATTTATATAAGGAGCTCCAAATTCGAGTTTGAGCATCCAATTACCAATTCAATCAATCAATTTTATCAATTAGTTCTTTATCTTTCAATTTTCTCTTGAACCCATTGATTCACATACGCTTCCGCTATGTTACGATATTTTTGCTTTCACTCACCCTAAAGGTTTCATAGGCCTCTTCTAGCATGTGTCACTTGGTCTCCTTGACCTAAGATGTTCCTTCGTGGGTGACCTCTAACTTGTCCTAACTCTTCTTGGCTGGGTCACTCGCACTAACCCTATTGAACTCATTTGCCGAGAGACTACAGAACAAAATATTAATCGCTTGATCATTTAGTTGTTCCCTCTTTTTCTTTCTAGGGGTCCACTCATCTCTTTCCATGGGAACTAACACTCCATTTTCAGTTTTTGGGGGGTGTTGTTAGCCATTTATGACAACTTGCCACATCTCTATATTTTGCGCTCTTAGATAGAAATGCACCCTAGTTTTCCAATGGATTTAGTTCTCTCCTTTGAACAAGCGTGGCATGTTAATGCATTGTTAGTAATGTTTCCTGCCATGGCTTAAAGAATTGTTCGAAACTTTGATGGCTAACCTGCTCTGATACTTGGCTCAAATTAGAGTTCAATAGGGGGGTGAATCGGGCTCTATTGCAGGATTTTAAACTTTCTTTAGAAATAAAAAATTAAAGTGCAATAAAAAGAAATGAAACGGTGCACACAGGATATTTAATTGGTTCGGCTCTTCAAGCCTACGTCTATGACTTGAATTCCTTGATCAAGATTTTCTAAAACCCACTAATGGATCCTACTTCAAGGATGAGGATCAAACTGGTTACACATTTCAGTTGTGAGGAACCTTTACATACACTATTCCCTAGCAAGAAAACTTCTCAGTGACTAACAAGTCACTTAAATACAAAAAATATTGAAAGAAGGGTGATTCTCTTACCAAGAATGCCTCAATATACTTACAATGAAGTTTTTAATAGTCTTCTAAAATGCTCAGCCAAAAGTATGAAGTATGAAAGCACAACGAAGGATAATGTTTTTCTTTAGATTGCTTTAAAAATGTATGAGGAAACCCAAATCCAAAGAAGTGTTTGAAAACAAGATTTTAATGTTTGAAAGCTTTAGAGCACTGGGAAAATACACATACTAAATTTCAAATCGTGCAAGTCGAGTTTAAGACGCAACACATGATAGTTTATATTGTTCTCTTAAAAACAAATAGGATTAGGGTTTCAATTTCCTAAAAACCCTAGGATTTGAATTTCAAATTGAAATCAAACGGTTTGATTCTTTCATGAAAATGTAGGTGGACAATTTCATTGAAAATCCTGAGCAAAATGTTGTAACAAATACGAGAAATCAAGTCAGGAAGGTCGCTTTCGAAAACCCAAAAAAGTCAGTTTTCTTCTAACAAAGGGGACTAGTGTGTAAGTCCTTCAGGTAGCACGCTGGTCTCAGGAAACCCAAAAAACTGACCTAGGTTTTGGGTACTGGACTAGTGCATTGGTCTTTACATGTAATGCGCTAGTCTCAGTGGCCGAGACCACCTATTTTGTCTGGGCTTTGGTTAGCACGCTGGTGCCTGTGGCTAGCGCATTGGACCAATTTCCAGAAACTCCCAAATTTTTCTAGGTTGGGATAGCACGCTAGTGGACATGAATAGCGCTCTGGCCTCAGTGGCAGAAACCAAACTTAAGTAAACCTAGCCACCAACGTGTTGTAGCACTGTTCTAGTGCGTTGGTTGAATCAAAAACACATAAAACTTAATTTTTCTTTTCAAAAACAATACTTAAACGCATTTTTCTTTGAGTCAAACACTTAAACTTCTTTTAATAGGTTTGAGAACACTTGAGATACTTGAAAAAAGGTTCAAAATTCATTCAAATCAAATTTTGAAATATTTTCAAACACCTGTGGGAAACTTTGAAAATAGGGAAGTATGAGAATGCATTTGGTTGATAAGTGCTTGTCCTATTCTAATCAAGAGCAATTGCCTGAAGTGGTACTAGCAGAAAGATTCATTGCGAGAACCGTTGCTTATAACCAACCAAATCAGGTACGCCATCCTTCCCCTTCTTTGGATCTCAGTCTTGCACATTCCAATATGCATGCTCTCCCCTTTGTTTCTTGTTCTTCCACTTCTTCTAACCAATCCACAACCAAGTCGCCTAGTCTTCCAAGTCATCTTCTAGATGATGAAAATAATTTTGCTCCAAACCCCCCATAATCAACAAATAATGCTTCACCGATTATGATTCTCCCAAAATCTAACGACAAACCATCATCAACTAAAGGTCCAAGTAATCGCAAATTGGGGGCTAGGGAAAATCATAGTGGGGAGACCAGTAATAGCTTTGAGTCGTTGAAGTCTAATGAAGTAATATTTGATTGCGTGAGGAGGTTGCAATTATCAGCATATCGAGTTTGATTCTGGAGTGTATTTGAAACTTTAAAGGTCCTGACATAAACTTTTTGAACAAAGGGGCGATGAGTAAGAGGACGGTAAGTTTCCCAAATAAAGATTTTGACATGGAATATTAGGGGTTGTGGGGATTGCAAAAAGAGGTGTTTGATTAGGAGAATGATTCGTAAAGTCAGTTCAGACATCATTATGTTACAAGAGACAAAGAAGGAATTGTTAAGAAGAAGACTTGTTGGGCAACTTTGGGGGACTAGATTCAAAGGTTGGACTTACCTGCCAGCGATGGGAGCTTAAGGAGGTATTCTTGTGGCTTGGGACTCCAGGACAATTGATGTTACATCGAGCCTGGTTGGATCCTTCTTAGTCTCAATCCACATTAATTCGAATAATAATGATTAGTGGTCATTGACAGGCGTTTAAGGCCCTTCCATCACGGTTGAGCGCCAATCATTTTGGGATGAGGTCGCAGGATTATTTGTGGTTTGTTGGGACAGTTGGTGCTTAGCAAGGGACTTAACACAACAAGATCTCTTACTGAAAACCTTAATAGCCTGAGACTAGGGCATGCAGGAATTCGATCAACTGATTGAGGAGTTGGAGTTGAAGGATCCTCCATTACAAAACGCTAGCTTCACTTGGTTCAACCTCAGATTGAATCCTATATGTTGTCGTTTAGACCGATTCCTATTTTCAGTCAGGGCAAGAGGCAATACCTAGAACTACTCCTGATCATCTCCCCATCACTCTAGGCACGAGGGAAATCAAATCGGGTCCTCACCCCTTAAAATTTGAGAATGTTTGGCTTTCCCATAGGGACATTGTGAGCAATCTAGAATTATGGTAGCGGTCATCCTAGTCATACGGTAGGGAAGGGCACAATTTTATGGTCACACTAAGAAGATCAAGAACAGGCTCAGAACATGGGATAGGGACGTGTTTTCAGTTCCATGTCTATAAAAAAAAAAACAAGAAGAATTTGGAGGATATCATTAGGGATCTTGACAAGTTAGAGGAGGAATGGAGATGGTCTGTGGAATTGGACACTTTCAGAAGAACCACAAAATCAAATCTTGTCGAACTATGCCTCTAGGAAGAGAGATTGGCCTTTCAAAAAGCAAAATTAAGTGGCTGAGGGAAGGGGACGCTAACTCTAGATTCTTCCATAACATTCTCAGTAGTCAATGGAACAATAGTGTCATTTCGAAAATAGAGAGGAAGGATGGCAGCATCATAAAGTCAAAGGAAGGTTAATTGAGGAAGTTATTTCTTACTTCACTAATATATATACATCAAAATCAGATTGCATGTGGGAGATTGAGAGCCTTGACTGGAATTCTATCTCGCCCGAGGATAAAGCTTTCCTTGAGTGACCATTTGAGGAAGAGGAAGTGCAGTCGACAATATTCAGCTGTGATGGTAGTAAGGCTCTAGGTCCAGACTAATTCTCCTTGGCGTTTTTCCACCATTCGTGGAATTTTCTTAAGGAGGACATAATGAAGGTTGTAGAGGAGTTTTTCCATAATGGAGTGGTCAATATCGTAACGAATGAGACTTTCATATGCTTAATTCGAAAGATGCTTTACTCTTGGTCCCTCAAGGATTTCAAACTGTTGAAATCTGTGAGATTTATTTCCTTTAAGGATTTATTTCCTCTACGGATTTATTTCCTTTAAGAAAAGATGATAATTTTTAGGAAGTTGTTTTATATAGCAGTTACTAAAATTATAATTATAGCTATATGTGTACCTAGTCCTGTATGTCTATATATATGATGTCTCTCCATTAAGAAAAAAAAAAAGAATAAGAAAATATTCTTTCTCTTCTCCCGTGGATTTAGGCCATAGAGCCGAACCACGTTACATTTTTGTGTCTTTCATTATTTTATTTTCTCAACATGGTATCAGAGCCCTAGTTTCTATTACTGGGAAATCTGTTTCGGCTTTCATCATCGAAATCATCATTTTCGGCCTTCATCGCCGGAATCCTCTTGGGTGGCCTTCATTGTTGTCGCTGCCGGAACATTCATCATTGTCGCTGCCTTCATCGCTAGCGTGGAAACCACGTCGCCGTCGTCGTCTGTGCTGCTGCTGCTACCGCTGCAACTGGATCGCACAGTCTTCGTCAGACTCTTCTTCTTCGTCTTCATCGCAACTGCTGCTGCCTCTGCAACTCGATTCCCTCAACACCCTCGCCGGGCTCTGCAAACGCAGCCCCATTTTCCGGAAACGCCTCATAAACTCCGACTGGTACGCCCCGATCGTCCCCTGGTTGACCCCCAACATTGCCAGACTCATGAGAACTGTCACTGCGTAGGCTTTGCAACTCGAATTGCCACCGTGCAACGCCGCTACGACGACCCCAATCGCGCCGATTCGCAGAGTCGCAGGTTCGTCGTCGCCTGCAAATCGCGATCCTTATCTTCACTTTGATCCCTCGCCGGAATGAGATGAATCGACTTCTCGGTCCGCCATTAACGTGAAGCTTCGAACCAGGCGAGCCGCCGAGAGACTGCCTTTGCATGTTTTAGCTTTCGGAAACAGAGACAGAGACAGAGAGCGGGGAAGAACCTATATAAAAAACTAAAAATAAAAATAAAAATGTCGGTTACTTCCGAAACGGTGTCAGACGAATTCAGCCAAGACGACATTGAATGATTGAAATCTTTGCTTGGCACACTGGACAAACCCTCAGGTACCTGTTCATTGGCCCATTCAGGTAACTTTCCTATTTCTATTGGATTTAACGTCTCGGATAAGTCTTTTGCTAACTCTTGGGTTATAGATTCTGGTGCTACTGATCACATGACCAATTCCCCCAATATATTTCATACCTACAACCCATGTCCTAGTAGTCGAAAAATAGCCACAGCTAATGGATCCTTAACCACAGTTGCTGGTATAGGTGACGTTCACATCAGCCCCACCCTTACACTCATAAATGTTCTTCATGTTCCTAAACTATTTACTAATCTTATCTCTATTAAAAAACTGACCCATGATCTGAGTTGTAATGTAACCTTCTTCCCTACTTACTGTGCATTGCAAGACCAGGACTTGGGGACGATTATTGGACATGCTAAGGAACAGGACGGGGTGTATTACCTTGAGACACCAGTACATCCTATCAAGAGTAACACTTCATTTCTCTCCGAGCACAAATTTTCCAATAAAGAAAAGCTATGGCTCCATCATCGCCGCCTTGGCCATCCTTCTTTTCGAACCCTTAAAATCATGTTTCCTTTTTTGTTTAAGTCTCTCAATGTTGAAGATTTTCATTGTGAAGTATGTGAACTTGCGAAACACAAGCATATATCTTTTCCACTTAGTAATGAAAGAAGTTCAGATCCTTTTGATCTCATTCATAGTGATATTTGGGGTCCCTCTCCAATACCTAATGTTTCTGAAGCGCGATGGTTTGTGTCCTTCATTGATGATTATACTAGAGTCTCGTGGATATTCTTACTGAAACAAAAATCCGATGTGAGCTTTGTTCTCCCTACCTTCCATAACATGATACACACCCAGTTTGGTGCTAAAATCAAGAGATTTCGATCTGACAATGCTAGAGACTATTTTAATAAAACATTGACCAATTACTTCCAAAACGAGGGGATCCTTCATGAATCATCCTGTGTTCACACCCCACAACAAAATGGAGTTGCTGAAAGAAAAAACGGTCACCTGCTTGATACAACCCGAGCCTTTTTATTTCAAAATAGTATGCCTAAGTCCTATTGGGGGGAAGTTGTCCTTACTGCAACACATCTTATTAACCGCCTACCATCCCGGACCCTTGGTTTCAAAAGTCCTATGGAAAAGTTATGTCAATTTTACCCTAAGCTCAAAATCTCCAATAATCTTATACCTAGGATAGTTGGATGTGTATCATTTTTCCATGTTCACCAACCCAACAGGGAGAAGTTGGACCCCAGAGCTCTCAAGTGTGTTTTTGTCGGATACTCTTCCACTCAAAAGGGATATAAATGCTATCATCCGCCATCAAAGAAATTCTGTCTCTGCCGATATCACTTTCTGTGAACCTAAGCCCTATTTTTCCGCTCCTCCTCTTCTGGGGGAGAATGTCATCATGGAAGATAAGGATCGGAACTCCCTTGATAACTTTTTTTATTTTTTTGGCCCCTTTAACCTCCAACAAACCAAACCCGAATCTCCTACACCCTCCGTACCCTATGACGAACCTAAGGATCGGATTACTGGACAAATGTACACAAGGAATAAAGTTGCAGCTCCTGAACCGATGCAAGCTCAAGAATCTGAACCAATCCCTGAGAATGAGGTAACAAATCCTGAACCCTCCTTACAAATTTCATTCGTTCCTGAAACTAACAATGATCTTTTAGCCTCTGAACCTGACAATGACCTTCCCATTGCCATCAGAAAGGGAACAAGGGAATGCACTAAACATCCCCTGTATCCACTATCTCATGTTGTATCCTTTGAGAAGTTCTCATAAACCCATAAGAGTTTCCTTACCAGCCTGAACAATATCCAGACTCCTACATCATTATCCGAGGTTTTATGTAATACAAATTGGAAACAAGCTATGAATGCGGAAATGGAAGCTCTGGAAAAAAATACAACATGGGAGTTGGTAGACTTGCCTCCAGGAAAGAAACCTGTGGGATGCAAATGGGTTTATACAGTAAAATACAAAGCAGATGGGTCCCTAGAGCGCTACAAGGCAAGATTGGTAGCCAAAGGATATACTCAGACATATGGTGTGGACTATCAAGAGACATTTGCTCCAGTTGCAAAAATGAATACTGCGAGACTTCTGTTGTCATTGGCAGCCAATTATGATTGGGATCTGCAACAATTTGATGTAAAGAATGCATTTTTACATGGGGATTTAGAAGAAGAAATCTATATGGAAGTGCCTCCAGGATTTGGCACCACTGATAAAGTGTGCAAATTAGAAAAGGCCCTGTGTGGACTTAAACAATCTTCGAGGGCATGGTTTGGTCGGTTTGCCAAAGTAATGACAAATATGGGATATAGACAAAGCCAAGGAGATCACACTCTGTTTATTAAGCACTCGACTTCAGGAGGAGTTACAACTCTATTAGTATATGTTGATGACATCATCATGACAGGAAACAATGAGAACGAGAGACAAAATTTGAAGCGGTGTTTGACCGAGGAATTTGAGATCAAGGAACTAGGGAGATTGAAATACTTCCTAGGGATTGAAGTGGCACACTCTAAACAGGGAATTTTTATCTCCCAACAGAAGTACATTACAAACCTTCTTAAAGAAACAGGGAAGCTAGCATGCAAACCGATGAATACTCCTATTGATCTTAATCACAAGCTTGGAGAAGTTGAAGAAGCGCTGACTGTTAATAAAGAGATGTATCAAAGACTAGTAGGAAGACTCATCTATCTCTCTCACATAACTCCTGATATTGCATATGCAGTAAGTGTAATAAGTCAATTCATGCACAATCCTAAAGATATTCATTTGCAAGCACCTAATCGCGTTCTACAGTATCTTAAAGGGACTCCAGGACAGGGCATCTTATTTAAACGACACACAGGAATGGTTCTTGAAGCATATACTGATTCAGACTATGCTGGTTCAGTAGTTGACAGAAGATCAACTACTGGATATTGTACGTTTCTTGGTGGGAATTTGGTGACATGGCGAAGTAAAAAGCAGAATGTAGTGGCCAGATCTAGTGCTGAAGCAGAATTCCGAGCAATGGCACAAGGGGTTTGTGAGCTATTATGGTTGCAAATAATTTTGACAGATTTGAAGATACACTGGGATGGCCCTATGAGACTCTATTGTGACAATAAATCTGCAATTAGCATTGCCCATAAACCAGTTCAACATGATCGAACCAAGCATATAGAGATTGATAGACACTTTATTAAAGAGAAGCTCGATAGTGGGTTGATCTGTACTCCATATGTGTCTACCAATAATCAGCTCGCCGATATGCTCACTAAAGGGTTAAACCATACTGCATTTCAAGCAAATGTGTCCAAGCTGGGAATGGTAAACCTTTATTCACCAGCTTGAGGGGGAGTGTTGAAATCTGTGAGATTTATTTCCTTTAAGGATTTATTTCCTTTAAGGAAAGATGATAATTTTTAGTAAGTCGTTTTATATAGCAGTTACTAAAATTATAATTATAGCTATATTTGTACATAGCCCTGTATGTCTATATATATGGTGTCTCTCCATTAAGAAAGAAAAAACAAGAATAAGAAAATATCCTTTCTCTTCTCCCGTGAATGTAGGCCATAGAGCCGAACCACGTTACATTTTTGTGTCTTTCATTATTTTATTTTCTCAACACAAACCAATCGGCGTTGTTACTAGTCTATATAAGATCTTATCCAAGATTATATCCCTTAAACTAAAATCCGTTCTCCCCAAAACAATTGAGACCATACAATTGGCATTCATTCAAGGTCGACAAATTTTGGATGCAGTTCTCATCGCCAACAAAGTAGTTGAGGATTACAGGTCACAAGGCCAAAAGGGAGTTGTCTTTAAGATTGACTTTGCCAAAGCATACGATTCGGTGGAATGGAGTTTTTTAGAGTTTGTAATGCAAAAGAAAGGCTTCAGTGAAAGGTGGATTGGATGGTTCTTGGGTTGCATCAGCTCAGTTACCTATTTTGTGGTGATTAATGGCAGGCCACGGGGCAAGTTTGTTGGCAGCAAAGGTCTTCATCAAGGTGACCCATTATCCCAATTCTTGTTTACTATAGTGGCTAATTGTTTGGGCAAACTAATGTCTAAGGCAAGGCAGTGTTCTGTGGTGAAAGGGTTTTTGGTAGGACCCAACAAGGTGGAAGTATCCCACTTACAGTTTGCAGATGACACTCTCTTCCTCCTAGAGGGAGAGGAAGAGAATGTACTCAATGCCATCCAGACATTACATTGCTTCAATGAGTTTTCAGGGCTGACGGTTAACATGGCTAAAAGTCAAATGTTCGGAATAAATATGGATTCCAAGGTGCTTCTCCACTTGGCAAATAAAGTAGGATGTGTAGTTGGGACCTAGCCAATGAAGTATCTTGGTCTTCCATTGGGGGGAAATCCTACCCATAGTAACTTTTGGGAACCAATTCTCGCCAAGATCTCCAAGCGGCTACAAGGGTGGAAGCAATCCTTCTTGTCTAAGGGAGGTCGATTAGCGCTCATATGTTCAGTATTATCAGCCATACCGTCATATTATCTATCAATGTTTAAAATCCTCTGTGGAGTCGTTAGACAAATTGAGAAGAGGATTAAACACTTCCTATGGGGAGGTAAGGATATGAAGGGATACTCATGTCTGATCAAATGGGAAGTTGTGCAGAGGGCAGTGGAAAAAGGAGGACTAGGTATAGGCAACATTGTGAACAACATCATTGCCTTATGTGCCAAATGGATTTGGCGATTCCTCAATGAACAGGATTCCTTGTGGGCTCAAGTCATCCGAAGTAGGCATGGTATGATTCATGTTGGTAGTGGCTCTGGTAGGACAAGGTGATTAAGCTATAGAAGTCCGTGGAAGTTCATCAGTGCCACAATTCTTTGAGAAACTGAGGTTTGTGGTTTGTGACGGTTGCACGTTCAGGTTCTGGGAGGATAAATGGGTGGGGGACTCTACTTTGGTTGAAAATGTTCCTCACTTGTTTCGTCTCTCTACCCTTCATAACCATCCCATTGTCGATTTCAAACCTACGAACACATTCTTAGAAAAATACTTTTAGGATCCCAACTCGTCTGGGGTTTTCTCTTGCAAGTCTTACTTTGATATTCTTATTGATTGCCTCACCCTCCCCTTACATCTGCATATTTGGAATGTATCGATCCCATCTAAAGTTTGGGTGTTTGGTTGAATATTAGCTCATAACAAAATCAATACCTATGATGTGTTGCAAAGACGGTTTCTCTATGTTTGTTACTCTCCACATTGTTGTCCTTTTTGTTTGCAGGACGGCAAGTCAGCAAATCATATATTCTTTGATTGCTCCTTCGCCAAGAGGATTTGGCAAAACTGGTTCTTTATTTCCGAGGATCAGTTCTTCCTTCCTTCTAGTTTTAGTTCGAGACTTGCGTTATCCCAAATTCCACATCATTCGAGGTTGGTGAAGGGAGTTGGTCGAATCACCTTCTTTGCTACATTATGGTCCCTTTGGCTTGAACGGAACGACAGAGTTTCTGTCACACCCCGCCCGGACGCGCCTAAACCGGCGGTACACTCGAGGACGGGGCGCGCATTTGGAACAATCATAATGGTAATAACAGAGTGCGCAGCGGAAATACAATATAAAGTACAAATCTGATTTCATATAATTCAGAATACTTTTGTACATAAAATGGTCAAGGGAACATACTCCCAAAATCCCCAATGATTCATACAAAGGGTACAAAATGTGGGCCCCATAACCTGCACCCAGTCCACCCTAATTTCCTG
Source organism: Paratinospora sagittata (assembly GCA_035771175.1). NCBI lineage: Eukaryota > Viridiplantae > Streptophyta > Magnoliopsida > Ranunculales > Menispermaceae > Paratinospora > Paratinospora sagittata. The sequence goes on along the minus strand of CM069595.1, from coordinate 36,078,655 downwards.
TGAAAGATTTGATAATATTGGAGTGAGCTTAACGCGCTCAGTGGGTAAATAGTGCATGAGTATAACAATTAATAAAGCATACTTCAATATCAAATATCTTAAATACACATGTAAGCATCATAATCAATCAATATGTATGTATGCATGACACCGTCACGTATTAATGGTTTGATGAGCGTACATCGCCTGAGTTCACGTACAGGTGTCCTTCCCCGGGCGTAGCCAAGTTCTCACTGTACGTCCCTCCTCAGGAACGATGCTCTGGATTCACGTACTGATGTCCCTCCCCGGCATAGCCGAGTTCTCATGTACGTCCCTCTCCAGAGAAATAATATGAATAGTGAGCAATGCTTCTAACTATTCTATGAGTCATAAATCATATACGTCCCTAGGTGGTGATATGTATGATGCTAATGCATGAACTAGTCTAGTCCACTAGTCTGGTCTTTTCTTGACATTTAGACCAACTTTGGCAACGTCTGGTGATCCTTATCAGGGTCGGTATCATGACGTGCAAAGTTAGGACATTCAGGTCATAAACATTATTGACATAATGCAGTGTAAATGAATAGTAGACATAATAATAATTGAATGTAAACTTTAATAAAAGTTATGAAACACGCAAACCTATGTTTCGTTCCCCACCTTCAGATAAAAACTTCTTCTTTCCGATCTGGCGCTTTCCACCGGACAGAACGTCGTCGCACCGTACCGAGAGTCTCGATCAGAGAGTCTCAAAAACTAAAAACTTAGAATGAGTGGAAAGAGAAGGAAAATCATAAGGAGAGTGATTTTGGTGTGAGAAATGAGAATGAGGAGGGTTCCTTATATAGAGATTTTTGGCGCCTGAACGTTCTGGCAGGCGCCTGAACGTTCTGGCATTGCGCCTGTACGTTCTGGCATTGCGCCTGAACGTTCTGGCATTGCGCCTGAACGTTCTGGCATGCGCCTGAACGTTCGGGCGTTGCCCAAATAGTAAATTTTTTTTTTTTTTTTTTTTTTGGTGAAATACAGAGTATTACACTTTCTACATCTCCAAAGATTTCAATCACTTATGGGATTAAATTTGAGTACTGGCTAGTTCTTGGGTTTTTGCATCTCCCATGGAAAATGGGTTCTCACTGTCAGATTGGTTTTTAAGCTGGTCTAATTGTCTACATCATTGTTGAAGTCCAGTTATCTTGTCTTCGGTGCAATCAAACGCTTTGGGTGGCTATTGGTCAGGTAGTTGTCGGTTTGTTATCTTTTCTTTTTGGATGGTCCCAATTGGTTGCATAGCTTGTCGCTTTAGTTGTGCTAAGCACCTGTATTACACTTTATTATCAATTAATATAATATACTTTGTTTCTGCTCAAAAGAAAGAAAAGAAAAAGAAAAAAAAAAAGAATGCATTTGGCTGAGAATGCTAGAGAAGACTCTACAACTTAATAAAGATCTAAGCTTATTGCAAGATAGATAAAAAGAAATCTTCTTGATTTTTTTATTGAGAATGCATTTAGCTTGAACAAATGTTGTGATCTTGATGGTATGCTGAAATTCTCATTTTGGAAAGATTAGTACATATGGAATGTTGTTTGTAATCATCAAAATATCAATCATGGGGGTCATTGGGAGATAAATACTAACCCCTACAAGCACATGTAGAGATGGTACAAGTGGTCGGTATACTAGTTACAAGGATGTCATTTTGAGCTAAGTGCCTTCAAGCACATGTAGAGATGAGAATTTGGTGATTAGATGTGGTTGAGATGTTTCTCGCTAAGCGGCTAAGGCGAAGATTTGTTTATTTTTTGGCTCGTACCCATAAGAAGGGCATTTTGGATATTTGGTATGAGTTATGTTATAACACTAATTTGGCCTTTGGTATAAAAACTCTCCTTATAGTGTTATGGAGGGTTTGAGAGAACTAGATTGTGTGAGACAAAGTTGTAACCCTATTTGGATTCTCCCATTACTATTTGCTTCCATCTCTCGTGGATGTAGGTGAACATTTATCGAACGACGTATATTTGTGTGTTCTTGCTTGTGTTTGTCTTTGCATTCATTTGGATTTGTTCGTTTGATTTGCATTCTGCTTCGTTTGCACAACAAGATCTATGTTTTGAAATTCCAAACCTAGGCTTCTCGTGTTGGAGATCACATGTATCATGTATGTTACTTGGTGAAATTCAATGCCAATTGTTTCTCTGAGTACATTTCAAAGAGCTTTATCAAATTATAACTAAAAAAGTTAAAAATTTAAGAAGCTTTTGGGAATAGTGAGAATAAGAAGTGCTCCTAATATATTTGCATTTTATTTGCCTAATTTTTTCTAGTTTCTTTTTTAATAGTTAAAACTTAACATTGGAATTATTGAGTTATAATGTGAGCGCATTAATTGTTAATAATGTTTATGACAATTCAAGTAATTGATGTATCGAGTGATTTGTATCTTATGTTGTTGGCGTTATTATGTGATAAGATAACATGCATAAAAGTAGTTCTTATTTTACTTACGTTCCAAGTTTCTCCATTTATTAATGATATTTTGCTTATATAGATCTTTTATTTTTATTTTTAAAAGAGTGTAAAGCCTCATGAATTTTAAAACCTTGGTTTAAAATAATGTTGTTCAAGTTGGAAAATGGAACAAATATCCTTCACTTTTCTATATTCTAATTTATCTATTTGAAAGTTTGTTTTAATATTGTACTCACTACTCAAAGCTCTTGCCTGAAGCCTTGCGTCCCCAGGTGTGAGATTGAATCCTACTCTCTTGTGGTCCCTGAGTGTTTTCACTGACATCTAAGGATGTGGTTAAGTATCCAAGACATTAGCATCAAAGGAAATGTCATATTTGAACTACTGAGGACTGGGAATGCTGTGGCGATTCTAAATAATTATTGACTAGTTTGTTGTAGTCTAGTAATACATGAATCTAATTTGTAAAAAGCACCCGCCTATGGTATTCTATTTTGGAACCAAGGAACATTTCTTATCTCCTGTTCCTGTAATTCTTGATCTTTTTTCATTTTCTCCTTGCAGTTGATCTACTCGAAGTATGTCATCCCAATAATTGCAACATTGGCTTGCTTTCTTATTCTCCTTTGGCTTCGGGAACTCTGTCTGGAAAATACTTGGATGATGCTTCTGAAGCTGCAAAGAAAGGAAGATTGAATCTTTTCCCAGGCTACATGGAAAGATACAAAAAGTCCATTGCCAAGGTAAGTTTTCTTCTTGTTGTTTTCAATGATGAATGAGTTTTCGTAGGGATTGTAAATATTCGGGTGTGCACAAAACCACTTGTGATCTGTATCAGGTGGTGGTTGCCAAATCTCCTGATACAGATCAACTGTATGGAAAAAATAAAACAGAACACAAACTTGTTGAGCATACAAGAAATGGTTATTTTGAAAATAGTAAACTTCTCTTTATTTCCTCAGGTGTTTCTTATATCCTATATGTGAAAATCACATATAATGGAGATGCATTATCTTAATGGATACATTATTAGCACTCTATTAACACACTGCATGGTCTTCCCTTCTAAGCCCACTATCCTACCCATATCGCACACTTCCCCTATAGAAGCTGATATATTTCTTGGCCATAGAACAATCAGAAACCCAAACGTGGGCAAATATACTATCTTTTAGCCATGTGGTCAGAGTTAAATTCACTGTAATTGCTGCATCTTAAACCCTTGGGTCCTCAAGCTCTGGCAGATGGACTATATGTCACCTCTAGAGTACTTGATTCTGCTTTTGCCACGGGACTTTTTCGTCTTAGTTTCCCATTTCAGTTAAAAACTGATCATGAAGATTGGCAGTGAATTGAAAAGCTCGTGTTCTTGTATTTCTGAATTCCAGGAAGCAACAGAAAAATATATGGAGTTGGCAAAACAGCATGGTCTTACACCAGTCCAACTTGCCCTTGGATTTGTAAGGGATCGTTCATTCATGACCAGTACGATCATTGGTGCAACTTCAGTTGAACAACTGAAGGAAGATATTGATGCATTTGTAACAACCGAGCGACCTTTGCCACCTGACGTAATGTCAGGCATCCAGGACATCTTTCAGAGATACAAAGATCCAGCAATTGCTTGATAAGTTTTGGAGTAAAAAATTTGCATTTCAATTCAATTCTTTACTTTTATTTCATCTCTTTTATTTTTGTGTTAATAACAAAAAGAAAAGCAAAAGTTGTATCAAATTGTACTTACATTTAGTATAAAAGCAATTGCCTTCGATTTAATTTATGGTTTTCCCAGTTTTTTGCCATGGCCTGTTTGAAAGTTGTTTTGTCTCATCATGAGTTGGTTTCATACTAAATGGAGTAGGGGAGGTGCTAAACTTCTCTTAATTCAAAGAGATGAGGTCAATTTTAAGACAAACCGCATTAAACATGCTTTTATGGTTGTTATTAGAGAAATAAAGTTAAATTAAGGAACAAATCATCATATATATGCTTGGATTTGTATTTTGGTATAATTGATGGGGCTGACGTATGTCAATGCTGAGCAAGCAATTCTATACGACTAGGAGGCACTACAAGGCCAATGGTGCAAGAAGTACTTTTAGTTACACTGAAAAGCAATTTGGTAAAAATGGCAGTGTAAGGCTAAGTTTCGTGCCAAATGGATTAACGCTAGTTGTGAACTGTAAGCACAAAAAATTTGAGCTAAAATAAGTGTTTTAAGAAGCATGCGTGGGAGTAGAGGAGTTCAACTTTATCAAACATTTGTTGTAGCCCATGTTTTGGGACATTAATTTTCAATATCCCAAGACGAATTGATCATGGTAGCCATATAAAAAAGAGAGTGTTTGGAAATTCAATGAAAATAAAGCGAAAGATCCTACCAAGTCAAGAATGTAAATAAAGCAGAAGAATTTACCGAGTAAAGAAGCGTTATGATTGGTGGTTTCATGTGTTTTAAGCCAATATTAATCCAATTATTACAGAGATTTGCACCACGATGACAAGTGAAAATTTCACAATTCAAGTACCGATCTAGCTTTGATCCAATGAGAGAGTAACGAATATCAAGAATAAAAGTAAGATTTGGTTCTATAATTTCCTACTCAAGCCACTCTATAGGAACCTACTTGTTGTAGAGGCCGAATGAACATACTATGAATAGGCATTTGACGATATAAGGATGCATCACGGCGCCTAACACGTACATGATGTCCATGTTGTTTAAAATCACAATGAACATACAATCAAAGTTAAGGCAACAGACTAGTATAACATTTATTAAACAGATAAACCAAAACATATTGTCAGGACAAACATAGTGGCTCGTCCCACACAATAGATAATCTGTGTCCATCCTGCATATATAGGATAGAAGGATTTGATGGATCCAGATCCACGCTACTTGCAAAGACAAAACAATGATAGTAGTAGCAAACTAATGAATACATATATGAAACTAATGGATTTAGATATGCAAGGGGTCAACAATGTACTTTCTTCATATTAAATATTACAAGTGAAAATCTATATTACATACGCGTCAATGGGACAAAAGGGTCGGTACGAAAAGAAATAATGGATCGGGATTAGATGGACCGAGATTGGATGAACCAGGATTCACACCACCTGCAAAGAACAAAACACAACTAGTATTAGTAAGTGAGTGAATATTTAATATTACTAATCAAAAAATCACAATGCATACTCGTATATCTCTAACAATCGGATTGATGACGATCAGACGGACCGGGATCCATATTTGTAGCAATTGGTTAAAAAAATAAATACACCCAGAGTTGCTCTATATAACCTATTTTTTGTGCATAATAACTATCACCCATTTTGTTGATATTGAAAATTATAATTATAAAAATTACAATACATGCCCATAAAAATAAACGCATAACAATTGTAACGCCCCGTAGTTTTAGTCAAAGCTTTATGTAGACTTATATGTATATCGAGAGGTATAATATGTATATAAGTACGTAAAAGTCATGAATATGTGTTTGAATGCATGTATGTTAAGTGTGTGTGTATGTATGTGTATATGTAGCTATATCGTACTTTTATGCATATAAGAGGTTAACAGGTAGCATAACTCAAAAATGGCGTGTTAAAAACAGTTAATTATGTCATAAATGAGTGCAGAGTGTGCCTTTACTTACATTTTGATATGTAACACATGTATGTTTCGCATTCATTTGGTCTTATAACTTATGGAAATAAAAAATGGAAAATCACTCAAACTAGTCGTCTAGATTGAAACCAACCAAAAAATCTGATTTTTCAACCATTCTCTATTTTTTTTTTATAGAGAATGATTGGGAAGAAGGAAAACGGGGTAAAAGTCATTTTTTGGCTAAATCAAGACTGCGATAAGTGTTTTTCACTGTATTTGTTCATGAAATTGATGTTGGAGTCTTGTATGATATATCCCTCGATTAGTTTTTTTTTTTTAGTATCGATTATGGGGTTTCCAAAAATGGGGTTTTGACCCAACTTGAATGGAAAGTAGCTGAAAATGTTAAATAACACTTCCTAGGCGGTAGAAACTTTGAATCTATAGTTAGTTTGGGTTGATTTGTTAGATTGGAATTTATATAATTGATAGAAGTTAGATTTAAGACCGAAGACTTCTAAAACCCTATTAAAACCCGATGAAACTTCAGTTTGAGACTGTAGAAAGATAGATAAACTAATTTCGGATATTACGCTATTAAGATTATGATTTTTGGATAATATTTGATATTTTTAGTAACCAGACATAGGGTTCCGGTGAATGAAATTAACTTTGGAAACCTCCAGAAAAATATAAAACTGCAGTAAAACACCTATTGAGGGTGGTAGAATGATAGTAGGACTGATTTTAGCCGTGTCAGTGTGGACAGAATAATTTTAAGAATGCTTTATCATTTTTAATAAAATTGGTATATGTTCCCGGTAAGAAAAATATAATTGGGAACTAGTGGGAATAAGGCTGAAAATCCTATTTTCACTGTTCTTCATCACAAAAATATCTAGATTGGTTGTAGAAATGATCTTGGAGGGTTTTCACATGTGTTCAAGCTCGAATTGACCTAGAAAAATTAACTAAAATGAGTATGAAAATTTATATTCATCTTTAAAATGACTAAGAGTATATGAAATTTATTTATGAAATGGCTATGAAAGGTTAAATAAATTGGAATTGGATTGATTGGGTTGGGAGCTGGATTTAGTAGCCATGGTGATAGGATTAGAGAGTTGGAAACTCGTGTGTAGTGAGTATTTCTTTACTTTGGTCTTCTTATATGGCATTTTATTATATGAAATTGATTTGGAATGATATGCATGCCATGATATATGCATTTGATTTAAAATCATGAAATGGTTTTGATGCATAGGAGCATGCCAATGGGCGTACTTAAGCATGTCATTGACGTGTCAAGCATTTCTATGGGACTAAGCCTCTGGGAATAAGCTCACTTGATGTACGGATTTGTAATATTGGTCGGTGCATTTCCGTTAAGGAGGTAAAAGACTTAGAAATAGTTTGGTTTGATTAATGAGTAAATTGAGGTCGATGCACTTCTCATAGATGCATAATGAGAAAGTAGACTCGCTCGTTTACTTGGAAGGAGGGAGATAAACATGATTTTCCAAAATTTATTGCATATTTCAAAATGGAACTTCATTGAATCATCATATATTGAGCATGTAAATTTTATTTCTCCTTGCCTGTGAATGTTTTTATTGTTTACTTGATATGTTCTTTATAAGTGCATGTATGATTATCATAGTTAGAAATATTCACTAAGTCTGTTATTTGCTCACTATATTTTCTATTTCTTCCAAGTTCTGACAAGATAGGGAAAGGGAAAGCTCAGGAGCAGTAGCTTTGGCACTCTTGAATTCTCTTTGATGTAGGTTTGATGTTATTTGGTTTTAGATTTTGATGTATATATATATATATATATATATGTTTGTAACACTTTGATATATGTATAATTTAGCACATAGATGGCATGTGGGATGTTTTATGGATGTTATATAAGATACGAGGATCAGTATAAATTATGTAAATGTTTTCTATTCTATGGAAATAGAATGATATTTTTGTAGAAATTGAATAATGTTTTATTAGGTTGAATTTGGACTTTGTGATTTTATCAGTTTTATGAGGACACTGTCAAAATTTTTGAAGAAATATAGTTACTGTGAAAGGCTAACAGGGTTTCAAGTATGACAAGGTACAACATACTTGGAATTTTGTGTCGGTCATGACGTCACTCGAGAAGGGGCCTCGACTATAAGATTATGGTACATACTCATGCCAAAGAATCTATTAGAATTCACAATACATATTCATAAAAAAGAAAGTTTATAACATTACAATGCATGCCCACACATAGTCACATGGTTACAGTCTCATAATACATGTCATGTTATAATCATCAGATGCTATGGATTCGAGGAAGATTGCCCTCCTCGCAAGTTTGGACATTTTCTCCTGCAAATCCATCTCATTTCTAATCCTCTTCAAAACTGGTCGTCTTTTTTTTATGTTTCGTGAGAGTAGGTGGTAGAAGTATTGAAAGATATGGCACCGATGGCCAGTAGTCTTCGTGTGGGATGGCTCTAAATGGGGTGGAGTAACAGGATATACAAGAATCCCGATGATAATACTCCTCCACATAACTCCAATGATTTATCATAGCAAAGGAGCATACAGCAAGGAATGCTAAAGCATCGCCATTTCTGACAATTGCAAGTCCTATTAGATAAATCACAACTTGTTTATGGTTGCCCCTATTCATATAAAACCCACTACGACCAGTCATTACCTCAAACTCTCCTTGCACCCTATCAATAAGTGTTACATGATGACCCTTTGACTTTTCATGCCATTAGTCTAGCAACTTCATTACATAGGTAGCATATGTTTGGCCTTGTTTCGAAGCTTCCTCGTACTCGTTTCTCCTTGATTCAAAGTAAGCAACACACCGATATAAAGTAATTTGAACTAGAGCACATATTGACAACATTCTAGCACCTTTGAGCACACCATTGAAACACTCTGCATTTAAGTAAATGAAAAAGATTTTTAATTCTTCATATCGTAGTAAGTAACAAAGATATCAAAATAATGTATAAACATCATACCTACAAGGTTTGTAATCATCCAACCATATCGATAGCCGTTATCATATGCTTGTGTCCATTTCTTTTTATCAAGCTTGGAAAGTCATCTATGAGCTTGAGGATTCAATCTTCTAATATGATCTAGATATGCATTGAATTTGCGTGGTTGGTGTTGTTTGCCTGCTTGCATTACTAAATCTTTTAAATCCTTATTCTTAAACTTTGTATTTAAATTGCTAGCCACATGACGCAAACAATACCTATGGTGTCCAAGAGGCTCGCGCCAACCATTAGAAGTTTTCTTCATCGCACTTTTAATTCCCGGATGTCGATCCGATATCACACAAATTCCATTCCTATTAGTTACACATGACCATGATTTTTTCAAAAACCAACCCCATGAATCTGTTGATTCATTTGCTACAATGGCAAATGCAAGCAAGAAAACATGTCCATTACTATCAGTTGATGTTGCTATCAAGAGCTTCGCCTGATACTTTTCATATAAATGGGTGTCATTAATTTGAATGATGGGTCTACAATATTTGAAACCTTCAATGCCCAAATGCCCAAAAAACCTCTTGAACTCCACTAATCCCTATCCCAATGAACTATCCTCCAATTCTACTTGTGTCCTCAGATTTGTTTCTAAAAGCACATATTTCCACTTGCGAAGCATCTAATATGATGTTTTCTAGTCACCAAAAATCTTCACAAAAGCTTTTCTCTTAGCCTGCCATACCCTTTTGTAGTAAACGCCATATCCAAATTTATCTCTCACCATCTGCTGTAAAGTAGCTACAAAAGTGGTTGGCTCTCGATGAACCACATTGAAGACCTTTGCATATACCAAGCTAGAATCGAGCTGGGGATGATCTTGTGATAATCTTTTGTAAACACGTGTGTGAGTTGCATGGTTCTTAGTAACCTCAAAAAGACCATGCAACTTTCGTTCGCATGCATGCAAAATCCATTTGCAACTATCGCTTGCTTGCTTACAACGCACAACCAAGATTTCTTATCAAAGTCAATAACTACGAACTCTTATCATAAGAGTTTGAAGTATCTCTTTGATCAGAAGGAACTGAATATGCGGCAGAGGATATGGCTTGAGTTGCTTAAGGATTATGACTTCTCTTTGAAGTATCATCCTAGTAAAGTCAATGTTGTACCTAACGCATTGAGTCGAAAGTGAGTAGAAACTAGAGTGGTTGCTTTCCAAATGGCCCAGGAGTGGCATTTACTTGAGAAAATGATGATGATGAGCATATTCTTGGATGCACCACGTAGTGAGATATGTGCTCGAATGCACGTGCAACTTGCCGATGCCCAAACTCAGAGGGTTAAGGATCTACAGGAGCATGATCCTAGCTACGAGACGTACTGTAGATGTGCAGATAGTACTAACCAGGCTTATTGGCATAGGGTCAAATGGTGTCTTACGTTTTAGAGGGAGGCTATGGATCCCTTATGATGCTGACTTGAGGGTTGAGTTATTTCAGGAGGCACACAGTTCTTAGTATACCATTCATCTAGGGGCTACCAAGATGTACCATGACATGAAGAGGTCTGCGTGGTGGCATGGGATGAAGAGGGGTATAGCTGAGTACGTGCGGAGATGTGGGGTGTGTGAACAAGTTACGACTAAACACAGGAAGCCTAGAAGACAGTTCCAGCCATTACCCATTCCTGAGTGGAAGTGGAAGCACATTACGATAGATTTCATCATGGGATTGTCGAAGTCTTAGGGTAGATTTGATGTTATTTGGGTTGTGGTCGATAGATTGACCAAACCAGCGTACTTCCTTCCTATGAGCGCCCGAGACTCAGTGGATAGACTAAGCTGGTTATATGTGAGAAAATTTGTGAGTCAGCATGGGGTACCCTTGTCCATCGTGTCAGATAGAGATTCGCGATTCAGGTCGAAGTTTAGACAGGATTTGCAAACCCGATTCGAGACTCGTCTCCGACTCAGTACAACATTTCACCCTCAGACTAATGGATAGACTAAGATAGTGATTCAGATGCTGGAGGATACGCTCAGGACTTCCATTTTGGAGTTCGGTGGGGGTTGGAGTGAGTACTTGCCCTTGTGTGAGTTTGCTTACAATAACAGTTATCAGGCGAGCATCGGTATGGCATCGTACGAGGCTCTATTTGGGAGACCCTGTAGATCTCCATCTTGTTGGTTTGAGGTAGGAGATACGCAGCTATGGGGCCCTGATATAGTTGTTGAGTAGACAAAAAAGATGAAGCAGATTTGGCAGAGGTTGAAGACAACTCAAAACAAACTGAAAAGTTATTATGATAACCATCATGGACCACAAGAATTTGTCGTGGGAGACCAAGTTATGCTTAAGGTCTTGCCATGAAAGGGTCAAATGAGGTTTGGCGCCAGAGGGAAACTTGTTCCTAGATTTATCGGACCATTCTGGAATGTTGAGAGGATAGGACCCTTAGCTTACCGGTTAACCCTACCTTCTCAACTCAAGGGTGTTCATGATGTATTCCACGTGTCGATGCTGAGGAAGTACAATCATGATCCATTGAAAAAGTCTTATCCTGATCCAACTCATGTGCTAGATGTGAGTCATTTGCAAGTTGGCGAGGATAGGACTTATGAGGAGTTGCCAATTCAGATTGTGACTCGTCGGGTTTAAAAATTGAGGAATAAGGAGATCCCGCTTGTGAGAATTAAATGAAAATTTCACGATAACCAGGAACAGACCTGGGAGCGTGAAGTCCAGATGAGGGAGCAGTTCTCCGATCTTTTTGCCGACTGAGGTTAGTTCACTTGACTTCATTTTTTAGGACAAAAAATCTCTTAGGTTGGGGAGGATTGTAATGCCCTGTACCCCCAAGGCTGTCATCATTTTGACCCATAGGATATTGAAATTAGTGTATTTATATGTGTATGACTCGTAGAAACCCCACATATTTTGTTGGTTTGAAATTCCCTAGGCTTAGAAGCCAAATGGACCCGATCAGGTAACACTCTGGTTGCCAGTACCTTAGGAATTAAAAAAGTCAAATTAACTATGACCTCGAGATGCGTACCCCAGATGCCAACATGGACCTCATGGTTGCGTCTGGAACGTGATTTACATAAAAATTCATATAAGGTATGTCTTGTTTTGATTTCGGAATGGCCGAGAGCAGAACATCAAAAAATTATAAATATATATATGGATAGGAAGAAATTTCTATAACCGATTACATCAATGTCTCAATCTCCTAGATTCGAGGTCCAATTGTGCTGAAATTTTGGAAGCCTATTCTTCTATGATAGCTTTTCATTCAGAACGGTGAAGATCTTGATCGGAGTTGTCTGTTGTGAGTTATAAACTTCCAAACATGGCTGCTCAAATTTACAGATTTTCTTGCGCAGTTTTGATCATACGGTTGGATCTCGCATTTTCACCATTGGATTGAGCTAAAATTTACCAGCAGGCTGGTAACTCACTCATCCAAATTTTAAACGGTTAAGATGTTAAATTGGTGAGTCATTTGTAAGAAATTAATCATCTAAGTGCAAGTAATTGCAGTAGAAAGTTGTTTCTTTATTAAATTATGTTTTATTTTGTGTGGGGCCCACCATTCACCTTAAATACTCCAAACACGAGTTCTCTTTCATTTTTACAACTTCTCTCTAGTTTTCTCAACTGAAGAGAAGGGGGAAAATGGTGGGTTGAAGGTGGTTTGAGCTAGGGTTTGGATTTCCTAAGCCTCCAAAGTATGGTTTTGATCCCTTTAGCACTTGAATCTTCCATTTTTGGTTGAGTTGCTCCACATAGTTTGGGTTGAGGGCATTTGTGCTTAAATTTTCTGAGTTCCATGATCTTGGCTTGCATGTTTGGCTGAAGGTTGAGCTATACTTTTCATGTCACCTATGTGGTGTACAACAGGGTCATTGTACTTACCCTAGTATTAGTTTTGGAAAAGCTCTGGCCATGGTGGACTTTTGCCCAAACATTTTGGTCCAGCTGAGAGGGTTTGAGTTTCCAAGATTTTGGAATGAGTTAGAACTTGGTTTCAATGGAATGCATTGATGCATTTGAGGCTACCTAGGACTTAGTTTATGATTGATAACCTAATTAGGTATGGAATGCACGAAATTGAAGTAGTTTTGGATATGATATCAATCCCTAGCATTTTCATGGGTTAGAAAGTGTTGAATTGTGTAAATTATTAGGTTTGTCGCCGATTCTGTTTGGATCGGTTTAATGCTCAAACCTAAACCAAACCAAATATAATCGGTTTCGGTTCGGTTTAGCTTAATCGGTTTATTCTCAATTACCAAACCAAATCGAATCGAACCAAACATAATCAATTTGGTTCGATTTGGGTTGATTGGTTTGAAGTTTTACATATACATATATTAAATAAATTAAAATAATCAATTATATATGTATGTATATAAGGTAATTTTTACTTTTTTAATGCATATTTAAAAAACTTGAAAACTATCTTTACTATATAAAGATGATTATATAATTTTTTAATGAGAATGTTTATATCATAAAAGAATCATAGGATTAAAAATAATTATTAATTGTTTTAATTTTAGAATCGGTTCGGTTTGGTTTAGATCGGTTTTCAAAGTCTCAAATCACAATCCGAGCCAAACCTATCGGTTTATACTTTTTCCAAACCTAAACCAAACCGAACTTATTAAAAAACCAAACTAAACACATCGGTTCGATTCAGTTTCGCGGTTTGAACCAATCCATTGACACTCCTATAAATTATGGTGTGAATGGACTGATTTTGGTGGCACATAGTTGCAGCCAGGTTAGAGTTAGGTGTTGGCTTATGAATTGAGGTTTGAATCACGATTTTGGCATGTTGTATGGACTGGTTTTGATGAGTGCATGAACCTGAATTTTATGCAGGATTTGTGGATGATCAAAGTACTCTAATTGTGCCTTTTGGAAGCTAAATTGTATATTTTAGGGTTGTTGTACATTAGTGGGTGCAAGTGGCATTCTAGTGCCCTAGTATTAGTTGAATTTGGATTGGTTAGCCAAGCCAATCAACTGTGAGTGTTTCCTTCCATTTGGTTCTATATGTGGCATTGTATTATATGAAATGTTTTGAATGAATATCTATGTATAATGCATGACTTAATGATTCATGAAATAGATTTGAACATAAGCATGAAGGGTTAACGACTTGTGGCTCTGCTAGCTGGGATTTTAGAAAATCTCATGTCCTAGATTCTGACCCGAGTTGTGGACTTAGCAGAGGATTTTATGCCTTGTGTAGTTAGGATCTCCTAGGCATGTCAAATTGTCTTCAGTAAGCTAATCCTACGTATTGCACAACCCCAAGAATTTTTTAAAATACGAGTAACGTGAAGTCGTATCGGGCTTGATGTCGCGAACTTAGGCCCTTGATCGCTTCTTACTCATGAGGTGGATTAGGATGGAATATGGCATGTTTGAAAGAATTCGATTGGTCAAGGTCCAGTGGCAACACCATGGTGTTGAGGAAACAACTTGGGAATTAGAAAGTGAAAGCTGGCTGAAATACCCTGAACTGTTTGTTTAAATTTTTGTTGATCATCTGCATCATGAGAAATAAAAATCATTCATTTCTCCATATTTGTTTCTATTAATTGCATTACATGTTATATATGCCATTACTTGCAATTGCACATCAAAGCACACCCTATGATTCTGACCAAGACTTCTCCGAGCATAGCCTAAACTCATCACACTTTGATGATGTTGCTGACTTAGCCCCTCAGGACATGAGTCTTGATGAAAGTTCACCTATCCCTCCAGTAAGGAGCCCTACACCATCATACCACAACCAGTCCTCATCCTGGCAGTCGATATCTTTTATAGCTAATCTCAACGCAACATGTCACCAGAACATACACAGCTCAACCAACCAGATAACACTCAATTTCGGGTCTTAACATGGCATGACCTTCTGAATGGAGTACTCCCAATTTTACTAGGAAAGGCTGGCGGGACAGACAAACCGCCAGAAAGAATATCTAGCTACCATTGCCAACGTTCCGCAACCCATGCTCAGGCGAGCAATCTTCCCCAATTATTACACTAATCCCTTGTGCATCTTGTCACCAGCCTGCTTCGCAACTCGATAAAGTCGGACCTTCCAACTGGCAGGCTCAGAACCCAACCCCTAGTCAAGGTTGGCGAACACGAGGTTGGGCAATGAGAGGCCTGCCATCTCCACGAATTTCTCAACGTCCAGTCAGACAACCCCCAAAACCTCCCTCACTGCCAGAGATGTTGGATAACTCTGATGATGACTCTGAGTGCTTCCATTCTCCCACTTCAGCTCACTCTTGTAATTTTGGGCACAGCGGCGACCACGGCCCTCAGAACCCTCCTGACTAGCTTCGCACACACAGCCTAACTAGAGTGGAGGACAACTCTGACATGTTCATCATAATCTCCTCTAATGAAGATTCAACTAGGTATCTAAAAATTTTGCTAATAGACTATCACCTTAATCGAATTTTAGGGGCGAAATTCCTTTAAGGGGGGTAGAATGTAACACCCCTGAAAAAATGGACCTTTTTAAACTAAATAACTTGCAATACATGCACATGTAAACCCCGAACACTGTCCTGGACGACAAGCCCGGCGGAACTGTGCACCGAAAACCTAAAAACTGAGTCGGGCATGTGCCCAGGTCCTTCTACTCCACGTTTTTTTATAAATAGGAAGGGTCCATTTGCACCAAACCATCACTTTTGGAAACATTTCCCTTTTTGCAAAGCACTAAGACTTTGGCGACTTTGTGCTGAGACTTTGCTTCCGAAAGTTTGTGCGAAACTTGCATCTCAAGGTGGGAATGAAGGCATAGGTTTGCGTATTCTTTTACTTTATGATAAGCATGGCATTGCATCGTTTATATACATGATACCATGCTTCATTACTTCATGCATATGGCATACTATTGATGAGGGTGGTTCCTTGTCTTTGAGACAGATCTTTGGAAATCCTCGTGATGTGGTTGAGCACCTTTGCTTGCGGGACCTGGAGCTGCATTACGCTCGGTCCCGTGATTTCAAAGGGGAACCATCACGTGATGATACTAAGTACACGGCCCGCGGCGCACTCCATAGTTGCTATTTGATTTATAAAGCACATGTACATTGGTACGGAGGATGCTGCTGCATTTCATGATTGTATTGCTTGATGTGGATTGAAATGTTTCATTCTATGTACTGTTGTATTTATCTTCTGTAAACGTGGTATTTACTTTGCTTGATCCACTGAGCTTTGAGCTCACCCCGTTGCTTCATCTTTCAGGGAATTAAGCTGGGTTAGGGTTTATCTGTACAGGAGGTAGTTACCAATCCTGACTCACATCGAGACTTATAGTTTTGTTTGTCGAGGGGATGAAATGTAGCTGCCTTATTTTGATGGCATTGGTTATTTTCTTTTTTGGGGGTTTGTCCCCTTTTATTTTGTCTCTTAGAGACCACCGCCTGTAAAACCTTATTATATTATTTGAACATATTTTATCTATTAATGAAGTTGTCTTATTTTTGATATATTTTGTGTCATGAAATGCTCACGTTTCTGCTGCAAACCTCTTATTGTTATACCCTGTGTGATGGAAAGTGGATGTATTTGTCTAAGTATTAGACAATTTTGGATTTAACGAGTGTGACATTTGGTGACAACGACAAAGGTAAAATAGTACGTATTGGCACAATTGGTAACTTTTCCTTATCTATTTATTATGTTTTATATGATAAATGTGGCCAAACCCCGGACCACTATCCCCCGCGGGATAGTGTGCGAAATGTCGGGGTGAGGCACTCAGCATAGGCATCCCCAATCATTCCACATCATCCATTAGGATGGCTGAGACCCTATAAGCCCCATCACAACCTATAGGTACCTGTAACAATGCAATTATTCACAACTACTTGCCAAAATCAAATATCAATACCCATAAAGGACATAAACAATACCATCAGATTCCAACTTAAAATAAAAATCCAAAGTCTAGGGTCTCATGACCCAATCATCAAGTATACCAAAATAATTACAAGTCACCCAAAATCACAACCCATAAGGCCACATACATCCACATATGATCCATAGGTCCCATACCAATCCTCACCATCTAGTGATCACATGTTAAATGTTATATACACATAGATACAAAAGCATAAAAATATACATCATAAGTACATCCATATACAAAATCACAAAACTCCCCATGCACTCACATCGTGCCTAACTCCACGTGGCTAAGTCATCATCTAATCACGATTCTTTTTCCCTTGTCTTGCACAGAAGGACTTGAAAAAGGAATGAGGGTGATCCAACGGTGCCCAGTTAATAGAATTTTATTATGCCATCAAATACTCATCAATAAAGTCATGTGTGCTCATATATGTCATGAGTTGATAAAACCATATATTACATATGCATAGAAAGCATTTCATCATATAGCCAATGCAAGTGAAATCCATTTCCATATTCTGGTCCAGACTCTGTCGTGAGATACCATGATCCGGGACTCTTGGGTCCAAACGACAGTCGTGAGATCTAGCATCGCAGTACTATGATCTGGGATAGAGAATATTGAACGAAATCTCTAGTAGATGTCCAAAAGGGACATGGCTCTCTACTCACATTCTCATCACATCCAAAATCTCCTATGGTATGTTCATGTCTTCTAATGGCACGTTAAGCTTGACTAAGTCCTAGGTGGAGGGGTTCTCTGTAGAGCATTCCCCGACGACGGAACGAATATTCAAGACCTCGCTCCAACCAATTAGGCCATACATAACAATACCACAAGGTTTTACACACAATGCAACAATAATAAACCACATTTCATGCTTCAACACATACAATATATAATAATATAATGACATAAGAAATTAAACATAATTGAAGTTCTACTCACAACCAAGCCGACGAGAGTGATGCTAAACCACACACAAGAGCCCAATCCAATTCAATTACCAAACAATATCAAGATCTTGTAAATGCATCAAATAACATGTACAATTAATCCATGATCCAACTCACATACAAAAGACATACCATCCAACCCAATTCCCAAGTCTAAGTTCCAACATAGGTCAACTTAGATCAATGTATTATTCATCATCATAATTCATGTAAGACCTCCACATAGGTTCACAATTCTAAAATTCATATTAAAACACAACTTACTCCCACAATTAGGGCAAGGTCGTACAATTGCCAACTTGGGCTAATTCCAACCCTAATCATTCTAATTCATGTGAAATCAATCACAATTCACTACAATCCCCAATTCATATCAATTTACAACAAAAGCCCCAAAATTAGGGAATTCTCTACAATAGGCCAACATGGCCAAATTAAACTAGTCAACATGTCACACCATAGGGAGTCCCAAATTAACATCATAAATCATCTAAGCATGCTAACCTAATCAACATAAGTCACATGCACCCATATTGGAAAACCCTTGGTCAAATTTCTAAGGTTAGGTCAAATATAAGGAACCCCATCAATTTCTTGGTGAAAATTTGGGAAATTGCCATGATTGTGCTCCAAATCACCCTAGGATTCCATTTTAAGGACATGCAAGTCAAACCTAGCCTAGGTTTTCCCCAACACATAGCAAATCCTAGGTAAAATTAAAGCTAGCAAACATAATAGGGAGAGGTTCCATGGCAAAATTTGCAATTTTAACATAACTTGGGTAAAAATTTGATACAAATCCTCTTGGAGCACACAAAATCCTCTTTCTCCCCCCTTTTCTCCCTTCTCTCCCTCGCCCTTAGCATGAAAATGACGAGATTTCTAGGTTGGTTTACTTTAATAAACATGTGGGGCCCACATACTAAAAGTTAAAAAAATTGCTCCGGGCAGTAGAAACGTTTTTCCTTAAGGAAACGCATTTTCGCCCTTCTTTTTGCACATTCTGCGACAAAAAATAGGAAACGTGTTTCTGGCTGTCCCTTAGGCAAAAATAGTCCATTTAACACTCGATGGGCCACCAACCATTTCGACACTTCGCACACAAATCACACAACATAAAACTGTATTGAAACACGTAAAACGACGCAAAAAACAAGTACACTTAACATCATATACAAGCAGCACAACACATATGCGCGAACATAACATACACACATCGCATCAATAAAAGCACATAGAGTTGGGCACTTAAGCAATTGGAACATGGGCTAGACGGAAGAAAATTTTGGGGCGCTACATTAAAGGCCCTAAGCATAAGCCAATTGTGTGACAAAGGTTATGATGTTAGCTTTGAAGAAAATAGATGCATAGTTAAGCATGCTAATGGTTCCATGGCATTCATTACATCTAGGCATAAGAATGTGTACTCTACTTTGCTTGATGAAAATAGTGATCAAAATGTTTCATGTTTGAGTGTTGTTGTGAAGGATGATGCATGGTTATGGCATAAGATATTAGTGTTTGCCCAAATATGTCCAAGAGGGGGGGGAGAATTGGACAACGAAGCATATATGCCTTTTAATAAAATAATTTACAAATAAAGCAATGTGGTATAAGTTGATGAACAGAGACAGAAAAATATCAGATAAATAACACAATGCACACAAATTTAGAGTGGTTCGGCTCCTGCCTACCTCCGCTACCTAATCTCCCTGATTAGGATTTTGTCCGAACTCCACTATTGAATCCTCTTATGAGTGAGGATCAAACCGTTACATCTTTTCGTAGCTTCACGGGTGTGAGAAAAATTGTTATACACTTGAGCAGTACTTACTCAACCACAGTGACAAAGACTGTCACTTTTAAAAACTAAATACTAGTTTGAGAACTTGATCCTCTTCCCAAGAATCGAAAAAATACTTACAGAGCAATTTATGAACCTCAGACCAACACTGATTCAGCTTTGAATGTATGATCAAGCTCGGCTGAAAGTGTGAGGTAGATTGCTCATCTTTCCTTTGATGGATTTGTAAGAAACGCAAAGTTGAATTGATAAATCCAGAAGGTGATTGTAAATCAGAGTATTTTCAGGAGATTATCAAGAGTTTTTGCAACCAAAAAAATGATTGACTAACTTTCAAAAGTTTATGCTCAAAGAACGAAAATTTATATCTGTTTCAACGATTCAAAGAGCTATTTCTAAAAAAAATGCTCAAATTTTGATTCTAAAAACATTTTGGCGCTCGTTTTGAATTTCAAATCAAACGGTCAAATTGTTTCATCAAAATGTGTATGTTCAGACTAGTCGAGAAAACCTAAAGCATTTGTGCAATCACAAGAATAGAAAGTTTTAGAAACAACACAGGTTGATAGTTTTTTCAGAATTTTTGTCAGTCGCATTAGCGTTCTGAATTACACTGTTCTGAAAATAGACTTTTTGTCAACTTCTTCTGGGAAAGGTGCTAGTACTACATTAGCGTCCTGATAGGTTTAAATTTTGGAAACCCAGAATTTCAGGAAGGGTGCTAACACTTGATCAACGTCCTAATGGCAATTGCTGGTTTTTCAAAGTTGGTTCAATGAGGGTGCTAATACTCGATCAACGTACTGCTTTAAATAATGAACATTCAAACCCAGAAACCATCAGTGCCCTAATGGTCCATCAGGGTCTTACAGTGTTGGCTCGATATTAAGTGACTAGCCACTACATTAGCGTTTTGATGTCCCATCAGCATCTTGAAAGACACTGAAAAGCAGTTTTCTTGAAAATTGATTTTTTCAAAACTTGATCAAATCAAATCAACACTTAAGCTTTTTGGATCAAACCAAACATTTGGAAATCATGCAATTGGTTCAAAGATGAGTCAAAAAATCTTAGAATTGGATCAATTAAACTCATTTTCTACGAGACAAAAAATATTTTGAAAATTTATGAGAAATTATGGGAAATTCATGAAGTGAATTATTTGCTAAACTTGTGAGAACTACCGTTTCTCAACTTACGGGTGTGAGAAGACCGTTTCTCAACTTACGGGTGTGAGAAGACCGTTACAACTTTGAGCAACACTTGCTCTAGCCCAGTGACTAACCAGTCGCTGCAAACTTAATACAATAAGAGATATGATTCCCTTTACTCAAAATCAAAGTGATACTTACAAAGCTTTGAATTGAACCTTCTGTTACCATAGATTCAGCAAAATACGTATGATGAAGTTTAGCTGAAAACTAGTTCAAAGAGCTTTTGTCTTCTTCAATGGATTTTGAAAATGATGAAGATGAAGATCAATCAATCTAGAAGACTTGATGTTCTTCTTTCAAAATGATCATAAGTTCAAGCACAAATGAAAGAAAACTAACTTTCAAAAGTTTTTTGCATAAGTGAAAACTGTTAATACATTTTTTTTTAATGAATATCAGTTTTCGTATGATCCGTTGTGTTTCTGCTCTAAGGCAACAAATATATATAAAAATAACAGAGGCGCAATGGACTTTGGCGCTCTAGGTTATTTCAAATACAATGTCTACATTCTTTCCCGAAATGGATCGATTCAGCTCTGTGCATATTTCGGCGATAGCACCTGAATCATCTGATCATTCACAAAAAAGGAATGTTCTGATAAAGTATAAGAACGTTCAAAAAAGTTATGAAAAAGTAGTTGTACGATTCTAAAAAGTTTTTGTATGGTTCTAAAAAAGTAGGTTGTAATAGTGTTAGAGCAGTAACATTGTTGAATTAGCGTCCCGACACATAATATCAACTTTGTCATTTTGTTCTTTAAGGATGCTGATGGATCATAACCGTCCTGCTAAACATTGAAGTGAGGGCACTACTAAACCGTAAGCGTTCTGACTTACTTTGACGATTGAATGACTTAAATCATGAGAAGGCTACTCGACAGTTAGCATCCTGTTTTGTTTTAAAATACTTAAACGCACGAGGGCATTACTCATAAGTAAGTGTCTTGAGATTTTGAAATAAGATTAAGTGTGCTGAAGGACAGTAAGCGTTCTGAGAGTTATTAAGTTGATTCTAAGGATGAGGGAACTCCTACACAAGTAGCGTCCTGACAGTTTTTCAACTTATAACTATCAGCATCCTTAAAGATAAAAATCATTTAGAACTTAGAGACTTTTCAGCGAGCTGATGCTAATCAGCGTCCTGACACCTTCACAAGTTGCGCTACTATCAAGTAAGCGTCCTATTGAATAAGTGCATTTCAACCTTGAATGTGGTCAGCGTCCTGAAAGACTCTTAAAAATAATTTTTGATTTTTCGTTTAAAACTCAATAAAACATGATTATAAATCAAATATGCAAATGATCGAAAATCAATTTGACTAAAACATGTAATCATGCATATTGCTGAATAAAATGGCAGAGAAGGTTCTACAACTTAAACATAATCTAATCATACACTAATGTCTTCAAATAATCAAGGTCTTCAAGTAGATCTTTTAATACGTTCTTCATGCATAATTGATTCTTCGAAACCTTCAAGTAAGACTAGATACGCCATGTATGAAGTATTATCATAAACAGAATGTGGTTTGTAATCGTCAAAATATCTTTCACATTAGGGACATTTTAGTAAGGGATATGAGGATAATTGGTTCAACAACAAGGTATACAAGGTGTACAATAAGTCATCTAAAGTTGTAGAAGAGTCCATTCATGTGAAATTTGATGAAAGTGACCCTAGGCAAAATATTTGTGAAAATCTAGAAAAACTAGACTTAGACGGTGATGATGAAGTTCCCAAGATTTCCATGGACTTAGAGGAAAATGATCTAAATATTGTATAAGTTCCTAAGAATTCCAGGCTTCTTATTAGTCACCCCATAGAGCAAATCTTAGGTGACCCATCTAAGAGAGTGTCTACTAGAGCTTCACTTAATAAGGATCAAGGGCACGTAGCCTTTGTATCACAAATAGAACCTTCTAAGTTTGAGGATGCTCTAAATTATGAGAATTGGATTCTTGTTATGCAAGAAGAGCTAGGACACTTCACTAGGAACAATGTATGGGAACTTGTGCCCAGACCTTCTCACCAAGCAATCATAGGTACCAAATGGATGTTTAGAAACAAAAAGGATGAAAAAGGAGTGATTGTGAGAAATAAGGCTAGATTAGTTGCTCAAGGATATAATCAAGATAAAGGAATTCATTATGAGGAAACCTTTGCACCAGTAGCAAGATTAGAGGCGTCTAGGATGTTATTGGCCTATGCTTGCTATAGAGATTTTTCACTTTACCAACTAGATGTGAAGGCTGCCTTTTTGAATGGGTATATTAATAAAGAGGTATATGTGGAACAACCTTTTGGTTTTGAGGACTCTCAAAATTCAGATTATGTGTATAGGCTACATAAGGCTTTATATGGTTTGAAACAAGCTCCTAAAGCTTAATATGTTAGGCTAAGCTTATTCTTCTTGAGCATGAGTTTCATAAGGGTAAGTTAGATCCAACTTTGTTCATTAAGCACAAAGGTTCTGATATGTTGTTTGTGCAAATATATGTTGACGATATTATCTTTAGTGCTTCAAATAATCATCTTTGCAAAAAAATTTCTAAAATTATGCAAGATGAATTTGATACGAGTATGATGGGGGAACTTACATACTTTCTTGGCCTGCAAATCAAGCAATTGCCTAATGGCACTTTCTTGAGCCAAAAGAAGTATGCCAAGGATATGATTAAGAAATTCAAGTTTGAGAACTAGAAAATAATAAATACCCCATGCAACTTAGTTGTGAAGATGGACAAAGATGAAAAGGTAAAACCTATAGACACTAAGCTTTATAAAAACATGATTGGTAGCTTGTTGTATCTAACAGTAAGTAGGTCGAACATTATGTTTAGTGTTTATCTATGTGCTCATTTTCAGTTCTGTCCTTGAGAATCCCACCTAAAGTGTGTTAAGAGAATCTTTAAATAATAAATAATAAATACCCCATGCAACTTAGTTGTGAAGATGGACAAAGATGAAAAGGTAAAACCTATAGACACTAAGCTTTATAAAAGCATGATTGGTAGCTTGTTGTATCTAACAGTAAGTAGGTCGAACATTATGTTTAGTGTTTATCTATGTGCTCATTTTCATTCCAGTCCTTGAGAATCCCACCTAAAGTGTGTTAAGAGAATCTTTAAATATTTTAGTGTGACCACAGATTTAGGAATTTGGTATCCTAAAGGTACTTCCTTTGAGCTTAGGAGTTTTGTAAACTCTAACTACGCGGGTAGTCTAATTAATAGGAAAAGTACCTTAGGATTTTTTCACTTTTTGGGCAATTTACTAAGTTATTGGTTTAGCAAGAAACAAAATTCAGTGGCATTATCCACAGCTGAAGCGGAGAACGTTGCAGTTGGTAGTTGTTGTGCTCAAATCCTATATATGTAGCAACAACTTGAGGATTACCAATTTCACATCAAGTGTGTTGAAATATTTTGTGACAATACAAGTGCTATAAATATTTCCAAGAACCCAATTTTGCACTCTAGAACCAACCACATAGAGATTAGGCATCATTTTCTTAAAGATCATGTGCAAAGAGGTAATGTGAAATTGACCCATGTTGGTACAAAGGATCAACTTGTTGATATTTTTACCAAGGCATTGCATTCATTCACATCCGTAGGGAGTTAGGCATGTTTAGTGAGTCAAATGCATCTAATCTTTGATTATCTATGTCATTTGATCATGTTTAGTGCCTCAGGCCATCATTGGAATCTTAAAATCCTTAATTTTTTATTATCTAGAAAGCACCAGCGCGCTAGAGATAGCTCAAGTGCGCTAGTAGCGCTACCCACAGGCTGTTGCCATCACGCTAGCGAGAGCGCCAGCACACTATAGCTGGGGAAACAGAAAACACCCCTCTTGAGTTTTTTGTCCAGTGCTAGTACAATCAACTAGCACGTTGGAGGGTGGTTTGACAGAAAACCCTTCTCGGGTTGTCTGCGCCAGCGTGCTAGCACTAGGCACCAATACGCTAGCATGGCAAAATTTAAGTGACCTTATATAAGGCCCACACGAACTTCATTTCTCATTTCTCTCATGTCCTTCTCTTCCCAGCACGCTCGCTCTGTGCCCTAGCTCGCTCGCCCATGACTCTTCTTCATTTCTCAATCGATTCAAAGATTTTTCTTGCAATTCTTGGTTTGATTAGCGCAATTTGTTCGGTAAATCACCCTTCGATCTCATTTTTTTCAATTTCGTTCATTCCTTTTTGCTCAAACCCTATATTTCCATTTTTGTTCTCATGGCTCCAAAATGCCTAAAAATCCTTTTCCAATCAAATCGACCGAGGGAACCTACACCAAAGCCTGATCTAGAACGTCATGTCAAGCAATGACACGATTGCCCTACTTGACCCCGTTTCACCAATACCAGTCTTCTTTCACAACTGGCTCAATACGAGGAGATTGAGGAACGATATATTTCTCACACTGTAACTAACGGTGCCTGGGTTGACTTCGAAAAATTTCGACAGTGTCAGATACTGATCAAAGAGTACTTCAAACACCAGGGTTGGATTCCTTTGGTCACTTACAAGAATAAGTGGTACCCAACCCTCATCAAAATTCTCTACATGAACCTTAAGCTTAAGCACGATTCTAGATACGTGTTTATCACTATTGTGTTGGGTTGCGCAATTGAGATTACCTCGGTCTACTGTGTTGAATATTTTAACATTCTTACCACTGACCGTCCTATAGCCACTGAGGTCAATGGTGTTGTTACTTTCCCAAGCTATGACTCCTTTGAAGCCCTCAACATAATCTTCAATGAAGATCATGATCATGTTCCAAAGGACTTATAGAACACATCTTTCAAATTCATTCCCAGCCTCCTTCACAATGTGGTTTCCAGGCTATTCAAGCCTCGAGATGGAAGTAGGATAAACGTGAAGGTCTTCGATTTGTTTCTCACTTAGTGTTTGTACACCAAGACTCGTATAGAGCTCACTTATGTCATCATGGACTTCATAGACTCCATCCGCCACACTCATTGGGCCATTCCTTTTGCTATGCATCTGACCCAATTTTTCGAGGACACTAGTATCAATCTCCGCCTTGAGAA
Source organism: Paratinospora sagittata (assembly GCA_035771175.1). NCBI lineage: Eukaryota > Viridiplantae > Streptophyta > Magnoliopsida > Ranunculales > Menispermaceae > Paratinospora > Paratinospora sagittata. The sequence goes on along the minus strand of CM069595.1, from coordinate 36,052,576 downwards.
GGATGTCAAGAACCTCTATGGGAATGTTCACATTGGCTCAACTACTGTGAAGCATATGAATTATTATTACTACAAGCCAAAACGAAGATGGATGCACTGAGATGAGCTTCCCGAGGGAGCACCAGAGAAGTCATTCATCAAGACCAAGAGTGGTGACCCTCCTTCGATAGATTCAAAGGCCACCATGTCTGATGCTCATGCCCAAGGAGAGGTAAAGGATCATGACCCTCAAGGATAGACGGATACTTCAGCTCCTCCTACTGACATTCCTGGTCGAAGTACCCAGGTTCATCTCTCTCCACCATCTAAAGTTTCACCTGCACCTGCAGGAGATTACTTTTCACCTCTTTATCCTCCACCAGCCGAGATTCCAGCTCCTCCACCTTCTTCGATGCCAGCTGCTCCAGAGCCTCTTTCGGTTGTCTTAGCATCACTCATTCCATAGGTTCAGGCCATGCAGGAGAGCCAGACTATTATGTTCTCAGCAATCACATCTACTCTCTGTTGGCATGTTGATCCTCACCCTTGTATGTTTTGATGATTGCAAACAACGGTCTTTGTATACTAATCACTTTGACTGAGTTGTATCAATACTTAAATGATTAAATCTCAAAAATCAACCAAAAAGTCAAAGTCAAAGCACAAAGTGGATCAAAGCATGAAGATCGGTGTTGTAAAATTCTTTTTACTTGCTTAGATTTCATATGGTTGTAGAATGCATTCCATTTGTGTCAGCCAAAGTCATGCACATGTTTAAAATGATTTTGAAAATCATACTTGTTTTGAAAAGTCAACCATTTTCATAAAAGTCAAAATTTGCTTGTTTGATCAAAATAACTTTGATTTATATGTTGATCTCAAAAGTATTTCAATTACATTGTTTCAAAGTTCATTCAATTGTATTTAACAATGGTTTATCATGAAAAGATGTTTTAATTGCAAAATTATCAAAGAAAAACATGTTTTAAGCTTCTGTGAAAGCATAAACGCGTTTCCTCTTTGAGAAACGTGTTTCATATTTGTACTTAGTGGAATTTTCATTGAATCAAGCAAAAATGAGTTCCTGGTTAAGAAACGTGTTTCTTCCAGAAATTTCAAAATGATGCATTTCTGGAATCATACACAAACACATTTCCTCTTTAAGAAACATGTTTCCTCCTTTTTGGGCAGTTCTGGAAAAAACACAAAAATGTGTTTTTCTCAGAGGAAACGCGTTTTCGTGACAAAAATAGAAAGTTGTTATTTAGTGTATTTTGAACAGAAACGAGGTTCTATGTACAAAACCATGGTTCTTACTTTTTAGAAAATATTTTTCAATAAATATGTGCCTTAACACATTGTGAGCAACCTTTTTGCAAAATCTTTGAAAGAAAAGAATTTGTGCTAAAATTAGTTCTTCACATCTTTTTAAAGAAAACAAGTTTCAAATGAGTATTTGAATTGTTTTGATTTTCCATCTTTGATAAGAAAAGCTTTCAAGTTTTCTAAGTTATTCAATTACTTCAACCAAGCTTTTCAAGTTAAATTCTCAAGTTTTCAAATCACTTTGAGGAAATCTCTTGTGCATCCAATCTTCATTTTGAGAAGACATCTTTCCAAGAGATTTCAAGTGATAGAGGTCATTGATTGAGTGTTTCAAACTTCATCATTTCTCAATCAAGTCCAAAGAGGTCCTTCCTCATTTCAGCTTTCATTGGTTGGTTATCATTTGGAAGGTATTCATTCTTAATTGTACTTCATTTGAGATTTGTTTTTGGTAAAGAACAATCTCTCGCTCTATCTTTGTAAATACATTTGTATTTGAATTGGTTGGTTAGGGTACATGATAAACTGCAAGCATACGGTGTCAAGTTATAAAATATCGATGAGAATCGAGTTATCATCCTCAAGGATCGATTAACTCTTACTAAATACCGTAATTACTAACCCTAACTTTATCTAGATGATCAAAGTCGAGAATTAATTAACTAAAACCAATGAAATAACAATGAACAAGTAAGCAGTCAAATAGTGAATAGATATGAAGATAGGAAAGTCTAGAGGTTCAACTTCACCTAACCGTCAACTATGTAGATTAACTATGTTTATCATCAATACGTTCTTCGTATTTATAAGTCAAAAATCCTAGAATTTCTAATTCCCTCTCTTGAGTGCCGAATTAGAATATATCACCAAGGAAACGATTTCGATCTCTCGATAAAACCAAAAACCTAGTAACTCATTACACTTAGTGATTTTTCCTATAACTTCAAAAGATATTATAAACCTCTCGATTCTATGATAATCTTAGGTTATATTTCCCTTGATCCAACTCAAGGAACCCTCTCTCGAGTGCCGCCCCCAAGGTCTATGATCATTCAATCTGTGGCCAATAGATCAAAAACATTAAGCAATGAGAAATATAAATAAACTATGAAGATTCAATTAATAATAAACATAAAACCAATTTTAACACATAGGATCTAGTATCGAATCCATCTATCCTCTAGAATAATGATTTAGTTCATAACTTGAAAGATAAAATCATAAAACATGGCTATAAATTCAAACTTGAACATAGAAAAACAAACTAGAAACTCTTGGATGTGAAGTTCTCTTCCTTGTTTCCAACTACAAGCTCTTCTTCTCCACTTAGTTTTCCAGCCGTCATGCCTTTCTCTCCTCCTCTCTTATTCCTCTCAAAACCCTCTCATAATGTATTATTTCAATTAAGGAAGAAGTAAAAAAAATTGCGTCCAATTCGGAGTTAAATTGAGAAAGTTATGGCCAAAACCCTAATCGGACATAATTAGAAACTCTCGGCAACGCGGCGCCCAATTTCGAGTTTGTGGTGTTTTCTTTTCATTTTACACCTATTTCCACATTTTTTGCATTGTTTCTTCTCTCCATTGCTTGGCCATTTGTTCATCACTTCCAAAGCACTTCAAAACCATCTTCAAACCTACAAAACAAAACAAAACTAATGAGTAACATACTTATATAATCAAATTAACCAACTTATAAAATTAAAAACCGAAATAAAGCAATATATACCAAAAAGTGGCTAAACCAACAAATAGGCCAAAACTAAGACAAGCCAACCTAATAAATGAATAAACTAACCTAAAACTCATCTAAAACTTACTCAAAAGCATATCTAAATGTCTAACTCATCAGTTAGCCAATTGGGAAGACTCCTATCCGTAAGTCGGTGTTTGTAACGCTAGGATCCACACCCGCAAGTTGGATCAAGTTGTAACTGTTTGATTCACACTCGTAAGTTCAATCAAGGTTAGTGAATGTTTAGAAAATCTTAACCGGGAAGGTCAAGTAATAGAGTTAGGCTTTTAAGAAGCCTACCCACTCTAAATTGTTGTGTCCATTACTTACTTTCCTTGCACTTGTTTTATTATTTATCTTTGCCATTAAGTGTTAAGTAAGGTTTCTCAAAAATCTGCTAAATCCAATTCACTCCCTCTTTTGGACTAAAATATGGGCCAACACTCTTTCTGCCATGTATCCTAGGATGGATGCCCATGAGCAAATGTTGATAGTCATCCAAGTTAGAGAGTCTGTAGCCTCATCTAGCACGATCCCTTCGTGGTTCACAAACCTGAAGCAGGCTATTAGAGGTGAAATATGCCAGTCGATTTAGACATTGCAGGACTTTGACACTCAGATGCAGTCCATGGCCTCTCTACTAACCCATGCTACGCAATTGATGCAGACTACTTCTACACGGGTGCTCATAGGAGTGGACTACTTACAGAGGATCGAAGCCATTCTTGCTTTGCATGCCCGATTGCCTCCGATTCCTCCCATTGCCCCTCCTCAGCCGTCATGGACATCAACACCTCCACATAGCTTCTGGACGCTCATCACGACAGTCCTTTCCGTCTCAAACTATAGCGAACATTCTTCGGGATCTCATCTAGAATGCTTCCACTGTACTAGTTGCCCCTCTTTTTGTGATTTCAGAAAGGGGAAAAAGATATTGGAGTGGGGTGCATAGTGCTAGGGGGAGGTTTATACATGTTAGTGGGAGTGTGTGAGATATGTATGATGGTTGGATGAGTAGATTTGATATGTATGGAGAGAGATTTTTTTTGTTATGTATGTTTGTATTTGTATCTGCTTCATGTACTTCGTTGTATCTTTGAGTATCATGCTTGTATGAACCATTTTTTGTGAAATGAATGATATTTTGCCTTTCTTGATCTATATTGTGTTCATCTTGATGTGTTTGAATTGGTTGTATGTTGTGATCTTGCCATATTTTAAACAAAATGCTACCAAACATTTACAAAATTCATGCATATATAGGATTGCTTCATAAGGCCAATATCAAGTGTTTGAAATCATCAAAAAGGGGGAGATTGCAAAATCAATGACCTAGGATTTTGATGATTACAAACAACATGGATGACATTTCAATTATACTGTTTCTAAGTGTTACAACTAGAACATCAAGATCACACCAGGACAAGCTGTAGAGATGATCAAGATCAAGCTCAAGACATGAAAATAATTTTTTCTATGTAATGTAATTTTAGTTTGATCTTAGGATGTATGATTCTTTTAGTATAACTCAACAAAATCAATTTTCAAACTTTCAAGTTTTTCCAAAATGATTTGATCTTTCACTTGATTTCACCAAAATGGTTTTCCAAATGTTTTCAAACTTGCTATTAGCATTTTGGAGTTGTCCTTGATCTGCCAAATCATCTCTATTTAAGTGATCAAGGCCTCCAGTGCGCTAGCCAAAGGCTATAGCGTGTTAGCAATGTTAGAGAATTTTTCCAAGTCTTTGGAAAGTGACCTAGCACATTAAGACAATGGCCAACGCATTAGGGCAGTCAAGCCAGCACACTAGCCAAAGCCCAAAAAATGTTAGGTCTCGGGTTTTTGACCTTGTACACTGGAACAATAAGGCCAGCGCGCCAGAGACCATGGGGACCAAAAATTTGGTTTTCTAGGAAACCGGCCAGTGAGCTAGAGGTGCTCGCTAGCAAGCTAGCCAAGACTTTCAAAGCAAACTAAAAAGTCTGGGTTTCTTGAAAGCTACGTGTAAGTTTTCTTTCTCCATTTGTGTTACGCCATTTTTTCATGCTTTTTAGTGTTTTTTTTCATCCTTCTTTAGTGAAAAATCCTTTTCTTTGACCAACAAATTTGAATTTGATTTGTGTGGTTTCTTGGAGATTGAAACCCCCTATTGGACTTCTATCTGGGCCAACATTCATCACATTGAAAATAGGTTTCTAAATGTAGTTTGCCAGTTTTATGTGTATATATTGGAAAAGAAGGGTAAATCGCAATTGCGACGATTATATAGATATTACAAAAAGAGTTTTGGTGGCTTCCTCAATCTTATATGTGACATTTTCATTCTTGTCGTAATAAAATATTAGTGACTAATTTGTAATGTCACTTAAATTATTTGCAATGCCTATATGTTGTTATAAATTATCCTTTTTAAAATAATTTTAATATAAAAAAATAAAATATTAATGCCTTATTTAGAGTCATAGAATTCATCACAATAAGCAGTTAAATTTTACATGTTATCACATGTCACAAAGAATCATCGCAAAAAGCTTTTGTGACAAACATAAATATCATAAAAAGTTTTTTGAAGCGTCATCTAAAGTGACCTCAACAAAAAGTCAATGTCATCACAAAAGGGCTTATGTGTGATGGTAGTTATGCATTGGCGGTGTTTTTAGCCATCACAAAGGACTCAATTTCTTGTAATTAGGTACCAAAGAAATTGTTCATAAATGACATCCTATGACCCAAAATGATCTAAGATTAATAAGAGATTTGGGAATATGAACTTTGGTATCATTGAAGAGGGTAGCAATATCTTGGAAAGTTAGTGTGCTCTATTGGGTCACTTGAGAGCAATAGTGATATGTCACTTACAAGGGAATATAAACTTCAACCTTTGAGTGATGGAGTAGTATATATCATAGCAATAGAAAAAGGAGGTCATGATTAGAATATCCAAATGAATAATTGGTCATGTAATAAAATAATATGCAACGAGTGATGTGATACTTCTGTAAGCCAATTGGAGCATTATTGTTTAGTCCTCTTTTTAAGGACCCTAAGGTCATGTTGAAGCAAAGATGTAACATCCAGTAAATTTTAGTCAAACTTAATTGTTGACTTGTACGTATAATATATATATATATATAGGTTTATACGATGTGGTTATTGATATATCGGGGACTTTGGGATGTGTTCCAAAGTGTATATGTGTATATGTATCCATAGTGTATTTTTACGAGTATAAGAGGTTGATGGCTGTATTAAACTTAGAATTGGTGTGTAAAAAATGTTTGGTTATGTCATAATTGGTTGTAGAATGAGCCTTTACATAGATTTTGATATGAAATATATGTATATTTGGTGTATATTTAGTCGAATAGCCGATGGAGTGAAGAAAATGAGTGAAAATTGGAAAAAAAAACCAAGAACAGGGAAATTCAGTCGATTGGATTGGAAAAAAATCAATTTTTTTAAAAAAAATTGGTTCGTGTGGTAGTTTAGACGCTTATAAAACAATTGTTTCAGACTTTTTCGCTTATTTTGAGTTGGTCTTCGATAGAGAAAGCTAGAAAGCTTTGGAGAAAAAGGGTGAAGAAGAAGAACAAGCTAAAGTTTGGGTTTTTGATGCTAAGGTATGTGATTTTGAGCTTTAAAGTTATGATTTCTTGTTGTTTGAGTTGACTTATTTGACAAATATGAAATTTTTTTATTTTGGTTGAGGTGTGAATCTGGGGCTGACCTAAATCCTTAGGGTTTTGATATAATTAGTGTTCTTATGAGTTTTATTGATGATTTTGAGTGGAAAGGATAAAAATTGAAAAAATACATGGTGAAAAACTATGTTAGAGAAGAGTTTATGCTATTGTTTCAAGAGAGTAAACAAATCAGAGTTTTCTTTTGAGCTAAATTGTATAAAATCCTTGGATTAGATCTTGTTTGGAATGAGAAATAATGTTGTACTAATATAGGTAATGGAAACCCATATGGCTGAAATAGCTAAGGGTTCTAGTGACTAGTTTAAGGCAAGATGATGTGGCTGAATTTCAGTAATTTAGGTAAGTTGGACCTTAATTCCAGCTTAAGTAATTTATTTTTATGGGTGAATTGGCAATAGACATATGAGATATATAAAGCGAGAAATCAAATTTGGCTAAGCTGGACATTGGATCTAGCTTTTATGGTTGAATGTTCGTGAATAACAAAGTAGTTTATTTTGGTAGAAATTGAATTTATAAGGTGTATTTTAGTAAATTTGACGTGTTGGAAATGTAACGCGTATGTGGTTGATATGTTGAGCATGGTATAAGAAGACTTAACTTGGCTTGAGTTGGTGAATTGAATTGTGGTAATAGTGTGGTAATTGGTGTTATTTGGTTGTGAGTATTTTTCACTTTTAATTTTCATTTATGGCATTATATACGTATGTACATTATTTTGAAGTTATAAGCATGTTATGTATGTGCATAAGTTTTTAACTCACGAAATGGTTTTTGAACTAGAGAATTCCAATGATATTACTTAAGTAATGTTGTTTGGAATAGATGGTCATTATAAGGAATATGTCTTTTGGAAAAAGATTCATTGGATCAATCGGAGTGTGTTCAGGTTGGTACATTCCCATTAAGGAGACATAGATCAAAATAATGGTTAGAAAAATAAAAATACAGGATAAGTGGTCTAGGTTGGTACACTCCTTATAGAGGCATAATAAGGAAAAGATTCGCTAGATTATAATGGAAGGCGGAAGAAGGTGATAAGCAGGTTTTATGACAAACCTTAGATAGATTTGCTAATTGATCATGACTTTGTGCCCTTATATATGGGTATTTTGATTGATGAACATCATGTGTTTTAAGTGTTTGAATTCATGTTATATTTTTTAAATGCTTACATGATGCTATTTGTAAGTTATATTCACTTGGCTTGTAAAGCTTATTATTTTTCCTTATTTTACAAGTTTCGATAGAAAGGGAAAGGGAAATCCAATGAAGAATACTTGAGTCTTAGGATATTGATGTATGTTTGGTCCTTGGGACTATAAACTCTTTATTCTTTTAATATATGTAAATATCACTTTATGTAATAATTATTTATCACAGTAGATATTTGGTTATAAGTTAACAAGTTGTGACTATTTTGAGTTATATGACCTTCAATATGATGAATGATGAAATGGTATGTATGAATTAGGTGAATGTGACTACAGGTATTTGAGGATGTACATATACAAGTTGTATATTAACGATTTTTTTAAGTGTTAGGTTAGGCTGAGCAGGGTTCCAAGTATATCGGTGTATGACATATTTGAGATTTTGTGCCGGTCGTGACGTTATTAGTATGAGTCATGACAAAAGAATTCTCCAACTTGTTGAATAGATAGATTGTGGTCATCGAAAAAAGAAAATGATTATTGTCTTCTTCTCCCTATCAAAACGACCCAATTCCGATAAATATGCGAGACTCAACTTTAAAAGCATTTTATTGTCATTAATTTGAACCTCTGAGTATGCATATATATCTTGGTTGGTAAATGACAATTAACCTTTAAAACGTCATAGATATACTAGTAATGGTGATTATTTTTAGGTACTTCACCTTGCTCATCCTCAATTCCATTAATTTATAAAATTTCTTTGTCCCAATACATGACAATTTCACCCGCCAAGAACTAGATATCGCTGAACTCAAAAGACTTTGTTGGCCTAGATTATAGTCCAAGGGTGGGCGAATTGGACGATTGCAGGTTTGAAAACCTGTCTCAAAATTCAAACAAATAACGAATAAAAATGAAAGCAAGAAAGTAAACAAGGTACACAATCGATTTCTACATGGTTTGGCTTACAAAGCCAATATTCACAACTTGAACTACTCATTCAAAATTTTCCTAAATCCACTATAGGATCCTACTTAACTAGGTGAGGGTCAAACCTATACAAAACCTCTTACAACTGTGGAGATTCAAGAGAATTTTATAAAGGTTGAATATAGAGAATGAAAGCTCTTGAAAAATAGAAAAAAAGATTTAAGTTCAAAATCTGAAATGTTAAAGAGTATATAAAATGCTTTAAATTTGGTTTAAATATAGTTAGGGTTAGAAAATCGTAATTTTCAATATTTGGTGCAGGTACAATGACCCTAAGGACTTGTGCCAATTAATGTAATGGAAGAAATTGAAATAGATATGTTATCGCGACCCCGCGCCGAGTAGGGTCACGACCAACACAGTACCCCAGATAATGTCACAACACGACAAAACCTGAGGCATTAATAAGCCTCCACGCGAAAAAATACCTAATAAACACAATACACAACCTGTATATATGATTAAGATAATTGAACCAAAATAAATATTTCATCATCATCCAGATACGTGATGGCATCCATCCTGAATAAATATCATAAGGTTCAATGTTCACAAACATCTATGTGGAACTCAAGTGAGAGTCCATCATCCAAAGATTATCATATACAGTCCAAACAAAAACCATAACTATCTATGTTTTATATACATATGTATCTGCGATAGTTATATACAATTTCAAAAGAACAAAACAATTGAAATTAAACTCAAGTCCTCAAAAATATACAAAACCTACTTCCAAAAATTAGAAGAGGAATGTCACTCGTACGTTAAGCCTTGCCTTTTCCTTTTGGATCTGAACCTGAGAAAAGTAGGAAAAAATGGGGTGAGCTGAACTAGCAATGAATATCTCTCACAATAATCCCCACACATGCATTAATATAAAACATGTAAGCCATTGAAAACACATTTATAAACTAAAATGCATCAATGAAATCATATAATACATGCTCCCAATTAATTCATAAAGATTTTGTGCATCATTTGATAAATATATGCAGATGCCTCGAAGAGGTTACCAAATGAATAGTTCAGTCTACACCCTCTTGTCTCGCGCGACAGAAGGTAGTCAGATCCTTCTGCCCTTACATTCTTCGGTATATAAAAGTTCCCTTCCCTGGAGAACAAGTAGCAAAAAAGACCTCAAACGCTGCAGTATTCAATCCTAAATACCCAAGCAATACAATGTATGAAAACCCATGGTCATGATCATAAATATCATGCATATATACAATATGATGCATATTATTCAACAATTTCAATTTTATATTAATACAATGTCATAAATGGATAAATAAAGTAAGAAATACTCACAACCAACAACTAGCTCAATTACCCAAGCCAAAAGCCCTCAAATTGGCCAATCAAAACACAATGACCTGAAATGAATCAAATATATACCATATGATAAATATCAAGCCATACAAGCCTAATTACACAATTTCCAACTCTAATCACATTTAATCCACACCAAAATGGATTAGAGGCACCTATTATAACTCAATTAACCAAAATCAATTCAATTGCCTCAAGTTGGATAAATCTCTACATGGTCAATTGAACCAATCACCATGCTATACCATGAGAATCATTCAATTTCCCCTATTTAAGTCAATAGGCATCAAAATCCCCCAAAAATTGGGAAATTCCCTACAATAGGCCATATTGGTCAATTGTACTAATCACCCTTCCATATCATGAGAAACCATCAATTAACACTATGGATCATCAACATTCATCCAAATGCACGACATAGTTCACATGCATGCCATTTGGAAAGCCCTAAGTCCATGTTCTAGGGTTTAGGTCAAATACATGGTCTCACAAGCAAGCCTTAGTAAAAACCATAGCAAATGCCTCTAACTTGCTCAAAGATATCATAGAAACCCAAAAGAGACACATGCATTCCCAAATTTAGGGTTTCCATTTAAACCCTATCCTCAAGCTCATCCAAAACGTGGTGAATAGCTTGGAAAACACACATTGAGCATAGCTAAGGGTCAAAAACACTCATTCATGCTATTTCCTAGCCATTTTGGGCACATGCACACAAAATCCTAACTTGGGTCAACCCAAAATCGTGAGCTATAGAGAAAACTACACCATTAGAAAGCTAATAGTCACATTGATGGAGAGTTTCATGGAAAAAGAATGGGGGAAACTCACCTTTGGGTGTTGATTTGGGTAGAAATCTCTTTGAAACCCCAACTTTTCTCATTCTCCTGCTTCTCCCTTCTTTCCCCCTTGGTTTTGGCTCAAAATGGGTGGAGAATTCACGTGTTGGGCCCACACGTGGCTAACACTTAAAATTTTCAGAAAACAGACCATGGAGCGCACTTCTCCTTTCGTGAAACGAGTTCCATAATTCTCTTTGTGTATCTCTCTCAATACACACCAGAAATTCACATATAATATATCGATTTCTATGTAAAATTGTGTTTTAGACTCATTTCTAATATCCCCACGTCCATTTGACACTCTCATCATAATGTTATCATACATACATGCATGAATTAAACAACTCATCCTACACACAAAATACAAGTATTATATACACAAATACTTATACAAGTACCTAGAGTCAGGCATTCTACGTCACTATGACGTCATATGTGAATGTGTGTCATTACATATACAAAAATCATCACTATGTCAACTTTTTAAGAAGTGTCTTTCATTTAGTGAAACACATTTCATGCGGTGCACAGGTGATTTAGAATCTATTAAACTACATTGAAGCACGTTTCTCAAAACTAAAGTGTGTTTTAGGAAATTTCTCTAAAACATACCAAAAACTGCTAGGTGGATGAAACATGTAATTTCTACCTTATGAAGCACGTTTCACAAAGTTGTTCCCAAACCACCAAACACTTTTGGGTTTGAGAAGCATGTTTTCTCGTGTTCCTAAGTGTTCTAATTCACTTCGCCAGCTTGAAGGGCGTTCTGACTTAGAAATTTTTAAAATAAATTTTCTTCAAAAATTTAAACTTTGAAACATTTTATTCAAAAATCTTGACTTCAAAACATCTAGGAAGGCTGAACAAATCAAATCAAGATTTTTTTTAAGTATGAAAACACTCAATAACCATTTTAACTGAGTTCTCAAAAATATGATTTTTGAAAACTATAAATTTGAAAATATGAATGCATGCATGATCGGGATGATTGACTGATCTAGAAAAAAATTCTACAACTCTTTAAAGATTTAGCAAATATAATATAAAAATGTAAACTTGAAGCTTGATCGCCTTGATCTTCAGTTAAATTTCATTAACTTTTACTTTGAATTGGTTTTAAGCATAAATGATTAAACTAAAACACTTATCAAATTCATTAGATCACATGACATGTTGTTTGTAATCATCAAAATCTATGAGGTGGGGGTCATTAGAATAACAAGACTCAACTTCATGCAATAATATCTTGATAATGGAACTAGTGAACTTTGGTCCATTTGGGATGCCCATAACTAACCTTCCAACATTGATAATTAAATCATGTGTTGCCTTTTCTCATTATTTGAAATCTTCTCATTTATCCAAAATGAGCAATTATTTGTCTTTGTTGTTGCATGATGACCTTTATATTTGAGAGATTGATTCATCCTAAGTTTGATATCTATCAAACAAGTGGTAAAATAAAAAGTACAACATAGCAAAACAAGATTGAGAATATTGGAGTATACCATAGTCACTAAGGTCCACAACTACTAGCAATGGCTTTGCAATTGGCTAAAGTTTTTTTTGTAGAGGCATACAATGCTCTATAATGTGTCCTACTCAAGTCTATCAAGGTCCACAATGTCTACAGTGTATTACATAGAGGTCTATAAGGGCAAAAATGTGTATAAGGGTCTATATAGGGGTCTACAATATTCTATTATAGTCTACCAAGTCCCATATGTAACTACTAGCAATGGATCAATAGTTGTTTAAAGTTGTTTGTAGAGGCATATAATGAGTTTTATAGTATATTCTATGAAGGTCTATCGTGGTTTACAATAATCTAACATGTATTATATAGTGGTTTATAAGGGTCTACAATGGTACGTAAGTTTGCAATGTTTATAGCTAAAGTAGTCTATAAGGGCGTGCAAATATCTAAAATAGTCCATAATGATATACAATTTGAGAATGGGTAAATTGGATTATTTACAAGAGTTCAATATAAGTGTCAAAAATTGAAAATTAAATTGAGAACACAGTGGCACAGTAAGGGTTTAGCACACTTTCGTGTGTCCAAAATTTAAAATCTCCTTCTAAGATTTAAAACCTAATCATTAAAATGATTTTCTTACCTAGTGAGAATCAAAATCACAACACCCAAGTTTCAATTCCATAAACTCACCAAGTGACTCAACATTGTTACATAAGCCATTGCAACAAAAACTGAGACAAATTTTACCACAATCGCCAGAGATTAATGAATGGCTAATTCAACTGAAAATAAAAGATTCTTGAAAACGTGAAGAAAACCAAGTTGCAATGAGTTTGAGAGCACATGATAACCTGAATGTTGAATTTGAGACTTGAAATTGATTTCTCTCTCTCTCTCTCTCTCTCTCTCATTGTCTCGACAAATATAGAGACAATCATAATAACCTAGTTCCACAAATTTAGTCACCTAAAATTAGGTCTGGGAGCTAAGTTATATCAAAAAAGTTTTAAGCTCTCTACTTAATAACCTAGATCCCTTTTTTTTTCATAAAATTCTAGATTGTTACCAATAAAATTTCAAAAACTTTAAAATGATTATTTAAACATTAAACACAATTTATTACATGAGTTTAGACAATAAAAGCTTGTTTGGAATTTTTTTATAAAAAAAAAGCTTTATTTAAACGGATGAAATACTTGGTTCAAAATAAATTAGGCGTGTGCAATTTAAATTCAGTTTTATTTATTTAAAAACAAAACGTCAAAAACGTTGCAAAAAACTTTTTTGTTTTAGTAGGATTTAAAAATTATTTTTAGAAAAAAGTTAAGAAAAACGTTTGTCATATAAAAGTTCTTTTTTGAGTTTTTTTTTTTGAAATAATGGAATCCACATAAACTTTTTTACTTGCTTTATATGAAATCTCCAACAAACCAAATAAGTTTTTTATATTTTCAAATTTTGAAAATAATTTGTAAAAAGAGTGAAGCTGGACATACGCTGGTGCCAATGCCTATCACTCGACACCGCCGCCCAACACTGTTGGATGTGTGTGATGCATATGCATCCAACAGTGCTGAGCGACAATGTCAGGTGATGGGCATTGGTGCCCAACGTACACATAGAATTTTTCTTGTAAAAATGATGTCAAACATATTTAAAAACCATAAATCAACTAAAAATAATTTCATAATCTAATTTTTTGAAAATTATTTGTAAAATCACATGTCCTGTGCATTTCTTAAGCTCAATAAAAGAAGGCTACTAGTTGAACCCCACATGTCCCCTATCATCACCCCATTAAATAAAAAAAAGAATTACTAAACTACCGTCTTGTCAGATGGCAAAAATGACCTTATTTAATTTTTTTTTAGCTCTCCCACCAACCCACTAAACCTACGTGACCGAACCTTATGAAGTAGGTTCGGCCCAATGAGGTCAAACCTACTGTTTAAGGTTCGATCGTTCCTGGCCGAACTTTTAATTTTTTTTATTTTTTATTATTTTCACCTTCTAGCATGTGTTTTTAGGTATTTTTTGACATTTTTTTTTAGATCTGAATGTTAATAGGCAAATAAAAAAGGTCAAGAAATACATGTTAGAGAGTGAAAGAAAAAAAAAAAGGAAAATAAGAGGGTCGGCTACTTTAGAAGGTTCGACCTTATGCGACCGAATGGCCGAACTAGGACGCAATTTTTTTATAAAAAAAGACCAACAAACTATTTGAATGATGAGAAATTTGGGGTTTGGAGAAGAAAATAATGGGAAATGAAGAGAGGGAAAAGACAATGGTAGAAAATTAGGGCTTTAGAGTTGGGGGCTAGGGTTTTAGGAAGAAGAAAATAATGGAAGAGGACGGTGGTGACAAAATGTAGTTTACGACTTTTTAGTTTTTTAGATGTGGTAAGAATAATTTTAGTATTTTTAATAAGATAATCTTAACAATTGGGGTGATGTGAGGACATATTTGGGTGGGTTCATATAGCAACCCTCCACTAAAATTGTTAAAACATTTTGCAGCCCGGAACGGCTCGAGTCATGGATAAATTTTTATTCTTTATATATTTATTTATTCTTTGTCAATGAATTTTGATTCCTTGGCTGCATGCGTTAAAAAACCAGCAGAGCGCGATGGTTGCTTGCCTGTCCCTCAAATTCGGCACTGCAAAACAACCCCTGCAGAAACCCCGACGACCTCGAGCGATTGGAGAAGCTCAGAGAGCAATGGCGATGAGCGTCTCTACCGCCTTTAATTTCCCCAATCTGCATTCACCTCGGAAAAACCTCTTCAAACCTCATGCCTCTCTTTCCAAGTTTCCTTCTTCGTTAGCCAGGTAAAGAACTACTTCTTACATTAATTTCATTCTAGTATAGTAGTCTAACCGGCCAATTTCCACAAATTTTGAGCTCATTCTCCGTAGTAGTCTTGGCTTGATTTTGCTGTAGAATGCCGCCGTTGATAATCTGAAGAAGCTATGCTTAATAATCAAATATAACATTAAATTGAACAACTTTTGCATCTTTAGTTGATTTTTTTTTTTTTTAGATATTCATGCTATTTGATTCTTTGAGGCCTTGGTTTTAAACAAAACAGCGTTCTGTTTTGAATGGTTTTCCTTTAGCAGAATTTGGGATTTTTTGACAGGTTTCCTCGTATAACACTTCACCGGAATTATAAAGTGGTTTGTACCGCTGCGTCTGCTGCTGGAAGTTCTAGCTCAGATAGTAACATGAACCCTTACGAGGTATATTGATTTTACTTGCATTCAGTGTCATGGGATTTTTGTTTTTGCTTGTTGTGATAGTTTGCCTTTTAATGTTTTTGTAAGGTTCTGGGCGTAAGCCCTATAGAGGGATTTGATATGATTAAGGCAGCCTACACGAGAAAGCGGAAAGAAGCTGAGAGAAGAGGTGATGAAGCAACTGCTGAGATGGTATGTTAAAATGCTTCTACTGCATAAATTCTTGAATTTTTTCATTCTTTTTGGAAGAAATTGACAGAGTTGCTAATGTTGAGATTCTAAGAGTTACCAAAGTTTTATTTTCTCAGTTGGAGAAGGCATACGATAAAGTTATGATGGCACAATTGTCAAATCGGAAGAAGGGAGTGACCTTTGGTTCTTTTAAGGTGGATTTTGTCATTAACTCTTTGATTTTCCTTAGCTTGGAATTCTGTTAATTTCAGATCCAGAATATTGTGGATATACTTTATAATGTTGATGCTAGTATTTTGGAATAGCTCATATTAGTTTGATCTTTGACGATTATGTGAAATTGAGTCACTACTGATATTGTTCCATGTACTAATGAGTTTATTAGATTGTGGTGTAGGATTTTTTTTTTTCTTTTTAAATTGTTAATGCATTGTTTGATGTGCTTTTATGGAAATCTTATGTTGACATTGACTTTGTGCTTCATGTTTCTAGCAGCATGTTGATTCTCACTTTTTCTAGTGGTATTGGGGGTTATTTTAACTCGGGACATTTTGCGCGATTAGCAGTTTGCGTTTGTAACGTTTCTGTCATTGTTACCCACCTCTATTTTCTTGTCTTGTTACTCCTACATAGCTACATCTTTCATTCTTTGACATCTTACATTTGGTTATCAATTTTTTCCCTACTGTTTCTTTCATGTTAGCACCAAATAATTTGGAACTTCTGTGGTGACTCTTGTTATAAGTCCATTCTCTTGTCCTTATTGACTAAAGTTCCTTTGATATTTAGTTCTCTTTCAAGTTTAGAGTTTTTTCGGTTGCATACCTTTATTTCTTCTGATAATTCTGTCTGTTGTTCTCTTGTATGGCTGAGCTTCTCTTGGTTTAACCTAGTGTTTTTAAGACTCAAAGGCGATATCCACAGGACTTACCTAGCCTAAGCATGGCGGTGCCTAAGCAACAAAATATTTATTTGTTGGTCTCTTAGGTCTCTGGATAATTAATTAAGTAATATATTATACTAATATTCAGTCATATACAAAATTATATATATCCATATTCCACAAATTGAAAGTCAAATTTTGATAATATGATAAAAAGTAAAAACAGTTAATATTAATTAAAATCTTGTTCATCTTCTCAAAAAAGATTTAAAATCTTGTCTAAAAATCATAAATTTAAAGCACATTACACAAAGGACCAAAGTATACTTTCAAGTACAATAAGTGCATTATGGTATGCAACCCATAAAAAAAGAAAAATCAATTAGAAAAGAAGAGGACAAAAAAACAATTAACAACTTGATAGATAATATTTTAATATCTAACATGATAATTAACAATTAATATGATTAAATCTCAAAGAATTTTCTGTTTTTAGAAAAACCAAACTTGCTCCAACAATATTAACGATGAATGATGTTGATGCCGAAATTTTGACCAATAGTAGAGCTTGCTTTTTCAGTTTTATTGGATCTTCTTGTCCCTTGGTAGACCTAGAGAATCCATAGAGTAATCACCTGAGATGGATTAAGGACACTGATGTGGTGCCTGTCAATTCCACTCTGATGTTTAAGTTAGTTTCTCGTAGAGTTGTAGTTTATTCAGCTCGAGGAAAAGTTTTCTCATACCTTTTGGGAGACAAGATTAGGTGTTTATATAAGCCTCAAGTGCTTGAGGGGACCATGGGCAACTATTGACATTTGTTTATTGGGACTACAAGGGGTTGTTGCCTTGTACCCTAATTGCTTGGCAGACACTTTGTTGTAATCGATTTGTTTGTAATTGTACAAAGCTTTCAGAACCTTGTCCCATGTTCATGTGGGTGGTTCGATTGAAGAATCGGTTAAAAGTCTCTAAGACACACGCTCTACATCATCATCTTGTTGGGGTTCCTATATCATTTTGCCATGTGGGCCCTTTTTCTTGGGCACCAGTGCATCACTATAGGGTTGCACTTTTGGTTGCAACTCTGAGGATCTCCCTTTTGCAACTATTAGGATCTACTCCTACGCTTTCTTTATTAGAAGCTCACGAGCAAGTTCGTTTTGTAGGCGCTCATCCACTTGCTAATGGGAAAGGTCACGTGGCCTTCATTCTGCTCATTCTTCCTTAGAAGCGTGCAATTAGATCTATTTGTAAAAGCTCTTCCATGTGCTTATGAACAAGGTCATGTGGTCTTCATTTTGCTAGTTCTTCCTTGGAAGCTTACGGGCAGGTCTTTTTGTAGAAACCCTTCAATGTGCTTATGAAGGTCATATGGTCTTCATCCTGCCCATTCTTCTTTGGAAGATCATGGGCAAGTCTGTTTTTAGAATCTCTTTCACGTGCTTATGAACAATGACAAGTGGTCTTCATCCTACTTGTTTTTCCTTGGAAACTCGTGGGTAGGTCTGTTTGTAGAAACCTTTCCACTTGTTTATAAGCAATGTTATGTGTTTTATATCTTGTCCGTTCTTCCTTGGAAGCTTACAAGCAGGTCCATTTATAGAAACCATTCCACATGCGTATGAGCTGTATTACCTAGAATCTTTACTTTACCCTGACGTACCCGTGTCCAACACTTCATAGTATGACATGGGCATGAAATATGTGAATAAGATTTTGGAATATTACTATGAGAATTCTTTGATGAAAAGAAGTGAAAGCACGAAAAAAGATAATGACTAATAGGTGACAATTCACATAAGTTAGGGAACAAAAAGGACAATAAATGATTGAAAAGAAGAAAAAAAAGAAGGAAAGAAGAACATATAATATAGGGAACATAGTGAACATTACATTGTCTAAGTACCTAGATCCAAATTTTGAGATACTTTTTAGTCGAGCCCTCTATATCCTAGAATTTGAAAAAGAACAAGTTGGACTTCTAGATATGCACCCATATCCGACAATCATACCCGAGTCCAAGTAACATAACTTATGAGCAAGGTCACATGCTCTTCATCTTGCCTGTTTTTCCTTGGAAGCCCATGTGGTTCTTTTTCGAAATCCTATGACTTTGTGGTTTTGTTGTTGCTTGTTCATCTACGAACGAACCAACTTGTGAGCTTCCAAGGAAGAATGTGCAGGATGAAGACCATATAACCTTGCTTATAAGCATGTGAAAGAGTTTCTACAAACAAACTTGCCCATGCTTCCAAAAAGATCGTGTAAGTTGAAAACCATGTGACCTTTCTCTTAAGCACACAGAGGGGTTTGTACAAATGGACCTGCTTATGAGCTTCCAAGGAAGAACGAGCAGGATGAAGACCACATGACCTTCTTCATAAGCACGTGATGGGTTTATACAAACAGACTCGCCCGTGAGCTTCTAAGGAAGAATTGGAAGGATGAAAACCACGTGACCTTATTCATTAGCACGTGGAAGGGTTTCTATGAACAAACCTACACGTGAGCTTCTAAGGAAGAAAAGGCAGAATGAAGACCACGTGACCATGCTCATAAGCACATGGAAGAGAATCTACAAACTGATCTATGGTGAGCTTCTAAGGAAGAATGGGTAGAATGAAGGCCACGTGACCTTGACTATGAGCATATGGACGAATGCCTACAAAATAGACTTACTTGTGAGCTTTTAAGGAATGAAGTGCAAGAGAAAATCCTAAGATCTGCAAGTGGGAGCAAGTCTTGAGAACCTCGAGCAGGAGTGAGTCTCAGAGTTGCGACCAAAGGTGCAACCCCATAGTTGGGGATTGAAAGCCAACGCCCAAGGAATATGATCTACATGACAGAACACAAAATGATATAGGATTTTTAACAAGATGATGACTTGAAGCATGCGTCATAGACTCTTAATGGACTTTTCAATTACACTACTTACATGAACAAGGGGGAAGGTTTTGGAAGCTCTGCATGACCATAGACAAATTAGTTATAACAAAGTACCTGATAAACAGTTAGGTGACAAGGTAGTGATTTCTTGTGGTCCTAATAGACAAATGTCAACAAACACTCATGGTCCTCTAAAGCCTTTGAGGCCTATATAAACATATGATCTGGTCGCTCAAAAGGTATGAGAAATCTTTCCCTCAAGCTGAATAGTCTTCAACTTTACAATAAACTAACTGAAGCATCAAAATGGATTTGTAGACACCACACTAGTGTCCCTAATCCATCTCACATGCTCTCTATGTGAATTCTTTAGTTTCTATATTATGAATTTAAAGTAGCTTTGAGGAGCTTGAAGATAGGTAAACCTTTAGGAATAGTAACATTCAAAGTTCGAATAGAGTTTTGGACATGCATGGGATATTTTGACTTGTCATTGTTAGGGAATTTGTATTGTCAGGGCATTAAGGCTATGCCTAGGCGATTAACTTATCCTTTTTTTTTTGAGAAGAAACAATATTAGTAGTTAGTTGTATAACTAGCTCCATCACCATGCCACAATCTTGGGGAGGTATCAGGCCCATTCCTGACCCATTAATCTCCCTCACCCCTAGGGTGAGGCAGTGGCAAGAGTTGAACCTGGAACCTCTGGGTTTCAAAGCCACCTCTTTACCAATTGCACCAACTCCATGTTGTCTAGGCGATTGACTTATCTAGGGAATCCAATGTCTATGTGTCGCTTAAATAAGACCTAGACATTGCAAATAATATTTATTTATAGCTCTTTAAGTAAATAATCCATAGTTTTGCACATACAAACTCAAATCTGTATAGTTACTTACATATTACACAATATAGAAGTCAAATTTTATGTTAAAAAATGATTAACTATTTTTGATTCTTTTCAAAATAATACAAAAAAAGAAAAAACCCCAGAAAGAACCATATTAAAATATAAGACAAGGGGGCATATAGTGAGAGTCTAGGGATATAAAAAGTCATGATTGATGTGATACTTATTAAAAAGGAAAATATTTGTAGAAATATTAAACAAATAAAATAAAAAATAAAATTATAAAACATGAAATAGTAAAGATAACTTGCACAATATAAGTATAAACTAGAATTTGAAGTTACACTAATGTTTAAACTATACAATCACACATGAAATGAAACAATATGAAGAAAAAAAACTGTGCATTTTATATATTTATACTAACCCCCTTGAACTTTTAAAATTTTTTCAAAGAGTCCCACTGCCTGCTTGCCTTAAGCGGTAATGGGACTATGCAATCACACATGTAACAATATGAAGTAAAAAACCCTGCACTTTATGTAGTTACATTGATCCCCCCTTAAACTTTTTAAAAATGTGCAGAGTCCCACTGCCTGCCTTAAGTGCCATTTTTAATTTTCAAATGGTGTAGGTAATGGATTAGTTGTTGCCTAAATGTGGTCAACATTGACGGGAATCTTGTGATATGTTGGGAATCTCTTATGGTAATCATCCATTGAGATGCACAAAATTGATTGCAAAGCCTATGTGCCAAAAAAACATGGGGACTAAAAACTTGGGACATCTAGTTCTTGTGTTGGAGTGCTTGCCGCTGGCTACCTCGTTTGGGCCTACCTAAGGATGATGCGGAAATGGAGGAAAAGTATTATAGCCTGTAGCTACAAGACTAAGAGGGAATATTCAATGGTGCTTTAATTATTGTGACATTAGACTTATAAGATGAACAATGAACCTTTGGGAGAGAGATTAAACTAGGAGAAGAAAGTTGAAGTTAAAAATTAATTTGGATTTACTATTAAACGTTGATAACTTAAATTCTAAGTTAATTTCTTAGGCTATGGGGCATTGTGAGAGATCATTTAGTGAATTTTAGAAAAGTGTCTTAAGTAGGTGTATTGGTTTAATAAAGGATTGTCATGATCGAACAATAGAATTTTTTTTTTTTGACAAGAAACAAAAGTGTATTGTATTAATTATATAATATGTACAACAAAAATACAATAGGACACATGGTCCCATGAAATGTAACAAAAGTCAAGTATCAAATGCAATCCAAAATGGGGTTCCATCCCCTCAACCAATCCCCCAAAAAATAACCCCTAGCTAGCTTACTAGCACTAACCCAAAGAGAAGCCAAGAAAGAATTTTTTCAAACAACCCCCAACTCCTTATCTTGATTCTCAAAAATGCGCATATTCCTTTCTTTCCAAATCGACCATATAACTGCAAATACAACGACTCTCCAATAATCTCTCCATCGTCTCGGTAGGAAATTCTCATCAGAGAAAGCCCACAAATTAGACTCATTTGGAAGCCTCTCCCATTGCAAAAAGGCTTCCCATCTACCGAGCACACCTTTAGTGAAGTCACAATAAACAAAAATATGTTGACTGGATTCTCCATCCTTTCTACTCAAGCAACACCAATTAGGGGAGAGGGCCCAACTCTTATACCGTCTCTGGAGAACATCTGCGCAATTTAACTTGTCATGAGCTATGATCCACCCCAAGAATTTAGCTTTGGAAGTAACATGAGCTTTCCAAATAAAATCATGTGGGAAAAAGGGTAGAGATGACAAAGGACCAAGGGAAGAGCAAAGATGATGAAAGAATGATTTAGAAGAGAACTCCCCATTGGTTTCAATAGGCCAGAACACTCTATCACTCTCATTAGACAGAGAAACACCCTCAACGATTTGAAGGAGGGAGGTAACATCAACACTTTCTCTGTCTGAGGGGTTTCCTTTTAAGGTGGAGACACCAAGAAGATCTACTCCCATCAACACCATAGGATAAGAAGTCAGAAATAGAGTGATTTTGTTTAGTTAATAACCTATAAATATTTGAAAATAATTCGCAAAATTTGGTAGTGCCACACCAGGTGTCCTCCCAAAACTTAAAGTGATGACCATTGCCCACTTTAAGTCTAATTATGTTAGAGAAGAAAGGGTAGAGGGAATGAATACACTTCCAGGGGCCTTGATAGGTAGCTTTGGAAGACACATTAGCATCTTGCGAATTTCGTTATAGTCCATGACGACTAACCGCCACTTTGGCCCACAAAGGATCTTTTTCCATGATAATCTCCAAAGCCATTTCCCTGCCAAAGCTATATTCCGAAATTCCAGGTTTCCAATCCCTAATCCACCCTGATCAAACCTCCTACTGACCACACTCCATCTTACAAGACTTCCACCTCTTTCTTTATCAACCCTTTTCCAAAGAAATTTTCTAATCATTCTCTCAATATGATAGACCAATAGATTAAGTAGGATGATTAGAGCAGGGATCTGCCATTTTACATTTACAATATGTTTATATTACAGGTTACCTTTGAGTCTATATTTGTTTAACCTAATTACATGTGAGTTGACTTGTATGTATAGATGAATCTCCAATGGCGTATCTGTTACGAAGATAATTTAGGATCAAAGAATATTTGATTTACGATAGTTTAGGATCAAAGAATATTTAATTTGCGATGCGATATTTTAGGATCAGAGAATATTTGATTTGCGATATTTTAGGGATGTTTTCTGTTAAAGCAAGATTGTAGATAGCAGATAATTAGGCTGTAAATAGAGATGATACTTATTTTGTACACCGGCAAATATGAAAACTTTGATGTACATTCTCTTCTATATAATGAAAGGAAACCCTAAGGAAAGGGCATTCAGACCAATTTTGACATGGTATCAGAGCCCATCTGATATTCATCTCTGTGGTCTCAATCCTTCGTGTGTGACGAGAAAAAAATTTCTTTTCTGTTTCTGCAAGTTCCATCTTGCTCCTGGATCATCCCACTTTGTGGGTTCACTATTTTGTGGCTGTCGGCGATTGGTTTTGGGGTAGAGAATCGTTCTCTCTTGCGGGTTCTTTGTTTTTTCAGTGGTTCTCTCTTGGTGGCTGGGTGTCCATCGGCCTTCTCTGTGGCAGTCGACCCTTCTGTGGTGGTGACCGACTGTTTCTGTAGTGGTTGCGAGGTGGTCGGCAACCTCTGTGACGTCGGTTCTGAGTGCGACTTCATCGAACTGTGATTTCGATCAACAAAATTAATTTTTTTCCCTTGCCGTGGCTGTCTGAATTTTTTTTTTATCATGTCAATTGAGAATACTATTGTTCGCTTCACTGGCAAGAATTTTCCTACATGGGAATTTCAATTTAAGATGTTTTTGAAAGGGAAGGAATTATCAACCCATATTGATAGTTCTATTCGATTTCCCACTGATGAAAACGAACTTGCCCAATGGGAGGTCAAAGATGCTAAGGTGATCTCTTTCCTATTGGGAACGATTGAGCCCCATCTTGTCACCAATCTTCGGTGTTTTCCTACGGGTCAGGCTATGTGGGACTATCTACAATGTGTTTATCACCAAGACCACAGCGCTCGAATCAAATGGAATTGGAAATTAGCAATTTCAATCAAGGTAATTTGACTATTGAGCAATTTTATTCTGGTTTTATTAATCTTTGGGGCGAGTATTCTGCTATTGTTCATTCTAAGGTTCCCGCTACAGCACTCGTGGCTCTTCAAGCGGTTCATGCTGAGAGTCAGCGTGATCAGTTCTTGATGAAGCTTCGACCTGAATTTGAGCCTGTTAGAGCCGGTTTATTGAACCGTAATTCGGTTCCCTCTTTGGATATTTGTTTGGGAGATTTATTGCGTGAAGAACAACGGTTATCCACTCAGATGAGTATGACTTCTGAGAAGGTTGTTTCTGAAGCTGTGATTGTAGCCTATGCGGCACAAGGGAAAGGAAAGAACAAAGTGCAATGTTTCAGTTGCAAGGAGTTCGGTCATATTGCTCGCAACTGTCCTACGAAAGTTTGCAACTACTACAAGAAAGAGGGTCATATCATCAAAGAATGTCGAGTGCGGCCTCAGAATCGCCAATCCCAAGCCTTTCAAGCTGTTGCTCAGCCATCGCCTTCTTCTGCGCCCCCCACTGTAAGCACTGATTCATCTGTTCTCACACCTGCCATGGTCCAACAGATGATTGTGTCCGCTTTTACGGCTTTAGGCCTGCAAGGTACGGGTACTAACTTCACTTCTTGGATTGTTGATCCGGGCGTTTCTAATCATATGACTGGTCGTACGATTGGTCTCCATGATGTTCGTAAGTATGGAGGCACGCAAAATATTCAGATTGCTGATGGCAGTACTCTTCCTATCACTACTGTTGGTAATTTGGGTTCTTCATTCCAACATGTTTTTGTCTCTCCTGGATTATCTACCAATTTGATTTCTGTTGGACAATTGGTGGATCATAACTGTGATGTTCATTTTTCTCGTGGTGGTTGTCTTGTGCAGGATCAGGTGTCGGGGACGGTGATCGCGAAGGGGCCTAAAGCGGGACGTCTATTTCCTTTACAATTTTCTATTCCTAGTGTCATTTCTTTTGCATGTACGACTACTGCCAATAATACTGAAGTCTGGCATAAGAAATTGGGTCACCCCAATTCTGTTGTCTTGACTCATCTTCTGAAACATGGTTTTTTGGGCAAAAACGATTCATTTAATTCTTCTCCTATTTCTTTTGATTGTGCTACTTGTCGTTTTGGTAAAAGTAAAACTTTACCTTTTCCTACGCATGGTAGTCGTGCTTCTAAATGCTTTGAGATTATACATACTGATGTTTGGGGTGTAAGTCCTGTTGTTTCTCATGGTCAGTATCGTTATTTTGCGACGTTTATCGATGATTTTAGTCGATTTACTTGAAAATATTTTCTTCGTTCTAAAGGTGACGTGTTTTCTGTCTTTCAAAGCTTTGTTGCGCTTGTCGAGACACAATTTAGTACATGTATCAAAATCTTACGCTCCGACTCAAGGGGAGAGTACATGTCCCATTCGTTTCAGACGTATCTTCAAAAAAAGCGGATCATCTCTCAACGTTCTTGTCCTTATACCCCTCAACAGAATGGAGTCGCCGAATGTAAGAATCGTCATCTCTTAGATGTCGTTCGTACTTTGTTGATTGATTCGTCTGTACCGTCTAAATTCTGGGTAGAAGCTTTATCTATTGCTGTTTATTTGATCAATCGCTTGCCTACTACCACTCTAAATTATGATTCTCCCTATTTTCGTTTGTTTGGCATTTCTCCTGAGTATCAATCCCTTCATACTTTTGGGTGTGTTTGTTTTGTTCATTTACCCCCTGTTGATCGTCACAAGCTTGCTGCCTAGTCTGTCACGTGTGCCTTTATGGGATATAGCTCTACTCAAAAAGGATTTATTTGTTATGATGCTCATGCAAATAAATTTCGAATCTCCCGGAATGTGATTTTCTTCGAAAATAAATATTTCTTTCAATCTCAGGTTATTTCCGATCCCTCTGTTGCTCTTCTTCCAGCTTTTGATGATGTGTCTTCTTCTATTGAGCGATTTAAACCAGGTCTGGTGTATCAACGACGTCTTCCACCTTCTCCAACGCTCCTTCCAGACACTGATTCGATACCTGATTCTGCGGTTTCTATATCTCGACGCTCCACTTCGGGTTACACATGCACCTGATAGGTATGGTTTTCCTCATACCTCACTCACTGCCACTCTCGATACTGTTTCTGTTCCTCACTCTTATGCCCAGGCAGCTTCCCAAGCATGTTGGCAGCAGGCCATGCAAGAAGAGATCCAGGCTCTTCAAGAGAATCACACTTGGGATATTATGACTTGTCCTTCTGGTGTCAAACCGATTGGCTGTAAATGGGTGTATTCAGTTAAGTTTTGATCTGATGGCTCACTTGACAGATATAAGGCTCGTCTTGTGGCTCTTGGGAATCGTCAAGAGTATGACATTGATTATGCTGAAACATTTGCCCCCGTTGCCAAGATGACTACCGTTCGGACTATTTTAGCAGTTGCTGTTTCACAGGGGTGGTCTCTCAAGCAGATGGATGTGAAGAATGCTTTTCGACATGGAGACCTAAAGGAAGAAATCTATATGTCTCCACCTCCCAGCATGTTTACTACACCTTCCTCGGAGGTTTGTCGGCTACGCCCGTCCTTGTACGGACTGAAACAGGCTCCGCGTGCATGGTTTGATAAATTCCGCTCTACTTTGCTTGCCTTTCGGTTTGCTCAGAGTCAGTTTGATTCCTCTCTTTTTCTTCGCAAGACTTCTGCAGGAATTGTGTTGCTTCTGGTACATGTCGATGACATTGTGATTACTGGCTCTGATACTGAATTACTTCAGCAGTTGCAACAACATCTCAAGACCTCTTTTCATATGAAAGATCTTGGTCCTTTGCAGTACTTTCTTGGTCTTGAGGTCTAGATTACTCCGTCTGGTACATTGTTACATCAACACAAATACACACAAGAAGTGATTTCCTTGGCTGGTCTCCAATCGGGTAACTCTGTTCTTACCCCCTTGGAGGTTAATCTCAAGCTATTTCGTGAGGAAGGCGAGCTTCTTTCAGATCCATCCTTGTATCGGCAGCTCGTTGGGAGTTTGAATTATTTGACGATTACTCGCCCTGACATTTCTTTTGCTGTGCAGCAGGTCAGTCAATTTATACAGGCCCCTCGACATCTTCATCTAGCTGCTGCCCGTCGTATTATTCGATATTTGAAGGGCACCTCTTCACGTGGGTTGTTCTTTCCTAAGGATTCTTCCTTACAGTTGGTGGGATATAGTGATGCTGATTGGGCTGGATGTGTAGATACTCGTCGTTCTGTTACTGGATGGTGCATGTTCTTCAGCAATACACTCATTTCTTGGAAGAGTAAGAAGCAAGACAAAGTTTCCAAGTCCTCCACTGAGTCTGAGTATCGTGCTATGTCTTCCGCTTGCTCTGAGATCACATGGCTTCGTGAGTTATTAGGAGAACTTGGCTTTCCTCAGCTACATTCCACTCCTCTTCATGCTGATAATACAAGTGCTATTCAGATCGCTGCTAATCCGGTTTTCCATGAGCGTACAAAACATATTGAAGTCGATTGCCATTCCATACGAGAAGCCTTTGACAAACATGTGATTACTCTTCCTCACATTTCTACCGAACATCAGACTGCCGAGATCTTCACTAAAGCTCTTTCTCGGCATCGACATCAGTTCTTGATTGACAAATTGATGCTTTTTGATCTACCAGCATCAATTTGAGGGGGGATGTTACGGATATAATTTAGGATCAGAGAATATTTGATTTGCGATATTTTAGGAATGTTTTCTGTTAAAGCAAGATTGTAAATAGCAGATAATTAGGATGTAAATAGGGATGATACTTATTTTGTACGCCGGCAAATATGGCAATTTTGATGTACATTATCTTCTATATAATGAAAGGAAACCCTAAGGAAAGGGCATTCAGACCAATTTTGACAGTATCTTGTTTGTAGATGACTTTGTATTAAGTGATGAAACTTGGAAGGGTAAATGCACAACAGGATTTTAGTGATATGATTTAGATAAAGATATTTTAGAATAGATTGAAGTAAAACATATTATGTGAAATCTGCAATTTCAGTAATAATACCTGTAAAAATTTGGGGGAGGGGGAGGGGGAGGGGGAGGGGGATTTAATAACAAAGAAATACCTCCGAGTTACACAATCATCCCATATCCTCATTTACATCATCACAACCAAATACCTCTTTTTTTTTCCCTTCCTGGAATTTCCATTTCCTGAGAGCACTGACATTAAGAGAACAAAGTGAGATTACAATCCTTTTATATAGGCTCGAGAGTATTAGGCTTTTTATCGACAACGATAAATTCATATGGTCACCTACCACGTTAGGTCTTTTCTCTCGTAATTCTGACTATGAATCCCATCTAAAGTGAAGGTTTTTGGTTGGCTTCTGGTGCATAATAGGATCAATACTTATGATATGCTACAGAGAGGTCTCCTTATACTTGCTACTCTCCTCATTGTTGTTCTTTTTGTTACAGGGATGTTGAGTCATCGAATCACATTTTCTTCTCTTGCCCATATGTGAGAGGGATTTGGAATCACTGATTCAAATTTTCAGGAGATAAATTTGGTAGCCCTCGAAGTGTGGAAGAAGCATTAACTCTTTCCCATTTACCAAATTTGTCGAGCGTAAAATTGGAAGGGGGAAGAATAACATACTTGTGGGCCTTGTGGCTTGAGAGAAATAACAAAGTTTTCAACAATGCGGGCAGGGAGGTAAATCAATTGTGGGATGAAGTGAAGTTCATAGCTAGTTCATGGGCTTTTGCCTCAACCATAGTTGTCGACTGCTCACTTTTAGATTGGTATTTAAGTTGGTCAAACTGTTTGTATCAGGTTCATCGTCTCTGGTAATGTATTGGTATTGTAATGGGGGTTTAAATCTAGGAATGTTGACATAAGTAAGTTTAGAAGGTAGAGTCTTGATTTAGCACTTCTGGTGCTTACAAAGCTGTAAGATATTCATTTATAAATTAATATAATATATACTTGTTTCTCCAAAAAAAAAAAGAAAAGAAAAAAGAAAAAAACCAAAGTGCTCATGTTTGCTATAAATGCTTATTCATCCATATGCATTTATAGCAAGGAAGAATCTGTCCATATAATTAGATTAGGGTGGTTGAAGTTGAGATTTTCTAATGGAGGCATTTACGATAAGATAATACAATTAAGATGGAATCCAAGCAAAGCTTTGGCAGGTAAATGGTTATGACAGTTTCTGCTAGAAAAAGATTCACTTTGGGCCAAGGTCATAAGGAGTCATCATGGGATCCAAGCAAACTCAAGAGATGCTAGTCTGTTGTCCAAAGCTACCTATAGAAGCCCTTGGAGATTCATTCATTCTCTCTACCCCATCTTTTCTAGCCTAGTAAGACTCAAAGTAGGTGATGCCTCTTCTTTTTGATTCTGGGAGGATGTTTGGTGCGGTACAAAGAGCTTTCAATCCCTATTCCCGAATATTTACAATCTCTCCACCATGCATAGCCAACCCATCAGGACATTTGTTGCTAATCGTGATAACACTAGGGGAAGGGAGTGTAGTTGGGATTTTTACTTGAGAAGAAACCTTTCCAAGAGAGAATTTGAGTGCCTAGCAGGATTTCAATTAAGGGATGTAAGAGATGGGGTATCTTGGAATTTGGAAAATTCTCCTCCCAATCCTTTTTCATGCATTTGAACTTCATTCCAAAAGACTCATCATTCATACTTCATTTCCCCATAACTTGATATGGAAAGCTCGTGTTCCTTCTAAAGCCAATTTTTTAGGATGGACAATTGCGCATGCTAAGTTGAATTGTGCAGAGATGTTTCAATGGAGATTCCGCTATTGGGCTATATCTCCACATTGGTGCTGTTTGTGCAAAAAGAATGGCGAGTCAAGTAGACATTTGTTCAATGAATGCGACTTCACCAAATGGATATGGATCAAATGAAATACCACAATATGATAGGATTCACTTCCAAATGAGACAAAATTATGGGGCTTCAATGAAGGGGGTATTCCTTTGGGGAATTTGAAGGACTATTGGCAGGTGACCACTTTTGCAGTCGTCTGGACCACATGGAAAGAGAGGAATTCTTGACTTTTCAAAGGATATAGCTAGGGAACCAGAAGAAGTTCGGGAGGATTCATTTTTCTTGGCTTCACTTTGGGTTGGTGCGAGTAGGCTTTCTGGAGGATTCAAACTGGGTGATTGGCTAAGGGGCTGGGGACCAATCTTGGATTGTATATCATAGAAATTGGACATCTCATCCTTCATTATCTTCGACTGCACATAATTATTACTATTAATATATAATATTTTGTTTCTTGTAAAAAAAAAGTACAATTAAGATGGAAGGGAAACTTTTATAGAACAACTTTATGATTGGCCAGGCTATAAGAAACTGAAATATGATAAACCAATTAAGGGGATGAGTGGTGAAATTAGAATTGATAGGACAAAAAGTGAAAATATTTGTGTGAGCTTACGGTAGCACCAACTTGAGATAGAATGAAGACAAATCTGTTGAGGTGGTATAGTCATGTGAGATGAAGTCCAATGATTTCACTTGTGAGAAAGATTCAGACAATGATGGTAGCATGGTACAAAAATGGACAATAAAACAACTGAAATTGACTTGGACTATAGTCGTGACAGAAAATGTGTGGGTTCTCTCAATGTAACTGAAAATATGACACTAGATTGAGTACTCTTGGAAGGATTAACTCTGACACAAACTAGTGCAGGACAATCAAGTTGCATGTGAATTAATATATGAAAAGGTGATTTGGATTACACCAATCAATTAACCTACCATCACTCTATGGTTCCTAAGAATCACTTTATTGAGAATCACTCAACCAAATAACAATTAGAAAAATGTCTTGAAAAACTTTTAACCATTCATTGCTTATTATTGTAATCATTGAAAAAAATGAAGTAATTGCAATTATTTATAGAACTCTACCAAAATCTTATTTTAACCTCAATTTTAAAGGCTAATATCTTACCTTTGGGCCTGAGTTGTTTGTGGCAGATTTGGCCTTTCATAATCAAGCAGGGACATAGATAATACCTCTAGGTCCACCTTTTGGAGCCTTTAGAAATTCATCTCCTTGATTCTACCAGAGTTTAACACCCATCTTGTCACTAAGATTGATAATGGGGATTCCTTCTGGTTTTGGAAGGACATGTGGTGTGACGACTCTAGTATTGTTCACTTTCTTTTGTTGCCCCCATCAAACAATCTTTCACCCACACCTCTTGGAATCTCGACTTCCCTTGGGTGCTTACGACTAGGGAAGAAAGTGAAATTGTTGCCATCCTATCTAAAGTAGAGCAAACTAGATTTTCAGTAAATTGTTTTGATAGCTTCATTTGGTCTCTAGACACTTCTGGCATCTGCTTATGCAAAGCTTTTTTTGAATTTTTAATTAGTAGCCAATCCTTTTAGCTTTTTTGCTTTAGCCTTCGGTATTTGGAAAGCTTACATTCCCTCTAAAGTCTAAACTAAAGATGTTGGGATAGCTGATGGCCCACAAAAAGTCAACACCTATGGTGTCTCGCAAACTCGATTCCCTAGCCCTCTTTCTTCCCCCAATTGCTGCCTTCTTTGCTGCAGGATGGAGAGTCTATGGAGCACCTTTTCTTTCAGTGTGAGTTTGCCAGAACACTGTAGGAAAGTAGGAAGTTTTATCAGGAGGGAGACTTATAGCCCCAAGAACTTGTGAGGAGTGTTTCACTCTAAACCATTTAGGTGTTCTTTCTAGGAGATCTAAGAACACCCAAATTTGCGAGTGTTTGACGAAAAGTCCAATGGAGCTAGCTTAGCTTGGCATTCATCTAAATTTGTAGCTTCTAATTGGGTATCGTTCTCTTGCTAAGTGGGGGATAATTCTATTTTAGATTGGCTTGGGAGTTGGGGTAACATACTCATACTGTAAACGGGTAGTTTTGGGTGTTTACTCGTTGGGTTGGAGTGTCTCTGGTACTCCTTTGCTCATTTTGGTTTGTCATCTTCTTTTGCATATTAATATATTTGATTTGTTCCTTCTTGAAAAAAAATAAGGTTTACTAAAAATTCCAGGTATAGGAGCCTTGATGCTTATTATTAAATCTGCGCTATTTATAATGCAAATACTTTCAAACTTGAGGTTTGCTAACTTTTAGTGATGTTTTCATTTTTCCTTTTTCACGAGTTACTTAAAAGCTCAAGTTTGAATGTTGTATTTAGTTTTGATTCTTTTATTTTTAAATAATAAAGGGTATAGTGTTCGCTGCAACCTAGAGAGTTTTAGTGCTTGCTGTAAGTTGGTGCATTTGGAAAGAACAAAATGGGAGAATCTTTAAGGATGTGTGTAACAGGGCTGGCTCTGTTAGGGAGCAATCTCATTTTTTGTCCTCTCTTTGGGTGGCCGCTTCTAAGTTATCTAGAGGTTTTAATTTTAGTGAATGGAGTAGGAATTGGTATAACATTGTCTCAGTGTTGTTTTGAGTAGCGAGAGAACTCCTTGTGCTCCTATTCTGACCTTGTTTTCTCCTCGATTAAGCTTTGTTTCTTATCAAAAAAATAAGTAACGGTATAGTTACACTAATATTGAAAAAATGGTTATGGTTGATTTACATGTGACAAGAGAATTATAAATACTAACTTTACTGCTTAAATTAGAAGACTTTGACGTGCATGGAGAGCCCTGTTGGGAGCTTTCATGTCCATCCAGGTTACTACCAAGTTAAGGTGTGTCGTGGTGGCTCACTAGGGTCTATGGTCTGAGTATAGGCAGGGATAGACAACGTTTTTGGGATGAGCTTGCAGGGCTGCAGTTTGGTGTAATCCCAATTGATGTTTGGCTGGTGATTTCAATGTGGTTTGTAGCCTTGAGGGAAAAAAGAATTGCAGCAACATTTCGGTAGGTATGATGGAGTTTAATCAGCTTATCCAAGAGCAAGGTTTGAATGATCCACCATTACCTAACACTGATTTCACATGGTCAAATTAGATATCTGTATGTTCAGATTGGACAAATTTCTCTTTGAAGACTGGTGGCTGCCTATATATGGTTGAGTGAGACAGGAGGTTAGGCCTAGATTGGTTTCTGATCACTGGCCGATGTTCTTGGACACAAATTTATTAAATGGGGTTCTTTCCTTTTAGATTTGAACGTGTATGGTTGGAGCCGCCAACTTGCAGATGCTTGATTATAAGACAATTCTTGAGATTCTGTAGGTGTATTTGTTAGTTTCTTTCAACAAACTTTACATATTACTTGATTATAAGACAATTCTTGAGATTCACGTTTCAGTTATTTATTATTATTGAGTAATTCTTGAGTCTTAAATTTTTTATTTTTTCTTTTCCATGTGAGCCATACCTTTTTGATGCTTTTGCTTCGTAGGTTTCCAAGGACATCAAGTATGCTGATAAGCAACCAATTGTGCCATGGGGACCAAGGTATTTCTTTGTTGCTTCGTGATTGAAAGACCTTATAATAATTTTTTTTTGTTGCATATCAGCATGCTTTGAAGTTTTGAACTTTGGATCCTTATATGTAGATTATATATCCGTTTTGTTCATCTTTTAGCGTAGTATATGTTTGAGAGTGTGAGGAGATGTTTAGAACACGGAAAGGGGCTCTTTTTTTCTTTTATACCTTATAAACATTGTACTATGTTAAAACAACAATAGGGGAAACTAGTAACAATCCACGGTAATGATAGAGGTAGAGGAAGATCTAAAATAATATGGACAAACATAGTTAAGAAAGATATAACTATTTGTAATTTAAATGTTGACTCAGCCTTGGATATAGCAAAGTGGAGGAACTAGATTCCTGTAGCCGACTCCATGGAGTTGGCAAAAGGCTTAGTTGAGTTGAATCAAGTTTAGCAAGATGCAAAAGGACTTACTGGTTGAGACTGAACAAAAACATTAACTTGGATTTGAGATGAATATCCAACCTTGATAAAAGGGGACAGGCTTTGTAACTCTCACTATGGTTCAAGAAACACTAAGCTTTGTTGAAAGAATGTCCAAAGCTTATGATGGAATAAATGGTTTGAAAAATTCTTTAGCAACTCCTTCCATTTTTACCAAATAGTATGTTAAAAGGCTTGACACATGATTTGTAGAAGGTAAAACAATTACAAATCACAACCTTTTGCTACTAATCACAGAGGACATAGGTAACCATGTCAAAGTAAATAGAAGAACAATCTCTCTAAGCCAATTATTTTGCTTTCTCTCATTTACATAGATGGCTTGGTGAGCATCTATCTCTTTTCTTCTTCTTATTCTTTATTTAAATTGGGCAAACAAAGAGCATTTCACTACCGATTCATGTTTCATATTTCAAATAACTTTTCCTTGAAACATATGACATGTAATACCTCATATATAATTAATAGAACTACAACCAATCCATTCATAAGAGCCACCAACTAAGAGTCAATCCATTCATGTAAGTATTATAATTAATACAATTGTTTATGGCTTCAAAATCAACAGTAAAACTTATTTAACATGGTTGTGAGTTCAATTTGGACTTTGTGTGAATGTTATGGTTAGTGTACAGGCTTGATTGAAAGTAGCATTATTTATTTATTTATTTATTTAAAACACCTAGAAGGAAAAAGTCGTATGGAAAAGTTGATGAGATGCATGCCAAGGCCTCAAGCATGGGAGGCACAAGAAAATCTCCCAAACAAGAGCCTAGGATCCAAACACTATGTTTTGCACCCCCTAGACCAATCACTCAATATATAACCTTTTAAAAGTTTAGTAGTTGGGAATAATTGAATCTTACAATTTGATATGATTTGCTTGGTTTCTCAAAAAATTAAAATAAAATAAAACAATTTGGATCATTGATTCAAATCAATTCATGTGTGACCTCAGATCAATGTTGCTATTCGAATTGGGAATCCTAATGACATGCCTATTGCCTCCTTTTCATTCTCACCTTTTTGGGGCAACGACATGCCATCTCAATCATTCCTGATGTTTTTCATATCTGATCAATTTCTAGCTTCTTGGTTTTCAATTAATATGCGGTTAATTAATAGAGAAACCATATTAATCTTATTTTTCTGACCTGAAGACCTTGGGTGACATGTCACCTTCTTTTTCTTCTATAAACTTGTGTTTTTGTTTTGACAATCAAAACTTATCACCTCCACCTTTCACAATTTGTTATGTGGTAGTATAATTTAATCTATTAGTCAACAATTGGCTAGAGAATTAGAGGTCAATAATAGGGAACATACAATGTAGCATGTGCAAAAGAACGGGAGAGAAGCAAGCAAGAAAAAAAAAGTTATACTTGTAGCATAGTTAAAAATATGTAAGTAAAAAATGTAGACGAAAATCAAATTCTTACCTTCATCTTCTTTGCCCTCCCCTGATTAAGAAAATTAACTAAATAAACTGTTCTAACAACATAAGGTTTGATTCTGACTCCTTTCTATTAGACACCCATGCTTTCTAAAAGATTATATGATAATGCAAGTTAAAAAAGTTTTTGATTTGTAGCAGGGAGCATGACCTTATACAGGCTATACTATTGTTAGACCATTTTGATCTTGCCTTGCGTATTGCAAGATATTGTCCCTCCTTCTGGCCCGTTGAGCCTACAAGCTTGTGGGTGTGATCATAGCGTATGCCTTAGTGGCCCTAAGGGCTTTTATTTTTCTCCTTAGGAAAATGCTTTTTTCTATGTGAGGGGATGGGGCTTTTTATGAGTCTTAACTTGGAATAGAACGTGGTTGTGGTCGATGTGGGAATAATCTCTATAGTAGAATCCACACATTTGGTCTGTAGAATCAACACATCACACGGATGCGTTGATCCCCCATTGACGATGCTAATTAATGAACCCCATTTTGGTCTTGGCCCATACATTGCAAGATAATTTCCCTTAGACTTACCCTTAGTTGGGCCTACGATTTTGTGGGTGCATATGTGGTGTGTGCCTTGTTGACAGGTGCCGAATGGTTTTATTTTTCTCCTTCGGAAAAGGGTTGTTGTACACCCAAGATGGGGGGTGAATTGGGTGTTTCGGCCAATTAAGTCAATTTTAAAATTATCTTAAGTGATTCTTAAATTGGTTGAACCATTTAATCAAATAGATCATGTATAATAGTAAAGTGCAAAAATTAAATGCAAAGACACAAGATTTTTACGTGGTTTGGAAAACCTTTTCCTACTCCACGCCTAGAGAAACCTCCTCTAGGATTCCACTATCTCAGATTCACTTATAGGGTGCGAATCAAATCGTTACAAATGCCTTTTTACAGGTTCGAGGCGAACCTGTCCTTTTACGGGTTAAGGATGAACTGACTACTTCCTTTTGCAGGATAAGGAAGAACCTAACATCCTTTTACCGGACTAAGGATGAACCACTTGACCCCTTTGAAGATAAAGGGTGAAACTACCTTTGATTCCAACCTAGGAATCTTAAGTGAATCAAATTCACTTGACTTGGTTGTTTCAATCTTGAAACAAACCAAAACTCTAATTACAAATATTACAATGAAGCTCAAGATATTACAATTTCAATCAATACAAGATATGAAATTAAAGGTCATGGATTGAGAAAAACTTACAACCATATACCTTTCATGAATCCATATTGCCCATGTGAATGAAGTTGAAAGATGTGCATGATTGATGCAAAAGTTGAAGTTCCAAAATCACCAAGATGATTTTTTCATTTAAATGCTCTCTCTAGGTGTTTTGAAAATGGGAATATGTGAAAGATAGAGTTTAAAGCTCTTTCTTTCATTTTCTCACAAAAACACTTAAACTCTAGGGAATTTTGGATTTAGAAATCAAACACTCATTTTTCCTAGAATCAAAAGGTTTTTTGTCAAAGAGATTGGAATTTGAAAATTGAGGAGAGAAACCAAAAGAGAGAGATTAAAATATTTGTAAAAACACTTGAACACTTGTTGAAATCAATTGAACACTTGAATGATTGTTCTCGAAACCAAGTTGAAAAAGATTTTGTAGAAACTTGAGTTTTCTTTTTGAAAATAAGGAGAACAAAAATAGTAACACAAGTTTCGAAAACACCAAGTGCTTGAAATCTCTCAAAATGATCTTCTCAAAGATTGAAGATGAAAGCTCAGGAGATTTCTTCAAAGTAAGAGAGAAAACTTGCTTGAAAGATGATGAACACTTGAAGATTAAAACTTTTTTCTCTCAAATTAACGAACACTTGAACTTGTGAAACTTGTTTGATTTTGAAAAACAAGAGAATACA
This sequence comes from Paratinospora sagittata, assembly GCA_035771175.1. NCBI lineage: Eukaryota > Viridiplantae > Streptophyta > Magnoliopsida > Ranunculales > Menispermaceae > Paratinospora > Paratinospora sagittata. Next base: position 36,015,101 of record CM069595.1, on the reverse strand, counting down.
CAAATGCACAAGTTTCTAAAGATTTTGCAAAAAGTTGCTCACAATGAGCCAAGACATGTATTTATAGAAAAATATCCCGAAAAAAGTAGGAACTGTGTTTCCCTAGGAGGAACCGCGTTTCTGTTCAAAATGCATGCAAAATAGCATTATGCCAAAACACATGGAAACACGTTTTTGCTCTTTTTTTACCATTCTGCCAATTTTTGAGAAAAGACATTTCTTAGGAGGAAACACGTTTCTGCTCTTGAGTTTGCATAAATCTGTTCTCTGGACAAACAAGTGGAAACACATTCCTGTGAGGGAAACATGTTCCTGCCTTTTTAAGTGAAAATTCACTTATGGCCAATGGAAACACGTTTCTCCAAGGGGAAACGCGTTTCTGCTTGTCCAATTAGCAAAAACTTGGTTTTTCTTTAAAATTTCAAGTTCAAAATGTGTTTTCTCGATAAATCAAACTTAAATACATTTGAATAAATTTGAAGACAATCAAATTGAAGTTCAAACAAGTGATTAAATCATTTTAAGTAAAAATCAAAAGTTTGACCAAATTGAAAAGCAGTTCGACTCTTATAAAACTTGAATGATTTTAAAACACATTTTGAATTAGTAAAATCATGAATGCATGCATGGAATGATTTAAAATTAAATGAGCAATATGAAGCAAGAAAGATTACAACCTAATTCTAATTATACTTGTAAGCTCTCATCTTTTATCTTCGAGTCAACTAGTCCAAACTTTTGACTTTGACTTTGTTTGATCCACTTGAGTTGACTGGAGATCACTTGAATCTTGTATTGGCCTTTTGACTTATCCTGGGTGCTGAAACATGCTCAATACAACCATTAACACCATGGTTATATTATTTGTTAGTATCAAAACACTTCGGAGAATTCTAAGTGGAAAACCACTTAGGTCAACAAGGGCCTCTAGCTTGTTTGAGGGGATCATATGAGTGTTAGTTTGGAAGAGAATGCAGTCGTTGTAGGACTAATTTCTAGAGTTGAACCCACAACAACTACGTCCCCTGGAGACACAATAAACATGATTGGAATGGGTAGAAGGTCTATTGCATGAGAATGGATAGTTTATTTTAATATGCTGCATTTCCTCTAATTGTAGTCTTGCAAGTTTGAGTCCTAGGATTCATATTAAATCCTAGGATTTACTATTTTGCCAATTTCATTTCCTTGAGCAATTCATTCCAAGGATATGATTCATTTTGTATATATGGATTCAAATCCAGTATGTATATTTTAGCAACTATAGTTGTTAGAATCGTGATCTAAATTGTTGAATCATATGATTCACGATTTGATTCAACCCAAAAATGATTCAAATAGGATTCTTGAATTGCGATACCTATAAATTGTAAGTGAATCAATTTGAATCAATAGTGAGTTGGACTAAATTGCTAGTTGAATCGTAGTGAATCGGTGTGAATGGTTAATTAACTAAAAAACACTAATGCCTTTATAACTCTATGGGTACTTAATATATACAAATATATGATTCACATATATATTATGAATTTTATGATTCACCAATCCAAATCCCAATTTGATTCATCCAGCCTCAAAAGGATTCGATTCTAATTCACGATTCCGACAACCATGTTAGCAACACTATTTTTGAGTAAGAATCTCCCCCAAGAAGGCCTATATGCTTCCTTTAGAACCACTTTCTCTAATTTACTGAATGAAGCTTCTTTTTTGTTGGAGAAGAATAGCAACTAATGTTTGATAAAATTTTGCTTTGAGCAATGAATTGATCTATAAATGCCAACCAAAAATATAATCCTCAGCTTGCTTGCATGGGACGCATCTGCACTACCTCCTCTGCCCACTCAATAAATCAGTCAAAATTAATTTTCTGCTTATTTTTTTTCATTTCTATTTTTTCGGTTGTCTAAATGTAATAAAAAATTTGCCTGCTGCCATTTCTAGATTTACTTGGATTTTCATAGCAAGCTGATAAGCCCGATTTTCCGTTGTTCTGACAATTGTCTTTGAAAATTGAAGAATTTAATTTCTTAAATTGCATGTATTCACTTGGGACTCAACCTTTTTGCAGGTTCACCAAGTCTACTGTAAAGGACATGCGCATCAATATGGCAATATCTGCAATATTTGTAAGTTGAGAAAAAACTTCATAAAATGAAGTTTTGCTTTCGACTTTGTCTTTGTTCCATTTTGCATGACCTTGGGCACCTTATATCAATGTATGAGTCTCACATCATAATTTATTTTAGTAATGCAGGGTGTAAATCGGCTGCGGCCTTGGAAGATTCTGTGATATATTTCTGTTTGGATTTGGATGATTTTGAGTTATACAGTTTATTTTTGAGGTAGTACATTTATACACAAAAAAAAGCAAATGGAACTTTCCACCACAATATTCATTTTAGTCACCTATTTCTGACATAATCTATGGTGGTTATCTTGTTCCATTCTCAAAGACGTACTTTCAGTCTCAAAATCTTAAATAATCCTTACATGTGGATCAGACTTTTTAAGATATAGCCCTCTCAAAGAGAATATTGTTCATCTTTATATGCTCACCTGTGCAAATTCATTGAAATTCATTTTGATCATCTTTTTCTAATAGATGTCATTAGCCTTGAGGCAAGGTACCCTACTGTATGCCTGTGCGTGTTGTGGTGCATGCCTCAGGCTATATAGGCTTGATATGAATGCTCAAAGGAAGCTTTCCTTTGTATATAATCTTTTAGCATTTTAGCTTCTGTCCTGCATAGGATCATGAGAAAATATGTCTTAACTCCAAAAATGTCTTAACCCCAAATCTTAGCTTTCAAGAACTTACTAATGATTCTTCAATGCGCTAAGTGAATCGCCTTTTCTAACAAAAGTCACTGATGCTTGCAAGTTAAATTTCTAGTAAAAGTCATTGATGCTTGCAAGTTAAAGTTTTAGTTTCCATGCAGTGTCAACATGATATGTAAACAGGGAAGGGAGAGCATGGTTAGAAAGATAAAGATCAAATGCACTTGAGTGATAGAAAAGACAGAAATCCATAATGGACTGTGTGCAAGGAAGTGAAGGATTACTGAGCTTTGGAATTTGCAATATTTACATAGAACATTTCAGAAATTTAGAAAGATGAAACTGAACTTAAATTACATGTTCTTCCTAGTTCCCAATTCCTAAATTGTCAAAACATCAATGTCATGAATGCATTCAAGGATCGAAACTTGGACTTCGGTCACTTGAAAATCAGAATTAATTCGAAGTGGAGAATTTTTGTAAAAATTCACTACATTAGAAAAGTTCAGAGAATATTTGCATAGGTGCTAAAACATCTAGATTTATTGTAATATAAGCTAAAACTAAAATAAATAGAAACTTCTACTACTTAAAAATATCTATAAATGACCTAACGAAACCAATCTTGTAAAGTGGGTTGATGAATTTGAAATGATAGCTTTTGGTCATAAATCCTTTTCTATGTTTTGATTTTCCATTTTGTGGTGGCTTGCTTCTCAACCATATATTTTGCTAGTTTGACATTCCACCTTGCCTAATTTATTAGTTTATTGTTCAAATATATTATTTTTCATCTTGTTTTATAGGATTTTAACTAAAAGAAGACGACTTTGAGAACTTCTTCAATGTATTTTAAAGTTCTTGTTTCATTTTAGCTTTCTCTTTTTTATTTTTATTTTTGTTTTTCATGTGTCTTTCCTTTTTTTTTTTTAATAAGGTATATCCTATAAAATTACATGATTTGTTAGCTCGTTAGATTATTTATTTATTTATATTGCTATGTTGGTTGGTGAAGTTAAAAATAATGCATAATTTTTGTTAATTTTTTTTTTATTGATGAAATAACACATTTACTTCTTCGTCGAATTTCATTGAATCTTATTGAATTTTGTCAAATTTTATTAAATTTCATCGAATTTTGTGTTTGAGTTTTTACATTTTCTAATTGAATTAGCAAACTTTTATCGAATTTGTTGAATTTTATTGATTTTTTTGGGCGAAGTTTTTCAATTTTTCGAACCATAATCGCATTTCATACTTCGAAAAATTCTAGGTTGATTGTAAGATGTGGCTCATCAACCAAAGTTTTAAAGATCTACTTCATATCCTGAAATGCTCTTCAAGGCTTTGATTTGCTGTTTGCATTTGCAAGAAAGCCGTAAGAAGTGTCTTGAAATGAAGTTTGCTGGGATTTATGCCAATGGTTGAAATATTTATTGAGCATGAGGAATAGTGCACGAAAGTTTAAATTCTGAAATTTTTAAGGGATCAAATTTTTGGGCAAAGTTGAATTTGAACAAAGAATGATGAGAGTACAAAAGGACATTACTAGAGCAAATGCAGGAGTTACTCCCAAAGGTGTTGAACTTTGGAAGTCAATTCTGATGATTTGGGATAGAGAACGAAAGAACGGTATTTTCTGTGACTCTGTTTCAGTCAGAAGTAAATAGTTGCACAACATCCAGTTGTGGTATCAGTACCTTGCTTTCTTCTTTGTTATTATTTTTTATATTTTTGCATTATTACTATTATTTGAAGTAGAATACTTGGTGATACTTTAATTCTAAAATGACCCACCATCTTGTGGCCATAAATGAGATTGCGTGTCGAACATATTATTAACTTAACTCTTCTAATATTACAGTTCGATTTGATCTTTTGAATAGACCAAAAAAATACTTGCAAGTATACAAGGTAAGTTTGTGGCCGTTAACATGTTCGATCACAAGGATTGAATAAATCACTTTAAGTTTTTAGAAAATAAATTTAATTGGGTATATACTATATAAGTCAAAGTAAAGAAAAAGGTGTGGTTTTTAACAACTCAAGTTTGATGTAAAGCAATTAAAAAGGGGGCAGCAACCACTTTGGGTCTATTGTAAGCAACTTGCGTTCTCCTCAACCATGTTTGTATGAATGCATAGTTCAAAAAAGAAGAAGACAATTTGATAATTAAAAGGTTGACATAACAAGTGAGCATCTCAAATTAAAAGTTCTTGAAAATGGAATTTTGTTTAAACCCGCATATTTTCCCAACCAAAAGATCCATGGTATTGAAATTTACATTTTTCAAAGCAAAGCAATGAGTGGCCTGACACGGGTCGGCCCCCAGGGTTATTGGGGTTGTTTCTACTCAAACAAAGAGAGAAAAAAAAGAGAACATTGAGGTACTTTGGTAACTAATTACACAATCATCTACTTCTGTAATAAATAATATTAGTCTGTTAGTTATAACACACAGCTGCCATAATATTGTAAGCGTATTAGTTTTCTTGTTTATGATTACTGCAATAAAGCCACTACTTTCTTCTCCTTATTGCTAATCAACGCATTTTTTTTCCTTTTCACAATGCAGACAGCTTGGATTGTTTTCAAAGGAAGTGCTGAATGGAAGCCTCTTCAGTTTTTGGCCTTTGTATTTGTGTACCGAATATTTGAGAAGTTGAAATCTTTTGAGCCACCCATTTCTCCAACATTTTCTGTGAGTTACATTGAGAAATTTAGTTCATTGTTTCATTTCCTCAACTTCCGATACGATGGGCTTCATTTATATATTTTATCTTATAAACGTTCGCATTCATAGGAAGATGGTGAGGATGAAGGGCGGGGATTGCGGATGGGAAAACGGTTACTTCGTTCCCTTTCACTAGTATTTGGCTGTATAGCTGCTGCTTCTTTGGTATGTGATTAATTTTGATCCATTTTGATTATGTTATAGAATACTAAGCAACCATAATTATGTTAGTCAAAGCCTGTGTACCATAATATTGTGGTTACATGTTCTAAGACATTCACTGTTAGGTTCCCATTTATTTAAACTTCTTTTTCACTGAGGTTAGAATTCCTGTTGAACTAGTTCACTGAACTATATGTGTGGCTTCTGAGTTTTCAAATTTAAGCGATTTTTGAAACATATATTTCAAATTGACCATCATAATCAATTGATTAATTTCTTTTTAATTCTGCTCTAATGTCAGCAATAAATTATATTTACTTTTACCATATTGTTTCTCCCCCCGTGACCAAATACATATTCGGTCCATAAGCCATAGTTTTTTGAGATGACTTTTTTTCCTTTGATGTTTTGTTCTCCTAACCTAATTGTGTTTTTTCTTCTCAATGTTTCAGGGATTCACAGGAATTCTCAACTTGATTGAGTTTGTTGGTGGTTTTATACCTGCTGTTCTCTACAATAACCAGGTATGGCATTAATTTGCAAACATTTGGATGTCCGCATTCCCTTTGTTGCTTGACTTTTAATGATACTGATATCTACAGTTGAAGGCTTTCATATTTAATTACTAAAGAATCTCATTCATAGGTATCTAGTAGTTTTGCTTGGGAAGTTGTCACTGCTGTCATATCGTCCTTACTAATTGAGGCTGATATATCTGCTTTGGAAAGTTGGAAATGCAGGTTATCATCATAGGAACGGAAGGCATATTAAAACCACTTCATTAAGGTTATTCATGGTGCAATAGGCATATGCATTCCTGTTCTACAAGGGTTGTCACTTCGCAAAATAGGGTAGTGATGGGACTTTCGGGAGCCTGTAGTTATGCTTATATATGCCGGGAAACATGATTTCATAAGAAATGACTTACCCGTTGTTGAGGTCCTGGAGTGCTGGTTCACTGATATCTTGGGATCCATACATATATGCTAATCAGCTCTTAGTTAGGATGCTAAAATGCTCATGCACTTATGGCATGTTCTAGTCTAGTGAGTGGTTTTTTCCTCTCAGAGTGGATTAGGAATTGGCGAGTTTGATCTGACGTAGCTTTGTTTGGGTTTTCCATGGTTTTGGTTATTTTGGAGTACTGCTGGTACTCCTTTTGCTCTCTATGTAGTTATTATGCATCTGTTGCTTTGTGGTTAATATACGTATATATCTTTGTTTCTTCTCAAAAATAGATAAGTAAATAATAAAAATAATAAAAAGTAAAAAAATAAAACACTCTTGCACTTGAACCTCTCAGAATGCTTATGTTAAATTACCTTAGAATTGTGCCACCGACATTATGCATCCATGTACTTATCTTAAGGCATGCAACTTGCGCACATTTTATCTGTAGCAAACCTGTTCTTTATCTATCATTTTAGGGTTTTTTTTTTTTTTTTTGTGTGTCATTCTATCTTGAATTGTGAACTAGTAATTTTGAACTTTTGCAACTACAGGAACTATTTGTTACGGCTTCTTCTGCGGTCATACTCTACATAATGGCTTCATATTATAGGTGATAAAAAACTTCCAGAGGTAGACAGCAAAACATCATATATATATGTAGAGGGATTCAATTATTTGTGTTCTCTGTTTATGTCTGCTGCCAATTTTGCTTTCAGTGAGGTGCTTAAATGAATCTTAACCATCATTATTACAATGTATTTAATGTGTATGGCGTAAATAGTTGGAGAGATTCCAGGGGCAAATCAGGAGAAATGAGGGAATCACACACGCACGTATATTAAATGTATTTTTTTGTCATATGGTTCGTTCACCTGCATTATGCAAATGCAACATGCGCCGGATCAGGGGTATAGCCAGAAATTTTCTTTTGGGTGGGCTGAAAAACATTTTAGAATAATTTGATGATACAATAAGAGTTGTAGGAGGTTTTGAGTGATTTGTCTGTTAATTTAGAACTAGAATTTGGAGCTGTGATTTACTATTTGGACGTTTGCAATTTGGGTATCGAATTAGGAATATTATGAAAAAGTATATAAATAGTTATGTTCCTATTCAAGATAGTTTAAGGTAGTTCAAGTATACGTAATGAAAACATTTACCTAGGCTAATTAAGAAAAATAACTTATTAATATTTTATAATATTAGTAGAATAAGACATAAAATAACATGAAAAAGATAATTATAAAATGTATAAACTTATAATTTAAATATCATTACTCATATGGAGAGTCAAAGAAGTGGATTCATGTAGCAATTCATAATTTAGCAATACTACTAATTTTATTCACAATGTCTGGAGAGGTAGGTACCAGAAAGAAATTTGAAATATAAATGAATGTGGATGCATAATAGTGTTAAAAAAAAATATTTATTTATTTTTAAATAATTAGTATATCTCACATTTTTATTTTCTTTCATTAGGAAGTATTGTTAAATAATAATAATAGCAATAGTGACATGAATAATTTTTTTTTTTCATTCTTTTTTGTTATGTATTTTTTGTTTTTGAAATTATATAATGTCGATTTGTATCTAATTGTTTATTAATTTATTGATTATTATTATTGGGTAGAAGGATAAAAATGGAGAAAGAAAAGAAATAAAAATAATTAATGAAGAGAAAGTTGAATTCGAACAAATGACCCAAGGTTTAAATAATCAACTCAACCAATAAAGATAAAGTTCGGTTTACGTGACAAGAAGTATTATATCAATGAAAATTTTACTTCGGCTACAGCTTAAGTAAGCCCACAAATAGCTCTGCCTTTATGTGGGATTTATGTTGATAATTTACATATTCAGTAGTATGTTCCAAATACAGTATATTATGGTAGGAATTTATATGATAACACGTCATTTGTCATGATCTTGCAAGTATATATGGAATAGATTGATTGCATGTCCAAGGTCCATGACGTGAGCTAGCTTCAATGGTGTTCATTTGAGTCCTTTCATTTGAAGTCGGAAATTCGATTATTTTTTATTGCAAATAAATAAGCTTTTTCTCCTTTAATAAAAAGTATGAGTGAGACCATGATAGTTGATTCGCATGGTTTTCATCTGGTCTATTATACTTCTCACAGTTGTGCTCCCCTTTTTGGCCCTACTGAGGGGTTTTGATTTCTTCTGGCCTCAGTGCCAGCATCTTTTTATGTCAATACAAAGAAAAAAAGAAAGAAAAAAAGGTCAACGATATATCATGATCAAACGGTATATTTTGGTGTCATTTTTGGTTGTATATGTAATATTACTATACGAGTTGTCAAATGTAGATAAAGTTGCAAGTTGAGATTTCTTTGAACGGCATAAAGCCCAAATTTATATATATATCCCATGAAAAATATTTTAAATTGGTAAAATTGTTAAGATATTTTATGGTATTATTGGCATTTATGGTAAATTGATCAAACCGCTCAGTGAAGTGAATTTATGCATTATAAGAGTGTAGATATATATATATATCTATAAGCTGGAGCATCCTTTTTTTTTTTTTGGGTCAAAGGATATAATGTCCATTCATCAGGACCAAAATATTGTATCAAACAGAATATCTATTGGATACAATAAAGACAGAGAAAGCATTGCAAACAACCATGTTATTGACGTTCATAATTAAGAGTATATATTTAGCAACATCATAATTTCTTGCAAAAACCGTCCGGAAGAATCCAAAGTATCGAAACACGCCAAGGCAATAGCTGTAAACCTGGAAAAATCAACATGATGGAAATCGCATGTCATGAATGAAACTTGTGAAGACTAGAGGTCATAGAGAAACCATTGCAATAACACCTATGATGATGTCCTCGCAACATTACTTGCTAGTACTGCTTCTATTATTATCATCTCTAGTACTACTTCTCAACATATCATCTATTACAGCCACAAGTGATGATCAGCTTGGTATAACTCTCCCTTCGACCTGCCAACAAAGATGCGGAGAAGTAGAAATTAGTTACCCATTTGGAATAGGAGAAAGGTGCTTCTTACCAGGCTTTGAAGTCACTTGCAACCATAACACCACTCCATTCTTAACATCCACAAGCCTTCAACTCGTAGAAATCAGCTTGGAACTCGGTGAAGTGAGCGTCATCTCAACCCCATTCTCAGCTTCCTCTTGTTCCCCTTTGTTCTCATACGACGAACCAAATCAACAGCTAACTTTGCTGCAAAATAGCCCTTTCATGTTCTCCGAATCGAACAAGTTTATAGTCGTTGGATGCAATGTTGGGGCCTTGATATCGGACACCGTGAATTTCACACGGTTCAGTGGATGCAAATCAAATTGCACTTCGTGGAATAGTATGGATATTAATGGTTCTTGCTCTGGAAAAGGTTGTTGTGAGGTTCCAGTTCCTGGAGCGCAGAAGTCGCTCTCACTTTATACCTACGTAGTTCCAGAGAACGAGGAAACCACCAATAAAATCACCAGTTGTTGCAAAGGATTTGTAGCGGAAGAAGAAAGTTACAAGTTCAATAGGTTCGACATATGGACTAACAATGAGAACGGTTTAATTACGGGAAAGCTTACGACGAAGCTCGAGTGGGCTATAGGGGAAGGGCGTTGTGATCAGGATGCTAAGAAAGATATATGTGGCGAACATAGCCATTGTGATGATTCAGGGAGAAAGGCAGGTGGCTATCTCTGCAAATGTATAACTCGGTACAGAGGGAATCCTTATCTCAGTGGAACATCTCAAGGATGTAAGTGTTATGCATTATGATTAATTAGAACCTTCCAAATTATCAAAAAACTTATTTGGGATTAAGATATATACATTGATCAGCGCTTTCGAATATATATTTGATTATTTCTGTATTGTGTTTTTTTTGTTTACTAGAAACAACGTGCCCTAAGCCCCGTATCCCTACCTGTGAGGTGTCGAGCCCCTGAGAAATCTATTAATCCCCACACCAACGAATTTGACAAGATGATCCCACCCCAAAGCACACAGTCAGCCGAGTTTGTAAATCTGTCTCAAGGGGTTCGGGTGCGACCTTTCCTTCCCTAAGAGACCTACTACACTGTGGAAGCCTTTAGCTCGGTAGAGTATCCCACGGATATATTTATTAATCTCTCTGCCCATTACCGTAGCTCAAACTCTCGACCACATAAAATAAACTTCGAAGCTGACCACCATGCCAACGTGCCGTTGGCCGTATTGTGTTCTTAAGATATAAGCATCTTTTTTTTTTTTTTTTTACAAAGATATAAGCGTTTTACTAAGCCAAATCAAAACTTACATCCTTGAGATGTTCTATTATAAAAGTGTTATTCTTGTTTAAGATAAATTTCACTATCAATTATGAATAAATTTAGATCGTTGGATTAGAATAAAATCTATTTAAGATTACATTTTTAATTACAACTTAGATAAATAGGCCAATATTGCTTTTCATTTAGAGGTCAAGAACGTTTGGTATACATTAATAGTCTCATATTTTTCTCATTTGACTTCATTGACTTTTTTTGTCTCATTTGACTTTGACAAGCAGGTACTAGTGACTGTGATAGTGTGAGATACAACCCTTGTGTGACCACAGCTTCTTGTCAATACAAAGATGAAAGGTACATCTGTATTTGTGAGTTAGGGAGTAGTGGTGATGGTCTAAAGAATGGCTCAGGCTGCCATGCCCAATTTCCACTAATACTAGTCTTCAAACCAGGTAAGAACCAATTACATATTTATCACTATTAAGTAATTATTAAGATACTAACAAAAATTAAATTAATAAGTCTTCAAAGTTCATCATTATTAATTTCTTATAGGCTAGTTTAGCTAGTAGAGCCTTATTGCTAGAACACTAAAATTCATGAACAATAAGTAATTTCCATTTACATATAGGAAGAAAAACTTGACTAATTAATTTCTCATGACTCTTTTTCTTGTGCGTGCAGTTGTACTATTAACTGTTTTATGCCTATGCATTTTATCTTTATCACACTGGACGCTTAAGAAAAGAGACCAAGCACAAATTAGAGCTCAAAATTTTCTTCAAAATGGAGGTCTTTTGCTACAACAATGTACCTTGAGCAAATATAGCACTACAATCAAGCCTGTCAAGATCTTTTCTGCTAGAGAATTGGAGAAAGCAACTAACAAGTATGACAAAAGAAGGGTTGTAGGCTTTGGTGGCCAAGGAACTGTATATAAAGGGATTCTTATCAATGGCACCCAAGTAGCCATCAAGAAGTCTCACCAGTTGGTGGCCCAATCACAAGTAAAACAGTTTATAAATGAATTATTCATTCTCTCCCAAATCAACCATAGAAACATAGTTAAGTTACTTGGCTGCTGCTTGGAAACTCAAATTCCGTTATTGGTTTATGAGTTCATCTCAGGAAGAAGCTTATATGAGAAAATCCATGGAGATGATCATAACATGGAAAACCTGACGTCCAATCTATCATGGAAGGAACGCCTACGAATAGCAATTGAGGTTGCAGAGGCATTATCTTATTTGCATTCTTATGCTTATTCCACGGCTATATTTCATAGAGATGTTAAGTCATCCAACATATTATTGAATGAGAATGGCATTGCTAAGCTTGCTGATTTCGGAGTTTCTAGGCTTGTTTCAGTTGATAAAGTTGGATCAGTTTCTACAGTTGTGCAAGGAACAATAGGATACTTGGATCCCGAATACTTCAACACAGGAAGGCTAACTGAGAAAAGTGATGTTTATAGCTATGGAGTGATCTTGCTTGAGCTTTTAACAAGGAGAAAACCGATTGACCATGAGGATATCAGAGACTATAGTAGCTTAGTGATGCAATTTAAGTCTCACTTTGGGAGAAACAACTTGTATAAGATTTTAGATGAAAGTCTGTTGGAGATTAGGAATATGGAGGAGTTGATAGTTGTTGCAAGGATTGCTTATACATGTCTAAATGTGGCAAGCATTGAGAGGCCAACAATGAAGACGGTAGTGCAAGAGCTTATGATCATGCAAGGGAGTTGTTAACTGAAATTGAGTGCTTTGAGCTAGGCTCAATAAGCTTTGTTTTTTAACATTTAAAAACATCTCGATCGTTTGAAAATTTGAAAAAAATCTCTCTCTCTCTCTCTCTCTCTCTCTCTCTCTCTCTCTCTCTCTCTCTCTCTCTCTCGTTGTCCTTCCACGCATTTCTCAACTCACTCTCTCTCTCTCTCTCTCTCTCGTTGTCCTTCCACGCATTTCTCAACTCAAGTTATAAAAAGCTTGTTTATTTAAGTAGGATTTAAAGACTGTTTTTTTAAAAAAGTTTGTTTTTAGAAAACATATAAGAATTGTTTTTTGACTTTTTCTTTTGCATAAGGATACTCACATAAGCTTTTTTTTTTTTTTTTTCTTTATTTGTATGAAATATCCGATAAACCAAACAAGTTTTTCATATTTTTAAATTTTGAAAATAATTTATAAACATGATGCCAAACATATTTCTAAACACTATAAAATCAACTAAAAATGATTTCATAATTTAATTTTTTAAAAATTATTTTTAAATCACATGCTAAAATGCAGCCTAAGAAAAATGCTAAACTTATGATGGCTTTTTTACTTGACGTGTACTGTGATTACGTCGTTGTTTACAACATCAACCTTGTCATTAAATAGGAATTCCAAAGAGGTGAAGCTAGCTTTCCTCAAAGAAAAACAAAAATATATTGAAAATGTAGGGTAAGGTGGTTGGTTGGCGCTCCAAGCCAAAATTAAAGGGTGGTGCACGAGATTAAATCAATCAACCATGGTCTTTTACTTACTTTTTTTTTTTAAAATCTTGCTGAAATATGCGATCCTAGCTTGTCCCACTACCTCTATTATTGAACGCAAGAATGTAAAACTTTTTCCCTTTTTATGGTGATTAGCAAGTTTTTGTGACACTAATAGGGAAAGAATTAATTTTACTTTTTACTCTTATCGATTCATTCTTGAAATTGTTGTCTCGGTGGTAGCAGGCTTCACAGAGTAAATAACTTTTGATATAATCAACTAGACTAGTCTCCAGGTTGAGTGGTAGAGTCACAATGGTCTTGTTTAAAAACTACTTTTCTAGAGCAGTAAGTTGTTTTCCGTTTACTATATTCAAATGTACTTGGGACAAGACTTTGTTTAGCTAAACTATATCAATCGCTATTTCAGCAGAGTAACGATATAACAACAGTAGATCAAGTTTAGAGTATAACTCTTGTTATCTCAAGAGGGACCCTATGAAAAAATGTTTTGATGATTCCAAATCACTCAAGCGTATGATTTAATGATGATGTTGAAGTGTTTCAACAAATCAATTTAAAAGAAGTCAAGTCTCAATTAATCAAGTTCATGTCAAGTCAAGTTGCCAAGATCAAGATTGAAAAGGGTTAAATGTTAGATTGTACAACCTTACTCAAAACCTTTTTCAATAAAACAATACTTATTTTCAAAGTCTTTGAAATTCGAAGAAAATGATTTTCATAGATCTTACTCAAATAATTTATGAACCTTTTGAACAATCTTCTAAACGTTTGATTTGATCCAAAAAAAACTCAAGTATTGATTTGATTTAACCGTGTTTTGAAAAATTAGATTTCAAGAAAAACTATTTTCAATGTCTTTTAGGACGCTGATTGTCGATCAGAACTTTAATGTAGTGGCTAGTCACTTAATATCGAGCCAATACTATAGGACGTTGATAGACCATTAGGGCCTGGGTTCGAATGTTTATCATTTATGTCAGGAAGCTGAATAAGTATTAATGCCCTCACTAAATGAACCTGAAAACCAACAGTTGCGCGTCAGGACACTAATAGAGCATTAGCGCCCTCATCTGAAAATTTAAGTTTTTGGTACTTAAGCTCATCAAGACGCTAATGCAACATTTGCGCCCTCCCAGAGCAAGTTAGTGAAAATCAAATTTTTAGAACAGTTTGTTTCAGGACGCTGATTGTCACACCCTGGGTTGCACAACGTGCCCCCTACTCAGGTGTGGGCGCACCCCCTCGGGGCGAACGCCTAAGCCATTATGGATCCATAATATTGTCACATCTAGCTGAATTCGCGATACCCAACAGGGCCCTAGTAACGGACTAGATCATTTACCCCCACTATTCTACATAAGGCCTTTTTGTCACACCCTGGGTTGCACAGCGTGCCCCCTACCCAGGTGTAGGCGCACCCCCTCGGGGCGAATGCCTACACCTGGGTAGGGGGCACGCTGTGCAACCCAGGGTGTGACACTGATACTCTATCAGGACACTGATGGAACACTGTCGGAAAACTGAAAAAGAAACTGTAACCTGACCACTTACATTCCAGTCCCATGATCAGAAGATTTCTAATTATTTTTATTCTCATGAAATTGAATTCAACTAGAACATTTTCACATAAACTAAACTTACCATTTCCATGAAAGAATTAGACCGTTTTGACTCAACGATCAAATTCATTTTGAATTTGAACACAACGACTTTGGCGCACAAACTGTTTTATAAAGAGGAGAAATTCAGAATTGAAAAAAGAGAACTTTTTCTCTGAGCTAAAACGTTTTGAATGTTAGTCGGTTTTCAACTTTGAAAAGAAAAAGGCTATTTCGATTAAGATTTTTCTTTCAATGAATGGTTTTTCATGTTGAGCATATTTTATATCTTATTTTGGAAAACCTGTGAAAGAAAAGCATATTGTTTTTTACTCGAATTTCAGCTATATTTGAATTCATATCTTATCGCTAAAAGAAGTTTTTCTTGAGTAAAAGGATTATAGGATTCAGTGTACTAAATTATATATCTTTCATCTGAATCGAGTTGTAACTGCAATTGTAAAAGTTGCAGAACGTTATCCTTGTAAGATAGGATAGTTAGTGGTTACTCATACCCGTGAATTTGAGTATAGGCAGTCTTGCACTTGTGAAGCCAAGAGTATAGGTAGTCTTACACCTCTAAGTCAAGAGTATAGGTAGATCTCAAGCCTGTAAGTTGAGAGTGGTAATAGTTGTTTTCAAGCCCGTGAAATTGAGAAAAGGTGTAACGGTTTGATCTTCACCTGTAAGAAGATCTGTTAGTGAGGTTTGAAATCCAAACTGAGAAGGTTAGGTAGTGGAGGTAGGCATATCGCTGAACACTATAAATCATCTGTGCAATATCTGTTTATTTTTCGCACTGTCTTTTTTGCCATTTCACTGCAATTTTTATTTAAAGTTTTTAACTGACTATAGTGTCCATTTCACCCCCTTCTTGAACACTCTTAGGCCAACAACTCTATGTTCTTAAAACAATTTTATCCCACACTGGTGCTCACGGTGTATGACAATTGTCTCCTAAGATACAATGACCTCCTTCTTGTGATAACAACACTTCAAATCACAAGAATATTCAAACCAATAATGATTGTAATCTCTCAAAAAACTAATGCTAAAATAGATAAGAAAGAAAGAGGAGAAAATGATGATATTTCATAAATTTTATATGCATTTAAGTGAACATGAGTTTGAAGCATATAAAGCTTTTCAAATCACCAATGCAATATTTAGATAACACATACATGCCCATAAAATAGCTTGAAGATTCTACGCAATAATTTAACTAATTATGCAAGGTTTTATAATAATACACCAATCTCCCTCCTTCTAAGTAATAGAGCGGGTCTCACCCCTCGTATGGCCTCAACAAGGGTAGCCACATCTTCTTGTTACTCAATTTCAATTAAATCATTTCAAGGATTGTATTCCTTGTTAGGACAGTCGAATTGTGCAGTGCACTCACCCAGGACTAATTTTCAATGAAATGAATTTATGCTTTGACTTGCCCTCGCAAGTCTAACTTGCACCATTTTCTAAAACATTTCATGAATTGCAATTTAATACAAGAAACAACCAAACATATAACATGCTTACATTCAAATCATTTTATATCTACAATGCCATATAATAAACCAAGACAAGGAAAATACTTACTATGGTTGCAAGACAAATCCTAACCCAAATGTACTCTCTACACAATTTTCAGCATAAGCAGCTCACTTGTGAACATCCTTAAAGTCTCCAATTTTCACTTTTCAGATATCATTCTCTACATATTTTTTATTTTATACCATCCTCAATCATAATCACACTACAATACACATTAACACACATTCAAATCATCACAAACCCATTCCCAAACCCTTAGCTGCTTCATCATAGCTGGGTTGGAATTTGAGTGTACACAACATCAAATTTTACAATTCAACCATCAATGAACTTAGAATTTATCAAGGAATCAATTACCTATCAATTGCACATCAATTCCCATCAATACCAACTCAAACCGTCATTCTCAATCCACTAATCTAACCATTGAAAATCAACAAAACTCACATATGTTGTATAAATTGAAAACAAATCTATAATTTTTAGTTAGAGAATAGCAACTCTTACCTTGGATTTCATGAACCTAACCTTCCTCCTCTTCTCCCTTATGTTTATTTTCTTTTCTCCAACTTCAGCAAGCTCAAATGAGCTGGAAAAGTCGAGAAATTTTACTTAAAACATGCACAATTGCCTCACCGTCCATTTAAAAAAATGCTGTCAAGACACCAGGAGCGTGCTTCTCACTGCCCAGAAAATAGAATTTTTCTCTAGAACCCGTGAGGAGCGCGTTTCTCTGAACATTTCCAGAATACTACTCTCGGATTTTCACCACTGCAGCGCGCTTCTCCCCCAGAAGGACTCAACTTTCCAAGGTGAATTTTTTTCAAAATGTGACATTCCAACTATTACAACCATGGTCCTAAGGTATCAATAACCCTACAATACACGCAATCACACTAATTTAAGATCGAATGCCTACGTATACGCATATAAATACAACTGACAATACGGATAAGTCAATGAATATGTTTGACTCAATTGTACGGGGTGTTACATAAGGGATCTGCACCATGGTGGTACTAGCTTAAAAAATCTTAGGGGATCCACCCATCTCAATAGAACATCTGACGATATCCAATTTGAATAATCGTCCTTAAATGTGTATTCTTAATCTTAATAGTGTTCTTTAGTGAAAACATGCATACTATATGAAATCAACATCAAGCACACAATCATATTTTCATCGAAATTGACAATAATATTATTTCATCACATTGACACATTATACTAGACATTCATATTATCGCAACATGTAAATTTAGCATTCAAGTCATCATGGTACTATCATAACATCATGTCTCATACAGTATGACATCACATCATTCTCGTATCATCATATTATCATCATAAACATCATGCAATACGATCATCAATAATTCCTAACCAAACACACATATCATTAACTATGTTCCTACACGCATATCCAAGGAAAATAAAGTAAAGAGTATGAATTCATCCCCCTGATTCGCTTAATCCTACTTTTCGCTCGACTTTCTCAACACTTGTCAGTCTCAACCTACACACATATATTTTGTACATAAAATAAATTAATCGTATAATATCATAATTTTATATTTAAATGATATAATATCATAATGTTATATTTATATGTATAATATGATATAACATAAAATAATATACAATATTATATATATGGTGTAGTGGTGTTTTAAAAAATTAATATATCATAGCTATATATATATATATATATATATATATTGTCACACCCCAGTACACAACACACCGCAGTGTCTAGTACCCCGGAATGTGATGGGTACTTCATACCGCGCGTACCCCAGCCGTTATATTCCACATAATATTGTCACATCCCAGTACACAGCCCACCGCAGTGTCTAGTACCCTCGGGATAATTTGTCCATTCTATTCATTCATAAATAGTGCAGGGCCTCTCCCAAATTCGAACTCACAACCTCATAAGGTTTGATTTCGCAATCTGAGTAACCACTGAGCCATTTTTATTGGGTCAGGTACTAACAAAATTAGAGTCACGAATACTGCCAAAATCTCAATCGTACTCAATGTTTCGTTTATCTTGAATTTCATATTCTTGCCCCAACATTTCCTTACACTACTTATTTCGCCTTTTACCTAAAACTGGTGTTGATGACTCGACTTCTAATGACACTGCAAGCTATCTCACTATTGTTGGGGTTAACAATTTCACTGCAGCTTTGGCTGACCCAAAATTTATAGTCTGCCTCACAACCTGCGTATATATTTATAACCCAACAATTAACAAACCTGCCGTATAGGATCCAAAAATTTATTCTAGATCCTTATCATTCTCAGAGTATCCATAGTGATTATTCCAAAAATAAATTATACCAGTCTATTTAATTCATGTTTGTATTTATGGTTAGGCATGTCACTACATTTTAACAAGATAAACTTTTTTGTATTTATGGTTAGGCATGTCACTACATTTTAACAAGATAAACTTTTTCATGCCTTAATTAATCAATGTCAGCATGATAATAGAAGCCCTCGTAAAATAGCTTCTTTAATTAATCTCATGCCTTAATTGTAATACCCTGTATTTCACACCAAAAAAAAAAAAAATTTACTATTTGGGCAACGCCCGAACGTTCAGGTGCATGCCAGAACGTTCAGGCGCATGACAGAATAGTAATTTTTTTTTTTTTTTTTGTGAAATACAGGGTATTACATTAATCATCTCAAGAGTCCTTAACCCAATTTTCTATTATCTCTTATCATAAGTTAGCTTAAACTTAGCTAACTTGCTTTATCATTTTCAGAGACTTAATCATTCTCTAAGATGGTCTTCAAGCAAAGTAGCAAATTCTTTACTACGTCTAATATTTGTCAGTTAAGATAAGATAGTCTCTTCTCCTGAAAGTTTCCATAACTTTCACATATCTTTTCATTTCATCTGGCTTATCATTGAGACCTTCAATTTATTTTTACTTCAGTCTCAACTATATATGTTTTTACAGAAGTACTCACACCATTAGCATCCAAATATGGAGCTATCAATGGTTCAAGCCTCTGTCTTTCTCATATTGCAACTTTTCCACAAGCTTCATAAGTTGTGTATTTTGTTGTTGTTGGGTAGTTACTAGCCATATATAAACTAGGTAATTTATTCTCATTGGATTACATCCAGTTATTTTTCTTTCAACCTTCTGATCCTTTCGTGATCAGCAATTTCCATTATTAATCTTAACTGATATTTTCCAAATCTGAAATTCACCAACACAAGTGATTCTCAGTCAAGATAACTTATTGGATTAGGCTCAACATAATAGGACTACCCATATATATACCCATACAAATAATCCTAATATCATAAAACTTTTATCTTTTTAAGGATTTTAAACCTAGGCTCTGATACCAATATTGTCACGACGCCCCTGACGTAGGCTGACGTCATGACCGACACAATATACTATACACTGTACATACTCATATACAGTATATAATACATTGTCAGCCTCAACGGACATTCACAATCATTCCCAAAATTTACAGAAATTTTGACAGCACCTCCCTATAAAATGGACAATTCACATTTTTTTCTTGATAGCTCACAAATCAAATCCAATATAGATATATATAATCATTCCATTCCATTCATTCACACATCAAATTCTCACCTGATAAATATACATGATCACCTCATTTCATCATCACAAGATATCAAATCATAATTCATGTTTACTTACAACCCATCTATGTGATAATATATATATGTAGGATGTGATATATATTCATTTGAAACTAAAGAAAATATAATCCATTTCCTTCGCATACACGTACATTAACAACATAAGATACGTATCTACTCTCGTGCTTTTCCTTTTAACTCTGTACCTGAAATATTGAAGGAAATGGAGTGAGCAAACAACAGCTCAGTGAATATATTTCTTGAGATGACAATTATATACATTTAGAGAAATATGACATTTAAAATCATTTCAAACACTTATTAAACACATGCATCATTCAACGAATATATTATACATGTCAACAACATAAATTTCATGAGTTTTCAAGAAAACTATGCATCATTTTTTCACGAAATCCACAATCTCCCTCCTTCAAGGCAAGAGAGCGGATCTAACCCCTGTATAGCCGTTACAAGGTAGCCACAGCCTCTCATTACCCAATTCATAGTCATTTCAAGGATCTCCAATCCTTGTTAGGACAGGCCTACTGACAATGATGTTACGCATAATACTCATTCGGGTCTAATTCCTAACGAAATGACAACATATCCGATCTGCCTTTGCACGTCTCGCATACTCCAAATGCCAAAATCATTTTGAATGATCAATAAATTACAATGCATGTAAGTATAACATGTTTACAATTAAACATTTCATATAAATAAAATGTCATACAAGAACCAAACTCAAGGAAATATACTCACAGTACATGACTTTTCAACTTAAATACCATCACCGTCGCTTTCGAGTCCAGCTCCAATTTAAATCCAACTCACTGAACCTATCACAACCACTCCATAATTCAATTTCATTTATTCATATCTATTTACATCTTCAATTTCTAGACTCACGTAAAATCACCAATAATAAGTATCAATCTTAAAAATATTATACGCATTCTGTGACTTTAGATTCCAACTCAATTTAGGACTCATAAGCAGTTGAAGAAACTATTATCTCGTTTCTGTGGTAAATCTAGCTATTTCCACAAGAAATAACAGTGAAAATATATTTTCAATTCATATTTTCACTAATTCTCAGTTTATTTTTCTACTGGAACATATATCAATTTTATTAAAAATCTACAACATTCCTAAAATTATTCTGTCCACATCGACACGTGTAAAATCAATCATTCTATCATTCTACTACCTTCAACAGGTATTTTATTGAGGTTTTACACGTTCGCGAAGGCATCCAAAGTTAATTTTACTCACAAAAATCATATATTTAGTTACTAAAAATATCAAATCATATCCAAAAATCACAATCTTAGCATCGAAACGTCCGGAATTCAATTCTCTACGATTCTATAATATCAAACTGAAGCTTCCTTGGATTCTAATTTCATTTTATTCACTGGATATGATCACAGTACTATTCATGTCACTGTTCACGTCGTTACTATTCATTGGAAACATGTAAATTTTTACTAAAATTGTCAAACGGTCTCCAAAAATCATGAAATTAGCATCGATGGACTCGCAAAAGTGCATTCTACCATTCTATAGCCTTCAACTAGAGTTTCATTGGGTTTTAAATGATTCAAAAGGTTTTCAATCTAAACTCTAACTTTCAACGGCTATAAAAATTTCAAATGAACACATAAATTCAATCTAACCATATATTTAAGGTTCCTACAGCCTAGGAAGTGTTTTTCAACCTTTCTAGCAGATTTTCATTCACGTTGGGTCAAAACTCCAATTTTTGAAAATATTGTAAAACAACTCCCATAGCTCAAATTACTCAACTAGAATCGTTACATCTAGCTTAGATATTAATTTCACAAAGAAATAGAGTGAAAATCACCTACCGCAGGTCCCGATTTCGCGCGAATCCCGCGTTTCTCTCCTTTTTCCTCTCTTCCTTCTTCTCGCCTTTTCTTTCGTTCTTCTCTGCAACTTCTTTTCATTCTTCTTTTGTTTTTTTTATTTGACGTTGGAGAGAGCTTAGAAATGAGAGAAATGATATTTTATATAAAAATGACCCAATGCACCTAGGCTCCCCTTAATAACCAACTCCTCCATCAATTTTCATTGAATTCAACTCATTTCATTCATATAAGTCATTTAATAATTCAATTTCAATCTACACCATTTAATAATTCACTTATTTCACATGTATTCATATACACACGTGCATTACTTTATACTATGCATTAAGTTCTTAAATCATACTCCAATCCACATATTTTATTAACCAACCCCATAAATTAATCAATTTAATTCACCTTCATTTTTTTTTAAATTGTAAGCACCCATATTAGATGATCTTATATGTATCATCTTTATTTTATAATTTTATTTATTTATTAATTATACACGCGTATTATACGTCTCGATATATGCATAATTCAACGTATGTATTTAATTAAAACTACGATGTTATATATATATATATATATATATATATATATATATATTATAAAATTAGATAAGCTTTTGGTGGCATTGTGGTGACATAAAATATAACATATAAAATATACATATCAAACCTATGTTTATAGTGGTGTAGGGTTTAGGATTTAGGGTGGTAAAGTAAAATATATAAATGTGTAATATATATATATATATATATATATATATGGTGTGTAATTAAATTTGAGGTGATGTGGAAGTGTTAACGGGGGAGGAAGAATTGTGGTGGTGGGGGTGGTGACTGTGTACAGAGAGAAAAAGAATACAGGAAGGAGAGAATGCTCACCGAGGTGCTCATGTGCCTGCTGGAAGTGACTCTTGCAGGCTATCGTGCAAAGCCTCTAGTTGGTAGTAAGGGTGGAAAGAAGGAAACAATAGCAAAAAGGATATATAAGAGACAGGTTGAAGTTGTAGCATTTCTTTTGACTTGGCAGAGAAGAATGGAAGGTGATTATTTAGATTTCTAATTTCAAGTTTCAAGATAATAATAATGTTCTAGTTATGCTTGTTAAATCATGGTGTCTCTCGGTTAAAGAACAGTCAACTAAACAGAAATAGAGAGAGTTGATTTCTATTTTAAGACTTGGTTTGTGAAGTCACGTGACTCATTAAGTGAGCTCATGTGACTGAGTTATAAAAGAGGTATAAAAGGGTGAAACCAGAGCATCATTTGAATTCATTCTTTATTTTTTCTGTAACTGTTACAAGTGAGAGAGTGTTCTGAGAGAGAAGAAAGTATTGTAACAAATCTTTAATTTTGTTCTCCATTAATAAAATCTTGAAGCTCTGTGGCCGATTACTCTGTGGATGTAGATCATCTTGATCGAATCATGTAAAACTTTCTCGTGTTGTGAGTTTTCTGTTTTTATTCTCATTGATCATTTTTTGTTTGAATAAATTCTTGTGTAAGTATTGGTTCTTGAACCTGGGTTTGAGAAGGCGAATTCTCAACAAATTGGTATCAAAGAATAGGTTGTAATAGAGGGCAAAAATGGAGGTAACGAAGTTTGAGATCGAGAGGTTTGATGGCAAGATTGATTTCAACATCTTGAAACAAAGAATGAGGGCAATCTTGGTTCAGCAGAAAGTTGTGCAAGCTCTTGAAGCTGAGAAGAATCTCCCAAACATTCTATCTAAAGAAAAGAATCAAGAGATGTTGGATATTGCATATAACACCATCATCTTGTATTTGTCTGATAAAGTTATACGGGAAGTTTCCAAGGAGAAAACAACGGCTGGTGTATGGTTGAAGTTGGAGCAATTGTACAAGACGAAAACCCTCACAAACATGATCTACTTAAAAGAAAAGTTATTTGGTTTCAGGATGCAAGAAGACAAAAATATTCAAGATAACCTTGATGAGTTCAACAAGATTGTGATTGATCTTGAGAACATAAGGATTAAGGTAGAGGATGAAGACCAAGCTGTCCTGATCTTAAATTCTTTGCCAAAATCTCATGCATATTTTGTGGAAACCATGAAATATGCACGAGAAACTCTGACACTAGAAGAGGTTCAGGTGGCATTCAAGTCCAAGGAACTTGAATCCAATCATGAAGCTAAAACAACAAATGGAGATGGATTACATGTGAGGGGAAGACTAGAAAAGAGATCAAATAAGCAACAAAAGGAAAAATCAAGATCAGAATATACTGTAAGAAAGTGTTTTCACTGTCATAAAGAAGGCCATTACAAGAGGGACTGCCCAGAAAGAAAGAACAAGAAGCAAGGAAAGTCACAAGAAAATGGTGATTCATCAGTCGTGGAGAATGGTTATGAGAATGTCGAAGTTCTAGTAGTCTCAGACAAGAAAATAGATCATGAATGGATCCTTGACTCGGTGTTCTTTCCATACATATGACACCCAACTAGGTTTTCTTTACTTCCTATCAGAAAACAAAAGGAGGAAATGTACTTTTGGGCAACAATGAGGCTTGCAAAGTGGTAGGAATTGGATCAGTCATCATACAGATACATGATGGAACCCAAAAAAATCTTAAAGATGTGAGACATGTTCCAAGCCTAAAAATGAATTTAATATCTTTAGGAATGCTTGAATCACTTGGGTACATGTTCAGAGCAGAAAATGGGAGTCTAAAAGTGACAATAGGGGTAATGGTTCTCATGAACGGAATGAGGCAAAATGGCTTGTATGTGCTGCAACAACACAATGACAGAGCAGAGACAACTGTCTAAGATTTTGATAAATCTTTCCTGTGACATTTGAGGCTAGCACATGTCAGTGAAAAAGGCCTTAAGGAGCTAGGCAAACAAGGGTTGCTCGGTACTGATAAGATGGAAAAACTCACATTCTGTGAACTCTTTGTATTTGGCAAAGCTACAAGGGTAAAGTTCACTACAGGTTTACATACAAAAAAGGGCACGTTGGATTACATACACTCAAATCTTTGGGGGCCATCATCAATTCCATCATTGAGTGGAAAGAGGTATATGCTTACTATAATTGATGATTTCTCTAGGAAATTATGGATTTATGTATGGAAGCATAAAAATGAAGCTTTTGATAAGTTTGTTTAATGGAAAAACTGCAATGATAGTAAGTTACATTATAAACCTCACTCCTTCAACCACCTTAAAGTTTAAAACTCCTCATGAAAAATAGGGAGGAAAACCTGCTGATTATAGCAGGTTAAGAGTTTTTGCATGCCCTACCTAAGACCATCTTAAACAAGATAAACTATAACCAAGAGCATTGAAAGGATTCTTCTTGGGATATCCGGATGGAATAAAAGGGTATAAAGCTTGGCTTGGTACACCTGGAAATGGGAAATGCATTGTGAGTAGAGATGTTGTGTTTAATGAAGCTGAGATGGTAGAAAACTTGAAGAAGAAGAGTATAGCTGAACACTCACCACAAGAGGACGCTGATAAGACTCAAAGTGAGGTGGAGCTGGATGTGGACAACTTTGATGATACTCTAGCGGCTAAGAAAGAACCTGTCAGTAGTGATCAACATTCCCAACCATTTCAGGATTACACATTGGTTAGAGATAGGGAAAACAAGGTGATAAAGCCTCCAATCAAGTATGGTTATGCTGACCTTATTTCATATGCATTAACTATTGTTGATGACTTAAATGAGTTGGAACCTCAATCTTTTAGCGAAGCCATAACTAGCAAGGAAAGGTTAAGATTGAAAGAGGCAATGAACTCTGAAATGGTCTCATTTATTAAAAATGAGACATGGATCCTTATTGATAAAACATTAAACCAGAAACTTGTAGGGTGCAAATGGATATATAAGAGGAATGAGGGAATCCCATGTGACGTCCTCACTTTTTGTAAGATCAAATACCCCAAATCCTGTTGTTATTCATGTCTATTGTGTGGTTGATCATGAAATTGGTAATGATTTGTATGTATGCTCATAAGTGTATTTATTGTATGAATATTACATAATATTAATTTATTAAATGCAGTGTGCTTATAAAGTGTAATAAGTGCAAATAAAGCACAAAAATCACATTTAAATGATTATGGAAGAATGGGTGCTGAATTAAAAAGTAGCAATGGGTGTATGGGATCAAGGTTATAACTTGTCCCATTTCCACCCTTTCTATTTAATGTGATTAGAGAGAGAAAGGAGAAAAAGAGAAAAAAATGAGATAGCGAAGAAAGTGTTTTTTTCCATTTTCTCCATGAAACCACCATTGAAGGTGAATACTAGCTTTCTATTGGTACAATTTGTTGGCCCAGGTATATCCAAGAGGGGGATGAATTGGACATTATGATCAATTTCAGGCTTCGATAAAAACTTGCAGTGTAACGACAAAAGTTAATGCTGAAAGTAAATAAGTATTGCACAGATGATTTATAGTGGTTCGGCTATATGCCTACCTCCACTACCCAACCTCCTCAGTTAGGATTTTCAACTTCACTAAACAATCATCTTATGGGTGAGGACAAAACCGTTACAACTTTCTCAGCTTCACAGGTGTGAGAAAAACCTTACAACTCTCAACTTACTGGTTGAAACCTACCTACAC
This sequence comes from Paratinospora sagittata, assembly GCA_035771175.1. Lineage (NCBI taxonomy): Eukaryota > Viridiplantae > Streptophyta > Magnoliopsida > Ranunculales > Menispermaceae > Paratinospora > Paratinospora sagittata. The sequence continues at coordinate 35,988,417 of CM069595.1, read as the reverse complement.
TCTCAACTTACAGGTGTAAGACCTACCTACATTCTTGACTTCATAAGTGCAAGACAACCTATACTATTGGCTTCACAGGTGCAAGACAACCTACACACTCAACTTCACGGGTATGAGTAAACCATTACCTATTCAATCTTAACAGAATAACTTTCTGCAACTGATACAATTCCAGTAATACAACTTGATACAAATAAAGACATACAATTCAGTACAACTGTATCCTATGAACCTTTTACTCGAATGAAATCCTTCAACAATAAAAGTATAAGTTTAAAGCAATTGAAAAATCGAGTAAAAATATAGTTTTCTTTCACTAGTTTTTCAGAGATAAGATATAAAATATAAGCACACAATGAAAAACTTTGTGCAGAAGAAAATATGTTTTCAAAATAGATTTTGCAAACTTGCAGATTTTTGAGATTGAAAGTTTGACTAACTTTCAAAACATTTTAGCACAAATGATTCCTTTTTGGTATGAACCAACTTTGATTTTGAGAATCTCTTTTATTGACACTTTGTGCACCAAAGCCATTTCATTTGAATTTGAAATAAGTTTTGTGAAAATGTTCTAGTTCAGTTCAGTTATCATGAGAATGGAAATTATCAGAAATCCACTGTTCATGCAATTGAATTGTCAGTAGTCAGGTGACAGTCACTTTTCAGTTTTTTGACAGAGTTATATTAGCGTCCTGATAGTGTATCAACATCCTGGAGTAAACTGTTCTAAAAATGCAATTTTTACTGACTTGCTCAGAGAGGGCGCTAATACACGTTAGCGTCATGATGAGCAAAATTTTCAGAAACCCATAAACTTCAGGGTGGGCGCTAATACCATGTTAGCATCCTGATGGCAGCAACTGGTTTTTCCAGGTTGATTCAATGAGGCCGTTAATACTCGATCAACGTCTTGCAATGTTGGTTCGATATTAAGTGACTAGCCACTACACTAGCGCCCTAATGGCCCATCAACGTCCTGAAAGACACTGAAAAATAGTTTTTCTAGAAATTTTATTTTTCAATACTCGATTAAATCAAATCAACACTTGAGATTTTTGGATCAAATCAAACATTTAGAAATCATGCAAATGGTTCAAAGATCGATAGAAAAACCTTTGAATCAAATTGATTAAGATAATTTTCTTCGAAATCCAAAAACTTTTGAAAAGTCTTATATATATATATATATATATATATATATATATATATATATTTTGCTGAGAAAGGTTTCGAGTAAAGTTTTACATTCTAACATTTACCTTTTTGATCTTGATCTTAATAACTTGACTTGTCATAGATTCATCTAATTGAATCTTGATTTTCTTCCAAACTGATTTGCTGAAATACTTCAACAAAAACATTAGATCACAAGATTGAATGATTTTGGAATCGTCAAAACATTCTTTCATGGGAATCCTTTTGAGATAACACAGTTTTCCTTATAAGTAGTGGTTTTGTGATGAATCCAAACAAGGGATGTTTTGGGTTGGAAATATGTTAGAAATGGTAAAAATGGAAACCTTAGACCTAGATCTAAGCCCAAATAGCGTTTACTAGCATTATACCTCCTTTTTTAAGGGCTTGAGGATAAGGTTTTGTATGGAAAATGGTACATCTGAAACTTTGTGAGTTATGGATGGATTTTATGATGTTTATGGACGAATTCAGAATACTGATCATAAGTCATGCGCATGATTCTAGTTGTTTTGTCAAATCGCCATTGCATATAAGTTCTAAAAACATCAGAGGCCTCCAAAACCTCGATAAAACCAAATGAAATAATTGTTTGAGGTTATAGAACAACAACATGACTAATTCTAGACTCTCTGATCTCGATGGAATATTTTTAGGAAAACGGTTGATGTATATATATATATATATATATATATATATTTTTTTTTTTTTTTTTTTTTCTGTAAAGGCACCTAAGTTCCAGAAGTACAGTTGAACATCGGAACCATGTTAAAACTCGGTGAAAACCAAGTTAGAGACTATAGAAAGGTAGAACTATCAATTCTGGATATTTTGGTGTAGTTTATGAATTTTGGAGATCGATTAATATTTTTATTAACAATGGGTTCGATTGGGTATTTTTGGGCGTGTTTTATGTACATGGTGTGTTATATGAAATGAAAATTGATGGTTTTGAAATAATGTAATTGCAGGATCTTGATTGGAGTAGGTTGGGAATATCTTGTGTACATAGATTGCTCTAATTGGCTCTGTTGTGAGTAGAATTTTAATTTTATTATTCATTTGTATCATCCTATTATATTGCTTGCTTGCTCGTGTATGTATTTATTTGAATTGCATGGTGTGATCATGTGGGGTAAAACCCTTTGATTTCTACTGTTGATTACCATGGGCGAGTGGATATTTCGACATTTTCGTGCAAGGCTGAGAACACTCCCTACACGAACATAATCGAACCATTTGGACTCAGTAATCTTACGAATAGGATACTGTGCCGGTCATGACGTCAGCCTACGTCAGGGGCGTCGTGACAGTTTTACTGCGGGGTTTTCCATGATCAGTAACGGGGTCTATCTTTTGAGGAAATCTAGATAGACTTTCAAGTCATGGATAACTTATGTTGGACAACTAGATGGACTCAATTATTCAATGCTACTGATAGAAGTTATTCAAGCTTAAATTCTAAACGTGACATAAGGTTGAGGCTGAGACTAAAAAGTGTTTCCCAACTGGCCATATGCATACTATGAGCCTAGGGGCACTTATCACATTGCTTGAATAAAGGTGAATAAAATGTGGTTTAAAAATCTGCATTGATTATATTAGTGCTTGAATATATTATATAATGATATGGATTGTTTTATTCATGATATTGGGCATGCATGCATACATGGTATGTTTAGATGTATAAATGATGATATTATTGAATTCTATTCACTGTGCATAGTTGACTCACTCCTTTTCCACATTTTCAAGTTCTTCAGGATTCGATAAAGGAAAAGGATTAGCTCATTAGTGAGAACTGAAAGCCTTGCCAGGAGATCCATATTTTGATGTAGGTGGTTAATATGTGATGTATATATACATGTATCTAGATATTTTGGATTATGTAAATTATAAGTATCACCCCACACTTAATATGTAGGATATAGAATGGTGGCGTTATGTTTTTGGGATGAATGTGGCAACATGAAAGATATTAGACATGGATGATTTTTGTGAATGTTGTATGTTGTTGGGATGATTAACAAGTTGTACAAGTTGATAGATGGCTCGAAATATAGAGGAGACTTTATTGGAGTATGGCTGAGGCTTAACAGGGGTCTAGCTGTTCCATGGATAATGGGATGGTTAGGCTTCTGTGCTGGTTAGGATGCTCCTGTGGGTGTTGTGAAAGGAGTCCTGATAGTGTTGGTATCAGAGCCTAGGTTTTCCTAATTGAGAATTGAATGATTCTGACCTTGGTAGATTAAGATAAGAGCTTTAGGATTAAAAGCTTACAAGATAATAAAAGCTTTAATATCCTATTTTTTGTGTGTATTATATGACATGGATAGATATGCTAATAGGCGGTTTGTTAGTCTCTATACGTGATGTTGCCTCATCTAGTAGCGGCAGAGGTGGACGTGAGGAACGGATCACATGGAGAATGCAAACCATGAGGGGCTTAGGAGGCTGGAGGAAATGGTTGTGGCGCAAGGACAAGAAATTGCAGCCCAAAGAGTGCAGATAGTTGAGTTGGCTAATACCAATACTCAAGTTAGGCTATTAAAAGCTCTTAAGGCGAGTTTGTTGATTTCAACAGTATCGGTGTCGCAAACAACCTCTGTGAGTAACATGGGAGCTGCTGAGCTGTTGCCATAGCGCCTGTGCCCCCTCCAGCGACTACATTTATTAAAAGTGTAGTAATGAAGCGGAAGTGCAGATGGAGTAAAAAGCTGAAATGACAGGAAATTCAAGAACTGCAACGAATAACCTCTGAGCTTCAGGGATCCTTGAGTCCTGATAAGGGTCCTCAGGAAGAGTCTCTAACTCCCAAGTGGGCATATGTCTGCAATCATTGTGGGAAAGCAGGATATGGGAGATGGGAGTGTCTGAACCCTCCTATAGTATCCAAGGGAGCTGTGTCCCAAACTAGTGGCCGAGAGATTGCCAAAGCAAAATTGAATATTGGACCCGATCTAGAGGCATTGAAGCGACTGGCAGAAGGTATGATCATTACTTGTGATATGCCTCTATATATGAATTCATTTATTTGTGGATCTACCCAACATTGTTGTGTGTGATGGGTTGCTAAGGTAGGTGATTATGAATTGTCCATGACCTTAAAATTTCTAGAGTTTGATGCGGTCCCAAGCATAAATTGACTCGCGACATGGCATGCTATTTTGATTGCTTCGCAGAGAAATACTCATATTCCAGATCCCCAAACATCGTGTGTTTGCATGCAAGAGAGAGCATCAGACCAGCTAATCACTAGGTTTAGATTAGTGATTGATGAGGTCAGAGAGATTTTGGTTGAATTAGCACCAGATAAGGAAGTGGCCAGTGGGATGAAACTTGAGAATGTCCCAGTTGTGTGAGAGATTTCTCTGAGGCCCTTTCCTAGATTTTCCAGGATTGTCTCTGAAGTGGGAAATTGACTTTATCATTGGAACTGATCGCTGGTACTTAGCCTGTCTCAATGGCACCACATATCACGACACCAACAAATTTGAGGAAGTTGTAGGAGTAGCTTGAAGAGTTATTGGCTAAAGGCTTTTTGCTCATGTGTGTCACCATGAAGGGGAAGTTGCAATGTCCTTTGCTGGGGAGAAGGATGGTAATTTGCGGTTATTTATTGACTATTGCCAGTTGAACCAAGTAACTACCGAGAACAAGTATCATCTCCCGAGGATCGATAATTGTTTGATCTACTGAGGGGAGCAAAGTTCTTTTCGAATGAAAATTCACGGTCTAACTACCATTGGTTACGAATCAAGATTAAGGACGTGCTTTAAACTGCATCAAATTTCTCAAGTAAGTAAGATTTGTTACCATGAATTTGGTATTGCTTCAAACATCAGCCAGTTTGTGTTGGAAGCAATAACCTCTGCTTAGAAGAGCTTGAAGCTTAACAAAGAGGTTCCTGCCAATGGTTTGGTGTTATACATAGGAACCACTGTCATTGAAGATGGGATGGAAAAGAAAGTCAACATCGAATTTGAGCCTTTTAAGCCCATTAACACATCATTATACCTTTGTGAATACAAGTTTCACACAGAGACGTTGAATAAACTGTTGGAGTCTGATGATAAGTTTGGATTCATAGTTATGGGTGGGAAATGGACCCTTTTTGGAGCATTAAGTGAAGATACATGTGAAGTCATTTATCAGTTCACTGTTGATCTCCCAAAGAATCACGGTAGAGGAGGTCAAGCTGCTCTGCAACTTGGTAGGCTTTGGATGGAGAAACGTAACAATTATGTGAGGAAGGCAGCTAAGCTTGCTACACAGTTTTTCATCAATTCTGTCACTGACCAACCTAATGTTATAGGATTAATACTTGCTGGGTCTGTCGATTTTAAGACCGAATTGAGCCTAACTGATATTGACCCTCGACTCAAAGTAAAAATATTAAATGCAGTTGATGTTTTTTTATGGAGGTGAGAATGACTTTGATCGGGCCATTAGCCTATCTGCTGAGATTCTATCCCACGTGAAGTTCATCGAGGATAAATGTTTGATTCATAAACCTTTTGAGCAAGTAGACCAGGAAAATAATGGAAAATACGTTTTGGTGTTTCTGCCACACTAGATGCATTGGAGGTGGGCCTTGTTGAGGCACTTATAATTTATGGAAATTTGGAAATCGACCGTTACACATTGCGACATGGTGTAACAAATTACAATGTGATTAGGCATTTGCAAAAAGATCAAGAAGATCAGAGGTCATTAGCAGAGCAGGAGGTCGTCGAGAAGATCTCCTTCCTAGATTGGTTTTCAAATGTGTATTGTAAAGTTGGGTTCAAGCTTCACTTTGTCAGCAATAAATCTCTAGAAAGTAATCAATTTTGCAATGCTTTTGGTGGAAATTGAGGCATACTCTTCCGCGCAAGTTCACGAATTAGTGCACTTTCTATGTGATTATCTAGGTTTGATTCACAACCTGATTGTAGGGCATACTTCTCTGGCGTTGATGACACGTTAAAGGCATTGGAAATGCGTGATGTTGCAACACTTCTTCTTCAGAGACGTCAATAGTTACGATTTGATAAATGTTGTTACATACGAAAAAATTATAAAGCATTTGAACAGAGATCAGAAAGCTGATTATGACATTGTATTGAGACTTGTAGGGTCCTGATCACCCCATGGGTGATGTGGGTGGTTGGAGATCCCCACGCAAGGCGTCCCGCCCCAACTTTCCGCACGCTATCCCATGGGGAATAGTGGTATGGGGTTGGTGGACCCCACAACCAGCTCCCTGGCTAGGTCAGTAGTGCACTCTTGGTGATGGCAGAAACCCGGTTGTTTCTGGAATTAGGTCGAGAAGTGTGCTCCTATGGAGAGTAGCTCGCTCTACTAGTCGCATATGAGGATCTTGTCTCTCAAGTTTCTCAGAGCAGGGCGCTCCCCAGGTGAGTAAGCGCTAGGCATAATCAGCCATCCACTTCAACTTTTCCACAAGCTTCACCTCCTCCAAACCCAAATCATGAAACTATCTTACCTACATTTGCTAAGAGAAATGCCAAAAACGGTACATTTTTAGATTTTGATTTCTTTAAGAAAGCTAAGATTGACATTTTCCCATTTTTTGATCACCAAAGGTGGATTCCATTCTTGACTTACAAGAACAAATGATACCCTACTTTGGTCAAGATCTTTTATTCAAAGCTTAAGACGCCTCCAAACCCACAAGGTTTCACTCGTACTGCCACTGTTCGAGGAAAGGACATAGATGTCACACCTACCTTGTTTGAGCTTTACTTTTCCATACCGGATGTGCCTGTTATCACAGTAACCCTCATGACCCACGAGAGATATTTTTGATGATTACAAACCACCTTCCTAAGTATACTTCATATGACAATGCATAAAAAAACTTATCAAAGAATCTCAAAAGAAAAATGATCGTGATCGTGTTGAAGACTGTATTTATTCAAGCTGCTAATATTACTATTAGATGATATAGAATGACTTAGGCTTGTAGAATCTTAGTCATAACATGATTCAGCAAATTCATTCAAACCATAAGCTTTTCACGTGATTTTGAGAATATTTTGATTCTTAATGAAAACGTGTTTGATCGATTCAAGTGGTTTTCAAATAAATTTCAAACCATTTGAATGTTTTTCAAAGTGTTTGATTTGATCCGAAGAGTACAAAGTTTGATTTGATTTGATTTGATTTGACCGGATTTCAAAAGTGAAAAATTAGAAAAATCATGTTACGTGTCTATGAGGACGCTGATGGAGGTCCAGGATGCTAATGCAGTAGCTAGTCACTTAATATCGAGCCAACACTGCAGGACACTACCTCTCCATCAGGATGCTACTAGTTTCTGAAAACATGTGGACATGTTTTCAAGTAGGATGCTGATGCTTGATTAACGCACTCCCTGTCATTCTGGGAAACTAGTCATTAAGTTCATTAGTATGCTAATGCTTGATTAGCGCCCTCCTTGAGTTTTTAAAAAATTGGAAGTCAAGTTCGCCAAGACACTAGTGCTGAATTAGCGCCCTCCCTGAGCAAACTATGAACAACTTGATTTTCAAGTTAACGTTCCAATAGGACGCTAATGTCTTGCTAGGATGCTAATGCGCCAACTTGATCTTCTGGATCTTGTTGTTCCAGGACGCCAGTGCTACAGTAGGATGTTAATGCAAAACTATCAGAAAATCTTCTGAGCAGTTTGTCACCTGTGTACTGCCCACTTTTTTTGAGCATTTCTATTTTCATATAAGGGCAGAATTTGCATAAATTTTTCAGCGTTATTGAAGACCACATTTTGGTGAAAGTTTTTGACCGTTGCATTTGAAATTCAAATTAAAGCATTAGGATTTTTGGGATATTGAAACCCTAAATGCATTCTTTATATATTTGCAACTATGAGCTGTTGAATATACAACAAAACACTTAGAAAATCTTTGCGCTCAAACTCTTTGAATGTTTGTCGTTTTTTGGTTTTGAAAAAGATCAAAATACTGATTTGTTACTCTGATTTCAAAACATACTTTCTGGATTTGTATGATCATGAACTTCGATCTTTTGAAAATCCAAGAAAGATAAAACGGAAGAACCTCAACTTTCAGTTGTTCTTAAACCCAAATCTTTTGTTGCATCTGAGATGCACTGAGGTTCATATTGTGATGTAAGTATTTTATTGATTTGTGGTAAAAGAATTAATTTCTATTCTTGTAACTTATTTGTAAAGTGACGAGGAGTCACGTAGTTAAGCTAGTATTGCTCAAAGTGTATTGGTTGTTCTCACGCCCGCAATTTGAGAAACTATAAAGGTTTAATCCTCACTTGTGAAGAGGGTTGGATAGTGGAGTTTAGACAAGTCCTAATCGGGGAGATAAGGTAGTGGAGGTAGGCAAGAGCCAAACCACTATAAATCTTGTATGTTCATTTGTTGTTTACTATTTTTCACTACCGTATGTTATAACCTGTTTAAATCTATAAAATGATTTTATTAAAAGGTATAACCTACTAAACCGTCCAATTCAGCCCCCTCTTGGACATTTATGGGCCAAAAGTGCTTGCTCATGTCCAAATAGTGTATGATGAGGTAGTTTTCCCTAAGTATGAAAAGTTGGCTGCACTTCTAATGTGCTCCAAGCAACATGACTAACCTCAATGTGTTCCAAAAGACCTTGATAATTCTACCTTTCATCTTGTTCCTAAAGCCATCCGTAATATCACCTCCCATTGCATTCAACCTAGGAGAGGCAGCAGGGGTCTTGTTATGCCCCATGATTTATTTTTGACTTGGTGTGTTTTTACCAAGAAAAAAAGTCAATCTTTCTCACATTTTGATGGACTAGTTGGTGTCCACCAAATTAGCTTCTCGAAATATTCCATTTGCCGTGCACTTAACAATTTTTTTTGAATTCGTTGGCATTGATCTGTCTCACAAGCAGTCCTCTTCTCTTACCTCCCAAGGACGCATTGGCCCTACCACTCTAAAACACATGTACTATGTGTACTACTTCGCCAAGAGAGAGTGGATTCCTAAGATTGAGCTTCCAACAGGCTTAAAGGATAGTTCCTTCAAGAGCTCTCACACTGGAAACCTTGTTCCCATCGATTAAGAAGCCACTCACTCAGATGCCAGAGCTCCCGATCTCAAGTTGGTCCTCAAGGTATTAATGATCATGACCCCCATGGGGATATGGAGGCCACCACTTCTCCTGTTCGAGATGATCCAGAAAGAGTTCTATCTTTTGATCATGATCGCGATCCATTCATTCCTGCACCAGCACCTACACCAGAGACTTCATTTGTCGCCCTAGAGTCTATTCTTCAACAGATATAGACTATCCAGACGATAATGTTCTTGTAGATCACTGATACACTCACGGCTATGCAGTCCCGGATGGATGCTCACGAGCAGATTTTGAGGGCCATCCGTGATCAAGAGTCTCAGACCCCGTCCTCATCGAGCTTCATTCCTCTATGGTTCACTGACCGAGAGAGATTTATTAGAGGTGAGGTTGGTCAATTCGTGCAAACATTGCATGATTTCGACACTCAAATGTAGTCTATGGCATCTCATCTAGCGCATGTTATGCGGTAAATGCAGTCCAATCCACATGAGTGCTTATTAGTGTTGATTATCTTCGGAGGATTGATGCGTTTTTGGCTTCATGTGCTCATTTGCCTCCCTTATCACCTTTGCCTCCTCCGCAGCCATCCTAGACATCCACTCCACCACATCTTCGACCTGATCCTCTGCAAACTACTCTAGCTCCCGGGTGTTCTTCTCGACAATCCTCTCCATCTTAGATAGTGGCAGGCCTCTGACCTACTGAGCATCCCCTTTTTTTGTTGTTTCAAAAGGGGGAGAAATTATATAAATAGGAGGAGTTTGTAGATAGGGGGAGTCTATGTATGAATGTTGAGTTTATGTATGTCTGAATGTACTTTTTTTGCATTGGGTTGCTTGTATGTTCTATATGTTTGATGTATTTGGATCTTCTTTTACATATATACATAGTTGGATGTATTCTTTGTATGTATATTGTATGTTTCTGTGGATATTATTTTGCTTTAAATTTTTGGTATCATGAAATGAATCTTATAGGTTATGAATCTTGTGATTATTTTTGAATTGTGTGCATATCTTTTAAGCAAAACTCTGTCAATTTTTTTGCAAAATTTCATGCATACATGTTAGAGTCACATTTGCTTCTTAGGCCTATACTAAGTGTTTGAAATCATCAAAAAAAAGGGAGATTGACGTATAAGGTTTGAAATCAATCAACATAAGTCTCTTTGGTACTAATCACTTCACTCAAGTGTTTTCAGCTTTATAAACCACCATAATTCAAGTATAAGGTTCAAAGCTTGAAGACTTTGAAGACGTTCAAGATCAAGACAAGTGAAGACATTGATGTAACTTTCTTGTATTTTTTCTAGATGATCTTAGGTTATAAGATCTTATTCTAGAATTGCGCAAAGTTTATGCATATCACGAGTTTTCAAACGAGCATGATCCTTGAATGTTTTTGAAAAATGATTTCAATCATTTAAACCATGTTTTATCATCATTGAAAATGATTTCTAGTGTTTTCAAATCTTTGATTTGATGTTCAAAAGTGTTTGAATTGATTTGAACAAGTTTGCGTAATGAATCTTACATGAAAAATCATTTTTTTGTGTTAAAGGTCAGACCGGCGCGCTCTTTAAGGTATCAATGCACTCCTTGCGTTGTCAGATCACTTAACGATCTACCGCAGTCACCAGCGCGCTCCCCTATGGAGCAACTTGCAATTGTGAACCTAGAAACTGTCCAATATCTAGTTTGGATCAAACAAGCGCGCTCCTCTGAGACTGAGACAAAAAACATCTCTCGGTCTATTGCCAGAAGTGCACTCCTATATGAAGAAGCTTTTTTTCTATGCAGTTGAGAAATGTTCTTCCTGTGCCAGCACACTCCCCTCTGGAGCAACCCGTTGTTGCAATGTGTCAGGAAGACCGTATTTTCTGCGCGACGAAAGCGAGACTTTGCACAAGCTTTCCTTTTTAATTATTGGTATTTTTCAGCAGATTTTTGCATAAGTTTTTGCCCCACCCATTTTGGTGAAAGAATCAGAACGATGAACTTTAAATTTTGAAATCAAATCAGAGCTTCTTGGAGATTCAAACCCTAATCTCATTCATGCTTTGTTTTTCATATAAAATAATAACAACAAATTATTTGCAAGTTAGTCTCATTTTCAAAATGTTCAAGTGTTTTTGAGCTAGAAAACTTTTTTTTCAAAACAAAGTTTTGGATTGAATGTGCTTAATCTTTTACATTTCAATCATCCAAAGAACTATGCAAGGGGACCATACTCTCTGTTCTTGTACTTAATCTTCATCATTCTCTGAGCACATTCTTGAGTAAGGTCCAGAGCTATTGTAAGTATTTCAAGAGGTTTTCTGGTAAGGAATTCCTCATCTTAACCTCATTGTATTTAAGTGACTGGTTAGTCACTGGGAAGTCCTCTAATAGAGAGACGATGTATGTAAAAGGTTGCTCACACCTGTGAAATGAGTGTGTATTCGATTTTGATCATCACCCGTGAAGTAGGATCTTGTAGTGTTGGTTTGAAAAATCTTGATTGAGGAGATCAAGTCATAGGAGGTAGGCTTTACGAGCCGAATCACGCTAAATCCTTGTGTGATTTATTTTTCTTGCAATCTCTATTTTTATTGCCTGCACATTTTTTGTTACTTGAAAGGTTTTTAAAATCCTACAAGTGTCCAATTTACCCCCCCTCTTGGACATTATCTGGGCCAACAAACTGCAAGCTATAATATGTTCTAGGATTTAACAATTTTCGTCTCATTTTACCTCTATTAACTTTGTTTTCTTGTTCACTTGTTATTTTTGTTTAACTTAATTGAATTTGTTGCTTATTGTCATGTTCATACACGTATCAATGACATTAACATTAAAATATGTTAATATATACACTGAATTTTATTCCAAATTTAATTTGATTTGAATTAGTATTTGATTGCACATTTATTGTTTCAAATGTTTTCTAATTTTTCAATGTTTTTAATATTAAAAATATATATTTCAAATACAAAAGTGTTTTAGTGACAAATATATTTTGTCGGTAAAACATTATAATTTGTCACTAAAAAATAATCAATAGCGTCAAAATATGTTGTAGCTAAAGATATAATATACCGACAAAAGGTAAAATTTGTTGTTGAATACCATATTTTTTGTCGCTATTATTATTACTTAGTGACATAAACATTAGTCGCTATAAACTTTCATTAGCAATTTGTTGTTGACTATTATATTTTTTGTAACTACAGTTATTAGATAACGACAAAAACATTTGTCGCTAAACAATTTTATTAACTATAAATTGCAATTTTGGTGTTAAGATCTTAGCATTGGCGACAAATTATTTTTTGTTGGCAAAAACACCTAATGACAAAATATTTAGATATAGCGACAAATATTTTTGTGGCTAAAAGCCCTTTTTGTTGTAGTTCTAGTGGTACTATGAATCGGAGTTGGATATTAGAGCGAAATACAATTTCAACCAAATATATTGTTAGGGTTAGAAATTTTATAAAACTAGCAAAGAGCCACTTAAATGAAAACGGCAAGACTCGATGCCCATGAGCAATTTGATTGAATTATGTATAGCATAACATGGAGGTTGTCCACGCTCATTTGACAAAAAGGAGTTATCTAGAATGTACACAAAGTGGATATACCATGAAGATAATGATGAAGTTGTACCTCCATCAAATGTTTTAGAAAATAGTAAGTCATCTAAAGAGGATGTCGAGGTTCAAGGAATTGAAAATGATGATTGTTTACCAATATTAAAAGACATTAGTGGAAGAAGTTAAATGAATATTATAGGAGTAGATGACACACATGGGGAAAATATCAACAATGGAGATCAATTTCGGAATAAACTAATTTTCAAAGTAGATAATGAATCGCATCTAGGTTACTCAAAATATTCTCCATTGACATTTATAGTAAAGTTGCTCCACATAAATGTCACGACGCCCCTGACGTAGGCTGACGTCATGACCGGCACAGTATACTATACACTGTACATACCCATATACAGTATATAATACACTGTCAGCCTTCACGTATTCTCTCAATCCTTCCCAAATCTACATAATTTTTTTTTCTTATATACCACAAATCAAATCCCATAATCATTCTATTCACACATCACATTTTCATTTCCTCATCCAATATCTTAAGTTATATATATGCCCACACATCCCATCTAAATGATAATACATATATATATAATGTGTGATAAGTATACATATCAAAAGAACAAAAGCTATTTCCTCCAAGCAGACATACACATACCAGACTCACTCACGGAGTTTTCTTTTCCCTTCGACTCAATACCTGAAATATTGGAGGAAATGGGGTGAGCAAACAACAGCTCAGTGAATATAGTTCTTGAGATGACAATTATATACATTTAAAGAAATATGACATTTAAAATCATTTCAAATACTTATTCAACACATGCATCATTCAATGAATATATTGTACATGTCAACATCATAAATTTCATGATTTTCAATAACCTAATGCACAATCTCCCTCCTCCGCAAGGCAAGAGAGCGGGTCTAACCCTTGTATGGTCGTACAAGGTAGACACAACTTCTCATGACCCAATTCAATAACACCATGCACAATCTCCCTCCTCCGCAAGGCACGAGAGCGGGTCTAACCCTTGTATGGCCGTTACAAGGTAGCCACAACATCTCATTACCCAAGTAACAGTCATTTCAAGGATCGCAACCCTTGTTAGGACAGACCTAACGAAATGACAATGAGGAATCGCAAAGCCTCATCATTACAAACTCCAATGCTAAAATCAGTTTGCATGATCCATAAAACTCAATGCATTATATCTAAATATAACATGCATACAATCAAACATTTTATATGCGTACAATACCATACAAGAACCAAATCAAGGAAACTATACTCACAGTGGTTACACGGGTTTTCTAATTCAACTGCTAAAATCGAGCAACAATAGGGCTTCCTCAAGAGCGTTTATCCATGCCCTTAAGCTCTCAATTTAAACACTGAAATGACCATAGATTATCATGAGAATCATCATTTACCATTTCGGTAGCTACTAAAATATCAACTCACTGTTCACAGGACTATTCATTTTTTTACTATTCACTTTTACTATTCACTATTCACTATTCACTTTTACTATTTACTATTCACTATTCACTATTCACATTCACTATTCATATTTACTATTCACATTTACTATTCACTATTCACTATTTACATTTACTATTCACTATTACTATTCACTATTACTATTCATCCAAAAGATGCAAATTGTATTAAAATTGTCCAACGGCTCCAAAAATCATAAAATTGAATCTAACCACATATTCGGGTTTCTAACAGTCCAGGGAGTGTTTTTCTACCTTCCTAGCAGGTTTTCATTCACGTTGGGGTCAAAACCCCAATTTGTCAAAACGCCGTAAAACGGCTCCCACAGTCAAAATTAGTTCTCTAGAATCGTTACATCTAGCTTAGATAGTAATTTTACGACGAAAAAGAACAAAAATAGCTTACCACAAGTTCGGATCTCCGCCGTTTCCCCTTCTTTCTTCCTTCTTTTCTTTCCTTTCTCTCTGTCTGCCCGTTCTTCTTCCTTTCTGCTTCTGCAACTCCTTTCTCATTTCATTTCATTTTTTTGTTTTTTATTTTATTTTTATTTTTTTTTGTTTTCTTTTATTCTAGTTGCATCCCACGTTGGATGCAACTAGAATATTTTATTTTTTTATTTTATTATTATTTTTATTTTATTTAGATTTATATTTACAAATGATTCCATGCACCGTGACTCCCTTTATTAACTAACTCCTCCATCAAATTTCATTAAATTCATTCAATCATAATCAAATCCACATTTTTGTTAACCAACCCCATAAATTAATCAATTTACTTCAACTCCATCACATAATTTTATTTATTTACTAATCATACACGCGTATATTTAGCGCATAAGTATCAACTACGTGTATTATCACGTGTATATTTAGCTCATACGTATAAAATATGTGTATTATACATCTTCATATACGCGTACTTCAACGTATATATTTAATTAAATTTATGGGGTGTTACAATCTCCCCAACTTAAGGAATTTCGTCCTCGAAATTTAGAAAGGACGATTCCTCAAGTGATACACAATCCTAGAAAACTGCTCCCGCATTTTATCTTCCACTTCCATGTTTGCTCTTCTTGATACATGGTATCCTCCCCAACTTAGCGTTGAGTTATATCCATAACATATATGGAATCCGAATGACATTTCCTCAACATCAATATAGAGAAAATAGTATGGACACCTAGCAACTATGACAGTAGAGCAAATCGGTAAGCCAATGGACCTATCCTCTCAAGGATCTCTCATGGTCCAACAAATGCGAGCTTTCTTTTCATTCCAAATCTCATTTGGCCTTTCTGTGGTAAGACCCTTAGCAAAATTTAGTCAGTCACAAGATAACAACCTTGTGTATTTAATGATATCCTGTGGCACCAAGAACAATAACTCCATACTTTCAAATCAACAAGTTGGAGATCTATAAGGCTTATTATCAAGTGCCATCGTTATGCTATTATCATAGTTGCTTATACATATAAGTTTACACACATAAAGTATTCCTTCCAACGTTCACCAAAATTCACGTATACCAGACCCGAGCATGCTCGCAAGCATCAAAGTCACTCTCTCAGTCTGTCAACCATTCTGAGAGTACATATCACACTGAGAAGGAGATGAGTACCAAATCGAGTCTGCATCATATATCAGATCTCGACACAATCTTCGGATCTTAATCCGACATGACAAATATCTGAGTACTCCCATAAAATCTCCATATCTCACACATATACAATCTGCTCAGTCTATCAAAAGAATTCTGGTGTTCATTGGAAAAATACACAGACTTATCAGTCCTCTAATGGTCATCCAGATGGTATCATATCTACCCATAACCCATAAGATACCATTTGAATCCCATCTTCATTTAACACAATCCATAATCTTTCATACTAATATCATACTCGTCTCATCATAACTTTTTCTCTCTGAATATGAGTATCAATTAGCTGAACATGCATCCGAGCACAAATATCAACACATGGAGTAATAGAGAGTACACGCATAACTGTAACTCTCACTCACAAACAATCTCCATGTATGGTTAACTGATAGATGTTACTCTAGTTTCAACATGTGTCCTGCTCAATGCCTCAGCAACATATTGGCCTTTCCCAGGATAATCATTCAATATAAAATCAAATCCTTCGGGAATTCTTGCCACATTTATTACCTCATATTCAGTTTCTTTCCGTTCAAATAATTACTTCAGACTCTTAAAATCTGAAAATAGTGTGACCTTTTTATTATAGAGGCAATACTCTCATTATGTCAAAATAACTACCAACAAATTACTAGACACTCTCAGGATAGTTATTCGCGAAATATCTGGAGACACAAGTAATTAACATATTTTTTTGTATCAATCCACAACCCAGATCTGGACGTGATATTCATCAATCACAATTACTTCCAGGTTCTGAAACTAGTCACAACATTTAATACTGTGAGAGCTTCCCCATGCACAACGGTCAACACATTTTATAGCATTCATCTGGCTTCGTTTCGTGAGTGGAACAAATAGCTTCAAGGATCTTTCCACGCACTTTCTATAACATACTACTAAGACCAGATAAATTCTGATTTCCATCATTTAAATCAGTTTTAATAGTTCTATGATTACTTTGACATTCCCAGCATCCTTGAAGATACTATTTAAACTAGTCACGTGATCCAAAAATTCTCATCTTCATTATATTCAAAACTTATATGCATCAAGCTTGGCACTCAATCGGTGCTCTCTTAGTGACTACAAGATAATGCCGATGTGCTATTCATGCTCCTCTCATTTTTCTTGGGACAAGTTCATATATCATCATCGAATACTATGTGATAATCAAGATATGGTTCATATTCCCACTGCATCAATCCTATAACGTGATTGACACATTAATTAAGGTTACCAACATTCCATACTATCCATAGCTTGTCTTACAACAGTCTGCATTACATCTTTTTCTCGAACTCTTAACTGATGGTGCCTAGAGCTCAAAATGATCTTAAAGAAAATTTGGCTCCATTTAGTTAACCGAAATTCAACCATCTATCCATGGTAAAGGATATTCATTCTTTATTGTTACACTGCTTCGTTAGCAGTAAGTCATACTTAAACATATTTCACTATCAAATGTTCTTCAAGTGGCGTATCACAAATAATAAATCTTTTACTCATTAACACATTTACCTACACCTTCAATCCTCACAATTCCTCAGGTACTCTTTATATGCAGGACTGGAGATACATGTTATACTAGCAGCAGTTTTATATGTTATCAATCTCCTGTCCATGTGACAATTTTAATACTTCATCAGAGAAGACTCCAATATACCAGCTCACCACAAGAATTTTAATCAATTGCATGCCTTATTACATTACTCGAAATGGCTTTGTACGAGCCATATTCTCCAAGTCCTCGTCAATAACTAGCTTATCTTAGATAGAAGATTTTGAGGGTATAAATTCCTCGAGATTCAAAATGAGAATTTTTTTTTTTTTTTCACTTATTCAGAATATTACTTCTTTTCGGAGAGACGGTCCACCTGGCATGAGAGGTGACCAGTCAATCACACTCACAAAGCATCCAATTCCAAAAATTTCACATTCTAAAGTCCATAAGTACTGGATGACCCTCATATTGATTACACATAATATTTGCTAACCATATCATGGTAGATTCTTTTTCCTGTAGGCATACTCACAATCAATGATGCATTATTTTAACAGAAGATAATACAATCTGTCTACCATATCACCAGAGATAAAGGACCAGGTAGATCCAACAACACATCAGAATATACACCATAACCAAATATTGATCATACATGTTATCAACGTCTTACTCATCTTTGGATCTGGTCTTGTATTTACTTTAATTTATTCTCTAAACTCTGGTGGAGTCACATTGATAAAATTGATTGGAGCATTCCATATCAACTAACTGGAGATTAACACATCTCGTTTTTTTTTTTTTTTTTCAGATTGATAATCGACAATCATAGGTCGAGATACAATGTACTCAGTCTGTGACTCCTGCTCAGGCAATGGAAACCACTTCTGGTTTCATAATTCGTTAACATCACTTCCTTTTTTTTTTCCAGTACCTGACCCAATACTGCCAACATCTCATCCTTACTCAAATGTTCGCTTATCTTCAATTTCATATTATTGCCCCCAACATTTTCTTACATTCCTTATTCCTCCTTTTTTACCTAACACTGGTGTTGATGACTTGGCTTCTAACGACAGTGCAAGCTATCTCACTATTGCTGGGTTCACATTTTCACTGCAGCTTTCGCTGACCCAAAATTTATAGTCTGCCTCACAACCTACGCATATATTTATAACCCAACAATTATCAAATCTGCTGTATAGGATCCCAACATTTATTCTAGATCTTTATCATGCTCAGAGTATCCATCGTGACCATTCCAAACATCAACTATACCAGTCTATTTACTTCATGTTTGTATTTATGGTTAGGCATGTCTTTACATTTTAATAAGATAAACTTTTTCATGCCTTAAATCAATTTCAGAAGCCCTTATAAAATCGTTTCTTTAATTAATCTCATTCCGTAATCATCTCAGGAGTCCTTAACCAAATTTCTATAATCTCTTATCATCTGTTAGCTTAAACTTAGCTAACTTGCTTTATCATTTTCAGAGACTTAATCATTATCTAAAATGGTCTCCATTCAGAATAGCAAATTCTTTACTATGTCTACTATCAGACTGCCAGTTAAGATAGGAGAGGCTCATCTCCTGAAAGTTTCCATAACTTTCACATCTTTTCATACCATCTGGCTTATCATTGAGACCTTCTATTTATTTTATTTTGACTTCAGTCTCAACTATATATGTTTTTACCGAAGTACTCACACCATTAGCACCCACATCTGGAGCTATACATGGTGCAAGCCTCTGTCTTTCTCACATTACAACTTTGTCTCAAGCTCATAAGCTGTGCATTTCGTTGTTGTTGGGTAGTTCCTAGCCATATATAAGCTATATAATTTATTCTCACTGGATTACATCCAGTTCTTTTTCTTTCAGCCTTCTGATTCTTTCTTGATCAGCAATTTCCATTGTTAATCTTGACTATTCGTTTCCAAATATGAAATTCACCGACACAGGTGATTCTCAGTCAAGATAACCTATTGGATTAGGCTCCACATAATAGGACTACCCATATGTATACCCATACAAACAATCATAATATCATAAAGCTTTTATCTTTTTTAGAATTTTAAACTTAAGGCTCTGATACCAATATTGTCACGACGCCCCTGACGTAGGCTGACGTCATGACCGGCACAGTATACTATACACTGTACATACCCATATACAGTATATAATACACTGTCAGCCTTCACGTATTCTCTCAATCCTTCCCAAATCTACATAATTTTTTTTTTCTTATATACCACAAATCAAATCCCATAATCATTCTATTCACACATCACATTTTCATTTCCTCATCCAATATCTTAAGTTATATATATGCCCACACATCCCATCTAAATGATAATACATATATATATAATGTGTGATAAGTATACATATCAAAAGAACAAAAGCTATTTCCTCCAAGCAGACATACACATACCAGACTCACTCACGGAGTTTCCTTTTCCCTTCGACTCAATACCTGAAATATTGGAGGAAATGGGGTGAGCAAACAATAGCTCAGTGAATATAGTTCTTGAGATGACAATTATATACATTTAAAGAAATATGACATTTAAAATCATTTCAAATACTTATTCAACACATGCATCATTCAATGAATATATTGTACATGTCAACATCATAAATTTCATGATTTTCAATAACCTAATGCACAATCTCCCTCCTCCGCAAGGCAAGAGAGCGGGTCTAACCCTTGTATGGTCGTACAAGGTAGACACAACTTCTCATGACCCAATTCAATAACACCATGCACAATCTCCCTCCTCCGCAAGACACGAGAGCGGGTCTAACCCTTGTATGGCCGTTACAAGGTAGCCACAACATCTCATTACCCAAGTAACAGTCATTTCAAGGATCGCAACCCTTGTTAGGACAGACCTAACGAAATGACAATGAGGAATCGCAAAGCCTCATCATTACAAACTCCAATGCTAAAATCAGTTTGCATGATCCATAAAACTCAATGCATTATATCTAAATATAACATGCATACAATCAAACATTTTATATGCGTACAATACCATACAAGAACCAAATCAAGGAAACTATACTCACAGTGGTTACACGGGTTTTCTAATTCAACTGCTAAAATCGAGCAACAATAGGGCTTCCTCAAGAGCGTTTATCCATGCCCTTAAGCTCTCAATTTAAACACTGAAATGACCATAGATTATCATGAGAATCATCATTTACCATTTCGGTAGCTACTAAAATATCAACTCACTGTTCACAGGACTATTCATTTTTTTTACTATTCACTTTTACTATTTACTATTCACTATTCACTATTCACATTCACTATTCACATTTACTATTCACATTTACTATTCACTATTCACTATTTACATTTACTATTCACATTTACTATTCACTATTACTATTCATCCAAAAGATGCAAATTGTATTAAAATTGTCCAACGGCTCCAAAAATCATAAAATTGAATCTAACCACATATTCGGGTTTCTAACAGTCCAGGGAGTGTTTTTCTACCTTCCTAGCAGGTTTTCATTCACGTTGGGGTCAAAACCCCAATTTGTCAAAACGCCGTAAAACGGCTCCCACAGTCAAAATTAGTTCTCTAGAATCGTTACATCTAGCTTAGATAGTAATTTTACGACGAAAAAGAACAAAAATAGCTTACCACAAGTTCGGATCTCCGCCGTTTCCCCATCTTTCTTCCTTCTTTTCTTTCCTTTCTCTCTGTCTGCCCGTTCTTCTTCCTTTCTGCTTCTGCAACTCCTTTCTCATTTCATTTCATTTTTTTGTTTTTTATTTTATTTTTATTTTTTTTTGTTTTCTTTTATTCTAGTTGCATCCCACGTTGGATGCAACTAGAATATTTTATTTTTTTATTTTTTTATTATTTTTATTTTATTTAGATTTATATTTACAAATGATTCCATGCACCGTGACTCCCTTTATTAACTAACTCCTCCATCAAATTTCATTAAATTCATTCAATCATAATCAAATCCACATTTTTGTTAACCAACCCCATAAATTAATCAATTTACTTCAACTCCATCACATAATTTTATTTATTTACTAATCATACACGCGTATATTTAGCGCATAAGTATCAACTACGTGTATTATCACGTGTATATTTAGCTCATACGTATAAAATACGTGTATTATACATCTTCATATACGCGTACTTCAACGTATATATTTAATTAAATTTATGGGGTGTTACATAAAGGTGTTGAATCGATGGAGTAGCAAATCATTTGACATGTTAACATTATTGAAAGATGCATTTCTGGATGGTGTTAGATTTTCAAAGTCATTTTACAAAGTGAAGTAGATAATACATAATTTAGGGATGGGTTATAAATCAATAGATGTATGCAAGTATGATTGTGTTTTGTTTTGGAAAGAGAATTCTAAACTCATTACTTGTCATGTGTATCACGAACCGAGATATAAAGATGACAAGTGTGGAAAAAACAATAAAATTGCTCACAAAAAAGTTACGTTACTTTCCAATAACCCCTCATTTGAAAAAGTTGTACAGTTCTCGTCATAGTGCAAAAGATATGAGATGGCATAAAGAGAAAAGACTAGTAACTAACAGTGGTTTACGATACCCTACAGATGGACTAGCATGGAAACACTTTGATGAAATATATCTAGAATTTTCAAGTGATTGTCAGAATGGTAGGTTGGGGTTTGCTTCAGATGGTTTTAAACTATTTGGTGTTAACCTAAGAGGTTCATCACTTAGCACGTCTCTAAGTATACTTGATGATCACAAACAAAATCACTTTCGGTGCTAATGAGCTTTTATTCAAGAACTTATCTCAGCACCTTAGGAAAGCAAAAATCCAAAGATCGATGAACTCAAAGTCATATCAAACGTTCAAGATCTTTTCAATCAAAAGGACTTCAATGATCATATCATGATTTCATGATCACTTCACATGAACGATTCGAAGAAGCTTTAAGTCTTCATCTTTCGATCAACGTTCAAGTCATTCAACTCCAGTGTGAAGTTCTTGTTAAAGATCTCATAAAAAAAGGTTGGATTTAACGATTATGTGAAATATGAGAAATACATTGTATTTAAGGTATTTCTTTCTCTAATCGACATTGCTCAAACGTTTTCCAAAATCATGCACGAATCACTTGCATATTTGCATGTTTTGATCTTACGTTTTACGGTATTTCAAATTATTTAATTTTTTATATTTAATTTAAAATTTATCGAGTTTTTATTCGCATTTATCGTATTTTTAATCACGAGTCAAAGCTATTTTTCAAGAGTCTTTCAGGACGCTAATGATTTAGCAGCACTCTCCTGAACTTGATAAATCAGAACGCTGATAACATTCAAGGATGAATTGAACTGATTCATAAGGACGCTTACTTGTAAGTAGCGGCCTCCCCTTAGTCAACCTTTGAAGTTGTTAGAACGCTAACTCAGTATCAGCTTACTGAAAGATTTCTAAGTTTTTCAAAGAATGTATCTTTGAGGACGCTGATAGTTATAAGTTGAATAATCTATCAGGACGCTGCCTGGATAGGAACGCCCACACCTTTAGGAATCAACTTAATAACTTTCAGGACGCTGATTGTCCTTCAGTGCGTTTTGTATTGTTTTGAATATGTGGTAGGACACTTACATAGTTGTAGCACCCTCATGTTGAGTTTTATGTTTTAACTAGTAGGACGCTTACTCGAAAAGTAGCGCCCTCATGTACTTAATTGTTTTAAAACAAAGTTAGGACGCTTATGAGTTAGTAGCGCCCTCACTTATTTGTTCAACAGGACGCTTATACATAATGAGCACCTTAAGGAACAAAACGACAAAGTTGATATTATGCGTCAGGACGCTGATTACGGAATCAAGACGCTAATTCAACAACCGTCACTGTTCTAATAAGTACACTATATAAGTCTATTGTTTCAGAACGAATCTTTGCACATAATCATTTTCAGATTTATCAGAGATCTTCTCTGATACATGAATTAAGTTTTTCTAAAACTTTCATTTTTCATGTAATCTGAAAAGAACCAGGATGTTAGTGAAAATTGCAGTTGCCAGTTTCATATAACATTCTAGCCGTTGTGTGTAAACGTTCATATTATTTGAACTTCAAATGTCTAACGTCTATGTCCTACTAAGTTTATAAATACCAGCACTTAGGATCGAACAACTAGCCAATCATTTTGTATTGTGTCAACACTTTTTGAAAATTAGTCTGTGTCAAAATGTTTTTCAAATGTCTAAGCTTTCAAAGTATTTTTCACAGATACTTCTTTGTGTTCAAGATATTTTCATATTGAGCTTCAATCATACTTTATCTTTGAAAATCTATTTGATCTGGTATCTACTCAAATTCTCAGCACTGATCTATCCTTGATATCAATCTTGCTGAAAAAAGAATTTGAGAAGTAGTTCATGAGAGATACAGTTGTACTTGATTACATATTTTAAGAACTGTATTAAACTACATCAGTAGTTATGTCAACTACTGAATACTGAACCAGAAGTTTTCATACTTATATTCTACAACTATTTTAAAAATTGTCTGTGTCTTTGATTTACACTAGTCTTTCATTTTCTATGTCAATGTTTCATTGGTATCATATTGTTTTCGAAGAAGCACTTAATTGATTTGCATATCATACACGCTTTTCGAAACTACACTTGAGCAATACCGAACATTGAAAGGTAAAGGACTATAAGTGTATTTCCTCTTAGCATTACATATTTTAACTTATACATCTTTGTAATGTTATGTACTGAGCTTAATTATAAAGTGTTCTACTCAGTTAGAACCAATATTATTATCTTATGTTGTAATGTTGGTGTGTTTTTAGATTGAAACAACCAGGACAAGTGAATGTAGTTCACTTAATGATTTCAGGATTGAAATCATGTTAAGGTTATTTCTGAACCTGTAAAAGAGAAAAAGGTTCATCCTCACCTATAAGTAGGAAATTGGTTCATCCTAATCCCGTAAAAGGATAAGTGCGTCCTTAACCTATAAAAGGATAGGTTATCTCTTAACCTATAAAAGAGAAACGGTTCTTCCTTATCCCGTAAAAGGAAAACGATTATTCCTTATCCCGTAAAACAAACATGGATTTTTTCTCATCCCGAAAAAAGGAAATACAGTTCATTCTTAGCCCGTAAAAGGATAGGTTTGCCTTTAACTTGTAAAAGGGCAGTTGTAACGGTTTGGTTCTCACCCGTAAGAGAATCAGTTAGTGGATTGAGGAAATCCTAATCGGGAGATTAGGTAGTGGACGTAGGCTTGGCCAAACCACTATAAATCTTAGTGTGCTTCATGTGTTGCAATTTAGTCTAAGTTTTGTTTATGCGTTCAACTCCAATACACTCATGTATATCACTAAGTTATTGGAAGAGATGTTTAAAATTGACCATCACACCCAATTCACCCCCCTTTTGGGTGAACCAACATTTGGAAATATGTCAAATGCTTATAGTATATGGCCACTTGCCTAAAGAACATAAACGAAGACTTAGCAAAGAATTTGATGAGTTACCTGAATTGGATGGCCATCCGAAGCATCTATCATGTGAAGAAATATTGTAAAAATTGCATGATCTACATCAAATGATGTCTGGAAAGGCTCCTTGCAATGAAGTCAAGAAGCGAAAGCGTACAAAATCAGAGTGTAATTGGTTGAAGAAGAAGCAAATGACAGAACAGTGGAACTGTGCTCATTGTGGGAAGATCACCTTCGGGACCAAGAATGGCATCCATTTAAAGTTTTCAATGTTCGAGACAACCAATATCATTTATTCTTTCTCACCATGTTTTCTATTGCGTATGGGTGGATACTAGATATCTGTTTATGAATATCTAAGAGTACGGGTTCTCTATTTTTAGTTAGTAATAAAGTTAAGTAGATAGACACAATTGTTTTCTTGGCCTAGCACATGGCGTTAATAGATGCGTAAACTTGACGTTTATTCGTCTTATGGGCCATAACCCTTGTTTTACCATTCCAACTTTTATCATTCTAGTCATTATCGAAAAACAAGTTTTTCTCATCCCGCTTGTTTGCCCTTCTCAAAGAAGATTTTCGGTACAATTTATTGTTACTAGTGCAGGAAATTATCAATGAAAATGATGAGAAATTGATGAATTTGAAGAAAGAATATGGTGAGGAGGGTACGATGTTGTGGCGAAAACATGGTTCCAAATGAATGAATACAACCCAATTGGGTGACACAAGTTACCAGAATTATGGAACATCAAAGATGAAAGAAAAACAACACTAAAGGAGGGTTTTACCTTTATACTTAGACAATTGAAGACACAAGTGCAACAGGTGGTGAAGGTTTGGTCTTATGTTGGATGAATTATGGTTAAACTATTACATTTGTACAAAATCCTGAGGAACTAGATTTAGAAACACAACAATTGGTTAGAATGGATGTTCAACCAACAATTGTAGATGATCATGAAAGAATTGAATTAGAAGATTCTGAGTTTGTGTGTGATGATTCTGATGAAGATGTAATCGAAGGAAGCGATGAGGAACCAATCCTTGGAGATGAAAGTTATAGATGCGATAGTGATATTGATGAATAATAATTATTTCAAGATTTCATTTATTATTTTAATAGTTGTTATATTGAAAGAATTAGATATTAATATTTTATTTTTTCAATTTATGTAGGATTTTTTGGGGTATTCGCAAGAAGAAAACTTGTCTTCATCTTCCACCCAACATCAGGGGCATGACGATTCTTTTATTACACGATCTATGGCCCCACCATCCACAGGTATGTGTGCTTGTATTATGGTTACTGGATTTTTTTCATTCCCTGTAATATTTCTTATTGATAAGTAAATGGTTGTTTATGATGATTGCTTATTAATATTAGAAGACTTTCCTAGAAGAGGTTATGCGAATATTGGAAGAGTGGATGACACACAAGAGGAAAATATGGACAATGTATATCAACTTCAGAATAAACAGATTTTCAAAGTAGATAATGAGTTGTATCTGGGTTCCTCAAAATATTCTCAATTGACATTTATAGTAAAGTTGCTTCACATAAAGGTGTTGAATGGATGGAATGACAAATCATTTGACACGTTGACATTATTGAAAGATGCATTTCCGGATGGTGTTAGATTGCCAAAGTCATTTTACAAAGCGAAAGAGATGATACATGATTTAGGGATGGGTTATGAATCAATAAATGTATGCAAGTATAATTGTGTTTTATTTTGGAAAGAGAATTCTAAACTCATTGCTTGTCCTGTGTGTCACGAACTGAGATATAAAGATGACAAGTGTGGCAAAAATAATAAAGTGGCTTCCAAAAATTACGTTACTTTCCAATAACCACTCGTTTGAAAAGGTTGTATAGTTCTCATCATAGTGCAAAAGATATGAGATGGCATAAAAAGAAAAGACTAGAAACTAACGGTGGTTTATGACACCCTACAGATGGACTAGCATGGAAACACTTTGACGAAATATATCCAAAATTTTCAAGTGATTGTCAGAATGTTAGGTTGGGGCTTGCTTCAATTGGAAATATGTCAAATGCTTATAGTATGTGGCTAGAAATATGTGTTCCATACAACTTGCCTCTATGAAAAATTATGAAGAAGTCAAATTTCATGATGACCTTGCTGATTCGAAGTCCAAAAGCTTCTAAAAAGGATTTTGACGTGCTAATGTGTCTCAATGATACAAAAGCAATTCGATCGAAAAACAAAATTGGGTACATGGGTCACATAAAATACTTTCCTAAAGAACATAAACGGAGTCTGAGCAAAGAATTTGATGGGTTTCCTGAATCTGATGGCCATCCAAAGCATCTATCATGTGAAGAAATATTGCAAAAATTGCATGATCTACATCAAATGATGTTTGGAAAGGCTCCTTGCAATGAAGACAAGAAGCGAAAGCGTACAAAATCAAAGTGTAATTAGTTGAAGAAGAAGCAGATGACAAAATGGTGGAACTGTGCTCATTGTGAGAAGATCACCTCCGGGACCAAGAATGGCATCCGTTTAAAGTTGTCAATATTCGAGACAACCAATATCATTTATTCTTTCTCGTCGTGTTTTTTGCTGTGTAAGGGTGGATACTAGTTATCTGTTTATAAATATCTAAGAGTACTATTGTGTTCTCCATTTTTAGTTAGTAATAAAGTTAAGTAGATAGACACGACTGTTGTCTTGGCCTAGCACATGGTGTTAATAGATGCGTAGACTTGACGTCTATTCATCTTATGAGCCATAACCCTTGTTTTATTTTTCCAACTTTTATCATTCTAGTCATCATCGAAAAACGAGTTTTTCTCATCCTGCTTGTTTTCCCCTCTCAAAGAAGATTTTCGGTACAATCTGTTGTTACTGATGCAGGAAATCATTAATGAAAAGGATGAGAAATTGATGAATTTGAAGAAAGAATATGGTGAGGAGGGTATGATGTTGTGGCGACGACATGGTTGGAAATGAATGAATACAACCTAATTGGGTGATACAAGGTACCAGAATTATTGAACTTCAAAGATAGAAAGAAAGCAACACTAAAGGAGGGTGTTACCTTCATACTGAGACAATTGAAGACACAAGTGCAATAGGTGGTGAAGGTTTGGTCTTATGTTGGATGGATTATGGTTAAACTATTACATTTGTACAAAATCCTGAGGAACTAGATTTAGAAACACAACAATTGGTTAGAATGGATGTTCAACCAACAATTGTAGATGATCATGAAATAATTTTATTAGAAGATTTTGAGTTTGTGTGTGATGATTCTGATGAAGATGTAATCGAAGGAAGCAATGAGGAACCGATCCTTAGAGATGAAAGTTATAGATGCGATAGTGATATTGATGAATAATAATTATGGCAAGATTTCATTTTTTTATTTGAATAGTTGTTATATTGAAAGAATTAGATATTCATATTTTATTTTTTCAATTGATGTAGGATTTTTTTGGTGTGTACGCGAGAAGAAAAATTGTCTTCATCCTCCACCCAACATTAAGGGCATGACGATTCTTCTACTACACGATCTATGGCCCCACCATCCATAGGTACGCGTGTGTGATGTGTTTGTATTGTGGTTATTAGATTTTTTTTTCATTCCCTGTAATCTTTCTTATTAATAAGTGAATGGTTGTTTATGATGATTGCTTACCAATATTAGAAGACATTACTGAAAGAAGTTATGTGAATCTTGGAAGAGTGGATGACACACACGAGGACATATACCTCAATCTACTATTTCTCAATCTTCTTATTTACATAATGTGTGTTTGGCCCAAAACTCTTTGTCTCATAATAGTTCTTCACCAATTCTTGATGTATGGCACAAAAGGCTAGGTCACCCAACACGAAACATTATTTCTCTTGTATTGAATAGATGTAACATTTTTTTCCAATCTAATAAAATTCTAGTAGTGTGTTCTGCCTACCAAATTGGCAAGAACCACAAACTACCCTTCTCGTACTCTAACACTTTCTATACTGCACCTTTGCAATTAGTTGAATCCGACATATGGGGTGCTTCCCCTGTACATCACCTCAAGGTTTCAAGTACTATGTGAACTTTGTGGATGCCTTCTCACGTTTCACGTGGGTATATTTTTTGAGATCCAAGTTTGAGGCTAAGGCTTCCTTCATTGACTTTAAAGCACAAGTTGAACTACAACTTAATGCTAAACTAAAGGTTCTTCAAACTAATTGGGAAGGGGAGTACAAGTCCCTAACTTCTATCTTGGATTTCGCAAGTATATTCACAAAATTTCTTGTCCATACACATCAGAAAAAAAAAGACTTGAGGAAAGGAAACATAGACGCGTAGTGGAGCTTGGGTTGAATTTACTTGCTCAATCATTATTACCTCTCAAGTTTCAGAGTGAAGCTTTCTCTAGTGCTACATACTTGATTGACAGAACCCCTACCACTATTCAATAAATCAGTCCCTTTGAGAAGTTATTTCATAAAGCACCAGATTATCAGTTGTTAAAAGTGTTTGGTTGTTTGTGCTATCCAAATTTTAGGCCTTACAATCGTCATAAACTCAATTTTTGATCCTTACCCGTGCACTTTCATTGGCTATGGCTCTTGTCATAAAGGGTACAAATGCATGGCTTCAGATGGTAGAATATACATTTCAAGGCATGTTGTGTTTGATGAGCATGTGTTTCCATTTGCCACTAAACAACAAACATCTTCTGACCCCAATTCTATTTCAAGTGTATCACCCACTGTTGGATCAATTCCATTACTCATACCTTCTACCGTAACTCAGTCAATTGTTTCTATCCAGTAGACTGGTACTACTCAGTCGACTAATTCTTCATCTTCTAATCCCCACTTGCATATTAATACACTAGTATCTTCTGTTGCCCCCTCTATTGACTCGTTTCTTTCTTCCATACAACCTCTTCAACCTAGTCCCTTACCTATTTCTTCTGCTACATCTAACCAATTGACCTTTCGCCCTATGGTTACTAGATAAAAAAATATCATATTCAAGCCCAATCCTACGTATATTTATCAGTCCAATCTTAGTCTTGAGATACCAAATTCCGTGCATGATGCCCTTCTCCATGATAAATGGAAAACAACAATGGTGGAAGAATATGATGTTTGGTTAGAAATCAAACTTGGAACTTGGAGCTTGGTTCTCCCTCATCCTAATAGCAGTATAGTTGGGTGCAAGTGGGTGTTTAAACTCAAAAAGAATCCAAATTGGAGCATTTCTAGATACAAGGCAAGGCTTGTGGCTAAAGGGTATCTTCAATAAACGGGTGGTTTCGACCATTCCGAGACATTTAGTCCTGTTGTTAAACCAGCCACTGTACGAATTGTGCTCTCTATTGTGTTATATTATGGCTGGCATATTTGACAACTTCATGTTAATAATTTTTTTTCTCAATGGTGATCTTCAAGAAGAGGTCTTTATGGAGCAGCCACCTAGCTTTGATCAAGAATCCTCAGGACAACGATTAGAGTGTAAACTCGATAAAGCTTTTGATGGTCTTAAGCAGGCCCCTAAAGCCTGGTTTGACGAACTAAGGAGTGCACTTCTTGCTTTGGGTTTTCAAGCTTCAAAGGTTGATAAATCCCTATTTGTTCGTTTTCATTCTTCCTCAACAGTTTATCTTCTTGTTTATGTAAATGATATTATCATCACGGAAAGCAATCCTTTAGATATACAACATCTTATTTCCTCTCTTCATCGACAGTTTGCTTTGAAAGACTTGGGCAGTATTTTATGGAACTTTATTGTAATTAATAAAGAGATCATGGTTTACTTTATATGAGTATGCCTTGGACTTATACATTTGAATTTATTAATGTTATCATTTGACTGATGAATATTTGTATATATTACGTTCATTGTTGGTATATAATTTCACAATTAAAAATCTTGCAAGTTGTAACGCCCCGTACAACTAGTCTTGGTACACTAAGATGTTAGTGGTATCATAAAAAGTCCCGTACTTAGTAAAATTTTTAATTTGGAATGCAAGGAGCGAGCTCCTTAGGGAGAAGTGTGCTCCTGTGATAGATTCCAAAGAGTTGGAATTTCAAAGTTTCGCAAGGAGCACGTTCCCTGGAGGAGAAGCGCGCTCCTATGACAAAACCCGAGACATGCATTTTTAGAAATTTTCATAGAAGCGCGCTCCTCACGGGTTTATGCAAGAAAAAATGTTTTCTGGGCGAAGAAGAAGTGCGCTCCTTCCCTAGAAAAGCGCATTCCTCATTGTCTGACAGAGTTTTTAAACGTGGATGGTGAGGCGGTGTGCATGTTTGTAAGTGAAATTTCTCGATCATTTTAGCAAATTAGAGTTGCTGGAAGTTAAGAAAGAGTAGAGGAACAAAAATGAAGGGAAGGAAAAGGGTTTGGAGGATCAAATCAAAGGTAATCACTTGTCTTTTTTGAGCTAAAATTTTCATATTTGAGTTCCTCTCCTTGACTTGTTCAACATATCTGAGTTTGGTTGATTTTCCATGGTTAGAATTGATGATTGAAAAAGAGGGTTTGGTGCTGGATTTGAGTGATTTTGATGTTCAATTGATTGGTAAGTGTTTTCTTGTTGTTTTCCACGTAATTTGAGTTTGAGATGCTGTAAAATTGAAGTGTTTTAATGGCGAAATGATTCCACCCCAACTGTTGAAGTGGCTGAGGGCTTAAAGCTTCATTAATTGAGGTTTTATTTAGGCTAAATGGGTTTTGCTGTAAAACTGTGATTGAGATTGGTTTAAATTTGATTTGGCAATGAAAGAAATTTGGAAAATTTGAATCTGGTGATTGATGAAATGGTCACAAATGACTTGCTTGTGCTGGAAATATGAATGTGAATGGTGTAAAGTGGGCAATTGAGCTTGAATCATAGAGTGTATAATTGAGTTAGGAGTATAGTACCAATCACTGTGAGCATTTCTTTTGTTTTGGTTCTTTGTATGACATTGTATATGTGTGAACTGTTTTGAATGTAAGCATGTTATGTATCGAATTATTCATTGTGTTTAACTCACATTCATGAAATGTTTTAGCATTGGAACATGTGAGACTTGCAGAGGCAAGTCAAACATGATGCCATTTCATTGGAAATTAGTCTCGAATGAGTGTTATATGTGACCTCATTGTGCAGTGGGTTGTTCTTATTAGCATTTATGAATCCTTGAAATGACTGTGAATTGAGTATATAAAGGTTGTGGCTACCTTATAAGGCCATACAAGGGTAAGACCCACTTTATTACTTAGAAGGTGGGAGATTGTAAATTTCGTTAAAAATTATGCATATTTTATTGAACATGTTGCATAATATCTCCAAATTATATTGCAAGCATATATGTTATATTTGAATGATGCATATGGGTTTGATAAGTTTTCAAATGTTTTGAATTTACATGTTTACATAAATGCATATAAATGTCATGACAGGAAATATTCACTGAGCTTGTTGTAGTTCACCCAATTCCCTCCAATATTTCAGGTAAAGACCTCAAGGGGAAAATAAAGATAAGAGAAGGGTAGAAGCTCTTCGATCTCCTCTTTTATTTGTATATGGAGGAAGGAATTGGAAACCTATTTTATTTTGATATGTATAGTTATCATACTATGTCTATATATTATCACCAAGATGAGTGTAGTGATAATATGATTTTGATGTGAGAATGGGAAACTTGAAACGAGGAATAGTGTTACATTATATAAATATTTTGGATATAGAAGTCTACTTCGATAATGGGTTGATAATGTGAATATTTTGATAATGATCACATAAGTAGGAATGAAGTTATACCTACGTGGAATAAAATGGTATGGAATGATATTATAAATTGTAATTGATGTTAATCAAGTTATATGTATGAGATGGAAATGGTCCTATTATTGTGGTTAAAATGATTGGGTTATATATATGTGAATTGAATTTGTGGTTTATTAGGAAATTTTGTAAGATGTTAATTTTATGAGGACGTGCTGTCAAAATTTTTAAAATTTCATATGAGGCTGGCAGTGTATTGTATATTATATACATGGTGTGTACAATAAATATGTTGTGCACATGACATCACCCTACGTAAGGGGCGTCGTGACACAACTGAACGGGTCGCACAAGTAATAAAGTGATGAAATAGAATATCATCCCACGAGGATTAGTGTTAATTATTAAAATTGGTTGAATCTAATTATATTTGAAAAATATAATTAGCAAAATTAAATCTAATATAGTAAAATTAAAATTAAACATGGTAAATGTGGCAAAAAGATTTGAGACAAGAACGAGGGGTTTTGATTGAAGAAATTGGGACTAAAGTCACTGAGGCAATGATTTCACCTAATAAAATACATGAATTTCAAAATTAATGATAAAAATGATGCAGCTGGTCTTGTTGATGGTCAAATGACCTATTCCAATTAATGTTCTCTCCGAAGCAACATCAAAAGTCTCCCTAAATGTCAATCCATTATCTCTTGATGAGAGTTATAACACCTAGCAAGCCATTAAGTTTTATAAAAATTCAATTAAGGCCACACAAACTCTATGAGTGCGTTTGGTAGGCAGGATAGGATAGGATTAATTTTATGAGATTGAATTGGACTAAAAATAGTGTATCATATGTTTGGTGCAACACATGAAATTAGAATAAAAATTAATTAAATAGTTTTTTTAAACTTTTTTTTTTAAATTACATTAAACAAAAAAAACAAAAACCAGGTCGTTGATTTTTTTTATTATAAAAAAAGAAGAAGAAGATGATGACGAAGAAGAAGAATGTCCCCCAAAACACTTGTATGTATTACCGCTCGGTTCCTAACACACTAATTTAAAATCATTTGAACGGTGGCCAAACATTCAAAAGCATTAGGAACTAAAATGCAAGTCAATAATGAATAACTACTCAAATCGTTAAATCAACTAATTAAAAATTCATGAAAAATAATTAGATTCAACCATGCCCTAGTCAAGAGATTTTAAGTCATGCTTGAACATGAATTAAAAGACATTAATCCAAGTAACATGATCACCATTCACATTTAACCAATTAACATCAAAGAAATGAAATAAGAAATGCTCAAACACGTAATGCGGCACGGCCGTGTTTTGGCCTCGTTTTCTTCACTTTTTAGTCCGCCAATTTTAATACCGGTTACAGGTAATTTTCCCTCCAAATTCTTCAATTCAACACCATTCAGCTACCTTGCCGTTCTTCAAATTCAACATCACGTTAATAGATGCAAAAATTAGATCTAGAGCCACCCATGCTTCTTGATTCTTTAATTCAATGCATGGTCGAAACTACATGCCAATTTCTCCTTCCACTTCCTTTAGCTTACCAAATCAGTCCGTCACTACCTTGTTTCTCTTTGTATTCTTCAATTCAGCCCATGCACCACCATTAATTCATCAACATGGCCCCACCTTGAGCATCTTGGCTCTTTAAAAGTTAGCCCACTTCCAACTTCTCTTCTCTTATGCAAATTAGCCCAAATTCCAGCTTGTTAAAACCCCAAATCTTAAGCATTACGATCCACCACCATCATGAATGAGAGCTCCTTGGTGTGCTGCCTTCTTCCCAAAACCGAAATGTGAGAGCTACAGTCCCCTTCTTCTCTTGTTTTCAACCATTAAGCACCACCATTATTTTCCTTTGCTCACGGCTCTCTCTTGTTCATCAATCTATACTTAAGCCATGAGCATTTTCCCTTTTTCCAAGTTCCCCCCCAAAAAAAGAAAAACTAAGCTAAACCTAACTAAGTTCCCCTTTTTTTCTTTTTTAAATTTTCTTTTTATACTCTCCTCTTGAAAACTCTAATATAGGATTATTTTTGCTGTGCCCAACAAACATCAAGATGTGTGTTCCTATTCTTTCTTCATTTTCACGCATGCCAAATTGAGTCATGTGTATGAAATTTCTCTATTTTTTCGATTAATTCTTCTAATTCCTACAAAATCAATAAATAACCAAAATTAGCCAAAATTCAAGATTAAAATATTTATTTAAGCTTAATTAATCTCAAAAATGTGAAATAAATGATGTATAAAATACTAGCACATCATTCACACTAGATGGACAAGGATAAAGACCCTCATGGTTCAAAATGAAAATTTTTAAATGAAAATATATTGTCATTGACATGAAAATTGAAAGGATATTCATTTATCTTTAACTTGTGACTCTATTTGAAATATAAATTGGACTTTGGAATTTTTACTATATGTACAAAGGTTTTAGGTTAGGGTAAATGGATATCATTCACGACTCGGTTTTCGGTTATCTTTCTCAATAAAATTAAAATATTTATTATTATTATTTTAAAATTAAGGAGTAAAAAATCGGGTATGACATTTCGGCTATTGGTCGAGAGAGTCCCTCGGTCATGGCCGAGGGAGGATCCTCAGCCATAGCCGAGGTGGGTCCCTCGGCCATAGTTGAGGTGGGTCCCTCGGTTGCGGCCAAGAGGTTTTCTTTTTCCTTCTTCGGCCCGCGACAAGGATTCCCAGTTTCAGTCGGGTGAGGGCCTGCTTCTCTAACGTTGCGCCACGAGACTGTTGTCTTTGAACATAGGTTTTTTCTCAATATTCTGTTGTTTCCTTTTTGGGTATAACACATTCCTTATCCTAGAAATAAACACGGAATTAGAAGATAACTTAAAACATAAATGGGTTAGTCAATCTAAGAACATAAAATCCTTCATGAATGGACTATATCACAATTCGAGCAAAACATAACCCAACAAAAAAAAAATGAATAACACAACCCACGTTTAAGATCATATTTAAGAACCATTTTCTAGAGACACAATCCAAAAACTCATCGACTTTTTACTCTCTAAGATATGGAACTGCAAGAAAGCATAAAAACATGTTCTTCCTCCTCAAAAGTCCCCTTCTTGCTCTCATATATCTCCATTTATTTTTTATTTTTTTGTTAGAATCTATATCCCTTTATTTTGTGTTGAACCAATTATCCTCATGTCCCTTACGAGAATATGTCTCTATTATGAAAGATTTTGATGATTACAAAACTACATTTTGTTCATGATATTACTACACATATGGCATATCTAATCTTACTTGAAGGTATCAAAGATTTAATGATGCATGGCGAACGTATTAAAAGATCTTCTTGAAGACCATGATCTTTTGAAGATGTTTATTTGTATGATTAGATTATGATAGGTTGTTGGACCTTCTATGCCATGTGATTAACAATATGCATGCCTGCATGTTTTAATCGATTGGTTGCATGTTTGATTTAATCTGGTTACTTTATGTTTTATCGTGTTTTAATCGAGAAATCAAAAATCGCTTTTATAAAGTCTTTCAGGACGCTAATGTTTTAGCAACGCTCTCCTGGACTTGATTAGTCAGGACGCTGATAAAATGTTAAAACGCTTAAGGTTGAATTGATCTGATAAATATGGACGCTTACTTGTTAGTAGTGACATTTCTCTTATCAACCTTTGAAAATGTCAGGACGCTGACTTAGTTTCAGCTCGCTGAAAGATCTTTTTATCTTTAAGTGATTTTTATCTTTAAGGACGCTGATAAGTTATAAGTTGAATGAATTATCAAGACGCGACTTGTGTAGGAACGCCCTCATCTTTAGAATCAACTTAAGTAGCTTTCAGGATGCTCACCGTCCGTCAGCGGGCTTAAACATTGTTTTAAAATTGCTTTTAATAGTTCAGGACGCTTACTCTTGAGTAGTGCCCTCATATGTTTTGCATTTTTAAAACAAAACTGGACGCTTACTGCGAGGTTGCGCCCTCATACTTTAAGTCGCTTAATTGTCAAAACAAGTCAGGACACTTGCTATTTAGTAGCGCCCTCACTTTATTGTTCAGTAGGACATTCATGTTCTATGAGAGCCCTTAAAGGAACAAAACAACAAAAAAAATATTTTTGATGTTCTGACATTACTCTGTCATTTCTGTTAACCTTTTTTAGAAACGTACAAATACTTTTCAGAACTTTTCAGAATCTTACAACAACTTTCAGAACATTTTAAAACATTCTAAAACTTTGTCAAAACATTCATCTTTCATGAAAGGGTCAGAAGATTCAAGTGCTATCACCGTAATATGCATTAAGCTGAATCAATCCATTTCTGGAAAGAATGTTAACATTATTTCTGAAATAACTTAGAGCGCCCCAAATTACCAAGTCCGTTGCTCCTCTGTTATTCTTATATATATGTGTTGCCTCAGAGCA
The DNA here is from genome assembly GCA_035771175.1 of Paratinospora sagittata. NCBI lineage: Eukaryota > Viridiplantae > Streptophyta > Magnoliopsida > Ranunculales > Menispermaceae > Paratinospora > Paratinospora sagittata. The sequence goes on along the minus strand of CM069595.1, from coordinate 35,951,161 downwards.
GAAAAACTAACTAATGAAATACGAAACTGATAGTCATTCAAAATGTATTGACAGTTTTCGTTTGCACCAAAACACTTTTTGAAAGTTAGTCTTCTTTCACTTGTGCTTGATCTTACGATCTTTTGAAAGAAAAACTTTAAGTCTTCTGGGTTGATCGATCTTCTTCTTCATTATTTCAAAACCCATTAACGAAAACAAAAGCTATTTGAACCTGTTTTCAGCATAAACTTCATCATACATATTTCGCTGAATCTGTGGCAACAGAAGGTTCAATCCAAAACGTTGTAAGTATCACTTTGATTCTGAGTAAAGGGAATCATATCTCATTCTGTAATCAAATTGTAATGACGGGTAAGTCACTGAGTTAGAGCAAGTGATTCTCAAAGTTGTAAGCGGTCTTCTCACACTAGTAAGTTGAGAATAGGTTCTCTTTCACCTGTAAGTCGAGAAACGGTCCTCTCACACCTGTAAGCTGAGAAACGGTAGTTCTCACACCTGTAAGTTGAGAAAGTGTTCCGGTTTGATCTTTACCTGTAAAAAGGTCCATAGTGGAGTTTGAACAAATCCTAACTGAGGAGGCAAGGTAGTGGATGTAGGCACCGCCGAACCACTATAAATCTTGCTTGCATTGTCCCATTTACATTTATTGTATCTTATTGCTATACTTTGTTTAATCTGCTTTCATTATTCCGCACAATTAAAAGAAAGTTTAAAATTTGCTAAGTGTCCAATTCACCCCCCTTCTTGAACACATCTGGGCCAACGTTTTGATCTTTCAAAGAGATGTGTAGTTTTATATAAAAAATGTTATTGAATTTGAGATTCATCCTTGAGTAGATGTGACGCAGCCCTTTGCGAATCAGTATTCATGAATTCCTGTAGTGCAAGAAATGCGTGTGTGTGATTATGGTGTTGAACTGTTTCGACATGCTTAATTTGTGTTGAATGTTCAGTTCTAGAACACCATTGTTGAGTTGTTGAATATGAAGTTGATGATCGTATTTGTTGATACTAAATTCTTTGCGTCGTTTGATCGTGTACTGGGTGCTAAAATATTATAATCGTATGGGAAAGTGGGTAGTTAGCTAACAATGTGGAGAGCTCATGGGATATAAAATTGTTTAATTGAATATAAGTAAGTTTATTTTAGAGAGCACCTAGATGGACCCCATTTATGGACTATCTACACCCCAGTCCACATTTTTTTGCTTACCTCTAAAATACCCTCAATCAAATTTACTAAACTAACCTTAAAAAAAAAAAATACCCTTCCTATTCACACCCCACCGTCTTCTTCTTCTTTCCAACGGCAATACCACCGGTCTTCTTCTTTTCTCCAACGCCAACGCCCTTGCATTTGTCTACACGTCGTAATCGTTGTAAGCATACTATTGCAAGGTTTTTTTTCTTCATTGTTTAACAATTTTTATGGATGTTTTGTTCAACGGATGATTGTTTGATTTTCTAGGTTAAATCATTCAAAAAACAACACCATCAACACACATTTCAATCAATATGGCCAAAGAAGATTGTTCTCGTGACAACGCACATCAAAGAGAGGTAAGTTTTGGTTGAGCGAATGAAAATGACAATTTTTTTTCGAAAAAATCGGGTTTAAGGTCGGCCTTGCGAGGCCGACCGTTATACAGGAGAGTGCCACATAGGGCCGACCTTTCTTTATTACGGTCGGTCACAATAAGCCGACCTTAGAGTAAAAGGGTCGGCCAATTCTTTTATTACACCTATCCAAATTTTTGTGCATGAAATTATTATTTTATGCATTTGGGTGTATTTGATGTCGTTAATGAAAATTTTGATTTATTTATTGTCTAATTATAAAATTCTACATAATTTTACGGTAAAGAACTTGCAATGGTCATTGATTACACGAAACAATTCACCCCCGACAGAAAGTTTAGTACACAGGAGGAACTTGTTTCCTGAGTCCAAGAGGTTGGTAGATGGAATGGTTTAGTGATCATAATCCAAAACTCAGATGCTAGGGGTAATGGTAGGCAAGCCCGAGTCAATTTTGCTTGTGAGAGATATGGCCATCGTAGATCCACTGCTCAGAAATCTTCTGCCGGTAAGAAGGCAAACAGAAGTCAAACTGGCACGAAGAAGTGCGAATGCCCTTTCTTGTTAAATGGAAAGAATCCTCGGGAAGGTGACTGGACGTTAAAAGTTGCATGTGGCACCCATAACCACCCCGTTGCGAAGTACTTTGAAGGACACTCATACACTGGAAGGTTGAATAATGATGAAGTATAAGTCATGGTACAAATATCAAAGAGTAATGCCCGACCAAAAGACATATTGATGACTTTAAAGGAAAGAGGTGTCAATAATGCCTCGACATTGAAGACAATATACAATGTCAGATAGAAGCATAAGTTGTTAGAATATGGAGGCAGATCTCAGATGCAACAACTGTTGCATATGTTAGAAGAAGAGAAGTACATCGAGTGGCACAGGTGCGAAGAAGGCACTGAAGTTGTTGAAGATATATTTTGGGCTCATCCTGTTTAAGTCGATCTTTTGAGGTATTTTCCATATGTGCTTCTGATGGACTGTACATACAAGACAAACAAGTACATATTTTCATTACTGAAGATTGTTGGTGTCACATCGACGGATATGACATTTTCAGTGGCATTTGTGTATATGGCATCTGAAAATAAAGAAAATTACATGTGGGCACTACAAAAATTGAGGGAGTTGTTGGATGTGTGGTATCTTTCCAAGATAATTGTGACAAACAGGGACTTGGCCTTGATGAATGTTGTTTTATGTGTGTTCCCTGATACAATGAATCTGTTATGTACATGGCACATAAACAAGAATGTGCTGGCCAACTGAAAAAGAAAGTTTGCAAAGAATAAGGACTTTGAAGCTTTTATGAGGAAGTGAAATGATTTGGTTTTTTCTGATACAGTGGAAGAATACAATCATCAGAAAAATGTATTGTTTCAAGAGTATGCTGAGTACTCTGAGGTTATTACGTACATCGACAATCATGGTTGGTACCCCACAGGGAAAGATTTGTGAAGCCGTAGACGGATCAATTTATGCACCTTGACAATACTACAACCAATAGGGTGGAGAATGCACATTCTAAGCTGAAGAGAACTTTAGGGTCTTCTCAAGGCAACTTCGAGACATCATGGACTGCAATCAATACAATGTTGGCTTTGCAACACACAGAGATCAAGTCATCATTGGAAAAAAGTTTGAATATTGTTCAATATCACTTCCAAGATTCTACATTCATGCATTTGCGTGGGTTCGTCTTTAGAGCTGCACTAGACAAGATATAGGAGGAGTTAGCTCGTGTTGAGAATGTTGGGTTGGACCAAAATTTATGTGGATGTGTATTACGCAGAATGCATTGATTGTCATGTGCACACGAGCTTGCTTTGTGTAAGCAATGTAGCATGCCCATACCTCTAGCTGATGTGGATGCCCATTGAAAAAAACTAGATCTTACTCCTATGAAAGTAGAGGACAACGATATGGATTTCAATTTTAGGGCTGAGTTGGGTCTACTTGGGGATAAATTTAATAGTTCTGATGCCTTTGGAAGAGCTAGAATATTACAGAAAATCAGAGAGATTGTTGCTCCATCTACTTCTTCTCTCACTGTGCCTGTAGACAAAAAGAAAACAAAAGAACGGTCAACTAGGAAGAGTAATCGGTCTACAAAACGAGATCCCTCGTCATTTGAGCATGTTTTATCTACGTATTCCACTCGTTCATCAATCTCATCATTGCAAAATACCAAACCAAAGAATGATGAACCAAGGAAGGTCCACAAGACACGCTTGCAAATGTCTCATGGATCTCATGGATATCTTAATCAACTTCCTCCTGGCTGGCATTAGTACATAGCCCATGTCAGAGATGTTATGGTCGATGGACATTGTGGGTATCGAGTCATCGCTGAGTCCATGGGTATGGGAACAAACGGTTGAAGCGAAGTCAGAGGTGACTTACTGAGAGAGGTACAAAGGTTTGAGGCACACTACACAGCGCTTTTCGGTAGTATTGAGAGGGTTCAAGAGATTATGAGTTCACTATAGTATAGTGACCCTGTGGCAGCCTTAGAGAAGTGGATGACTTTCCCAGATATGGGGTTGTTGATAGCATCAGTATACAATGTAGTGTTGGTGTTTTTATCTATGTAGCAATGTCTTACATTTTTTTCCCTCAGAACCGAACCTCAACCAATCCCATTGAGGCAAGTGATTGGCATTGGTTACGTGAATGATAACCACTTTGTGCAGGTAAAAACTGTTTTCTTTTTGTATTTTCTTTCAATGTAAAATTTGTAAATTATAGAATAATGGAAATAATGATTGTAATGTTGTACTTTTCACATGTAACGTTTGCCCCTGCATCACCGATACCTCCATATCGCTAGATTGACATAGATTCTGACTATGACAGGCACATGGATGGAAAATCCCTTATTTTGTTTTCAATATTGAAGGTAGCAGAGTGACAAGCAATGCGGGTGATAGACAAAATGTACTAGTTGACTTAGACAATGACTAGTTATTTTAGAAATGTTGATATGTAAGGGGATGTCAACATGTTTTTTTAGAAATGTTGACATGTCGAGACATGTTTTATTTTTGAAAATGTTGACATGTAGAGGGATGTGGATATGTTGATATGTAGGGAGATGTCAGCATGTTTTTTGGAAATGTTGACATGTTTAATCATGCTTTTTTTTTATTTTTGAAATGGTTGATATGTAAAGGGATGTGGATATGTAGGGGGATGTCAGCATGTTTGTTGGAAATGTTGACATGTTGACATATAGGGAGATGCAGATATGTATAGTTTTTGACATGTTGAAATGTGGATACAAAAGATGTAATTGAGTTCGATGTTGATGATATAGACAAATTTGTTGTCTTCGAATGGTACTATGTTGTTTTGGATGTTTGAATTATTGTTCTCTTTCTGTATATATGTATGTTATGTCAAAGTTCACCATACAAGCCGCCCAAACTAACTCGAAATTGTTAAAAACACGTCAAAAACTTGATGGAATACATCCTAATACATAATGGAAGGGGGAAATGCAAAAAAATCGGGGAAATACGAGGGTCTGGCTTCATCTACCGAACTATTTAAATCACAGACGGTTTTAATCAACCGAACAAAGAGGTGTTGGTAAAGATTCAAATACCGACCCTCATTTATAACAGTCAGTATATGATGGTCGTCCCTATCTTTTCCCGGGTTTTTATGCATTTCCCCTTTCCATTATGCATTGGGATGTATTTCATCACATTTTTGACATGTTTTTAACAATTTCAGGTTAGTTTGAGCTGCAGGTTACCGTTCCTCACTCGTAATTCTAATGTGGGGTACGAATGGGGAACAGTACCTCGCCGCCCAAACTAACTCGAAATTGTTAAAAATATGTCAAAAATGTGATGGAATATATCTCAATGCATAATGGAAGGGGGAAATGCAAAAAAACCTAGGAAAAGATAGGGTCGGCATATACCGACTGTTATAAATAAAGGTCGGTATTTGAATTTTTACCAACACCTCTTTGTTCGGTTGATCAGGACCGATCGTGATTTAAATAGTTCGTTAAATGATGGCCAACCCTCGTATTTCCCCGATTTTTTTGTATTTCCCCTTTTCATTATGCATTGGGATGTATTCCATCAAGTTTCTGACATGGTTTTAATAATTTTGGGTTAGTTTGGGTGGTGGGGTACTGTTTTTCACTTGTAACTCTAATGTGGGGTACTATTTTCACCTCGAGATGTTGTCTTTATGTCTATGAACACATCACATCGTGAGCGGAACAAAGTTTGTGCATTATAATAGTATACATAAACACACGCACACATAGCAACATAATTCTTAAATTTTGCAACAAATTTAGATGTCCTAAAATGTGTATATTATTTAGTGTGGACTAGGCAAAGAAGAAACCGTTGTGCTCGTGACCTGTCCCTGAAACCAATAAAATCGCAATTTTCCTATATGATGATGAAATATATGATCATATGCATGAATTTCATTACATTCTAAACTTTTCCATAGGGATATAAAATACTTATGTATCAATAGGGTGTTTTGGACTTAGGAACATAGTTATCATTTTACCCTATAAACACAATTAAATAGATGAATTGGATATGAGCAAGATTTAATACATGACAAAAGAGTATTTAACATAGTTTTAGAACAATGAAAACCTAAAATAATGCAACGTACTGCCATGTGGTTATCCTGGTTTTACTTAATATAACCTAGGCTTGGATAGGGAACCCGAACTCAAATTTGAGTTCAAGGGGCCGGAAAAGAGCAATGATACACTGATTGAAAACACTACACTAATTGCCACTAATTATTATCACATTAGACTTTAGCTTTAATTATTCAGAATGACACAATTTCCAATGAAGCTACAAATATGATGTGTCAATAATTGATTTAATTGGAAATTTCAAGCTCTTTAGTATTTTCCTTTCTAAATACTTGTTGCCATTAGTTTATTACCACCAGATTGTTCATCCTAATTATAGGACTCTTTATGAAAGTTTCTTATTTATCAAGTTACTAAGATATTCTCTTAAGTAAAAAAGAATTATTAATGAAAAAAAAATCAAAAATTTATTTGGGTAATTAAAAAGGTTAAAAGTGTTACATTAAGTATTTTAAAAAAAAAAATCTCCCTCAAACAATTTAGTTAACTCATTTCATCATATGGATGCAATTAAGCTCTTGCACTACAGTCTTCATTGTTGGTCTCTCAATGCCAAGGACATTTAAACATCTAAAAGCAATCCTTGCCACAACTTTCAACTCCTCCATGTTCTTAACCTCCAACAAACTTTCATCTAAAATCTCAAATAAATTATCTCTTCCAATGCAAGATTGAAAATGCATCACTAAGCTACTATAGTCTCTAGTATCTTCATGTCGGATTGGTTTTCTCCCTGTTAAAAGTTCAAGCAAGACCACTCCATAGCTATACACATCACTTTTTTCACTTGACTGTCCAGTGTTGAAGTATTCAGGGTCCAAATACCCTATTGTTCCTTGCACAACTGTTGAAACTCGAGCTTTATCAAGTGGAACAAGCCTAGAAACTCCAAAATCAGCAAGCTTAGCAATGCCATTCTCATCTAGTAATATGTTAGATGACTTGACATCTCTATGAAATATAGGCATGGAAGCATAGGAATGCAAGTAAGAGAGTGCCTCGGCGATCTCAATAGCTATTCGAAGGCGTTCCTTCCATGGAAGTTGCGAGGGAGAGTTAATAATTTTCAAGTAATCAGCTGTATGGATTTTGTTATACAAGTTACCAGCTGAGATGAATTCATAAACCAATAAAGGAACTTGAGTTTCCAAGCAACAACCAATTAACTTAACTATATTTCGGTGGTTAATTTGCGCAAGAATGAGCAGTTCATTTATAAATTGTTTCACTTGGGAGTAGGCTACCAATTGAGACGTCGACTTCTTGATGGCAACTTGGGTGCCATCTGGTAAAAATCCTTTATATACAGTGCCTTGGCCACCAAACCCTAAAACCCTTTGACCATCGTAATTGTTGGTTGCTTTCTCCAATTCTTTAGCAGAAAAAATCTTGACATGCTTGGTTGTAGGATATTTGTTAAAGGCATGTTGTTGTAGTAGAAGGCCTCCATTATGACGGAAGTGTTTAGCTCTAATATTTGCTTTGTCTCTTTTCATTTGAACCCAATGGGATAAGGAAAAAATGCATAAGCTGAAAAGTGTCAATACTACAACTGCACACAAGAAACAAATTAACAATGGAGACAGTGAAATGGTGTTTGTCTACGTAAAATCTCAAAAACTCAAGTATATATATATACATGAAAAATGTTTTATTTACGTTAGTTGTTAACGCTATTTTCTAACACTGGCACTCAACTCTGTTGGATATTTTGAAGATGCGTGTGTATTGCATAGTATCTCCAAATACACACGCATTTCTAAAATATCTAAGGGAGGTTAGGTGTCAATGTCAAAAAACGACATTGGCACCCAACATACATATAGCTTTACTCTCACTCTCTCTCTCTCTATATATATATATATATATATATATATAAACTAATATAAATTGGGATTTGAACCTCTTTATGAAACTTCTCCACTAATGTTAGGGGGAGCAATGCTACATGAATTGAAAATACTACACGAATTGCTACAAATCACTACCACATCAGCTGTTAACTTTTAATATATCAAAGTAACACACTTTCAATAAAATTACAAATTTAATGTAGATATTTGACACATCATATTTATAGCAATTGATGTAGAGATTTTAATTTTCTTAGCATTTTTCTTTTAGGGGCCCAAGCAATAAAACTTCAATAGGATGTGAAGAAACAAATAAGATTTTTTTTTTTTGGGTAGCATAAACAAATAAGATTTAAAGACTACCTCTGTATATTTAGGTAATTTTGTAATCTTTTACTCCATTTGAAAAAAAAAAAATTGTGTCAATATTTTTACTTCTACGAACAGTTTATTAAATTAATAAAGCAAAATATGAGTAAATGTATATTTTATATCAATAGTAACAATTTTTTTCTTTTTTTCTTGAAACAGATAAACCTATATATGATAGAGTACCTGCAAAAAAAATGATGGGTTTTGCAAACATGAGTTATAAATAGGTAGTTCATAATAAAGAAAACGTACGATGGAGCAATAATAATTGTATAAATTATAAGAGAAGCTCGTGAGTTTATAATTCAATAGGTTTAGACTAATTACATATTAGTTGTAGGAGAAGCTTGTAAGATTATTAATTCAGCTTACAAAAATTATATTTAAGAGAAGACGTTATGCTATTTTTGTAATGATCATATAATGAGAAAATCATATTTTTGAGCATTCAGCTGGCAAGAGAGTTGAAAAAAAGCCTTTTTAGCACCCCTATAATATCTCTTCAATGATTATCTTTTTTAACTAAAAAATATATTTTGGATACTAAAATAATTATAAAAACACTATTTAAATAAAGTTGTCAAACAGATTATTAACAACTTTTTGTAAGTATTTTTTTCATAAACATTTTTATAAAAACTATAAGCTATAAGCAAAAGCATTAATACCAAACAAGCCCCAGATAAATGTGAAATTAGCTCTTACCAACGGTAAAAACTGGGACTAGTGGAAACTGAGAATGGCAACCTGAACCGTTCTTGAAACCGTCACCAGTGCTCCCCAACTCACAAACACAAGTGTATCTTCCATCGTAATGGCAAGTAGCTTTAGCCACACAAGGGCTTACATTATCGCAGTTACTCCTACCTGCGTGTCAAAGTCAAATGAGAAAAATATGAGACTATTACACACCAAGTTCATCTTAATTACCCCTAAATGATGAATAAATTGTAATAATGGCCTAATAATTCAATAGAGGAAAATCCATGGTGAAATTATCTAACATATCAAATACTATAATTCAATCTCTGATCAATTGTAAGTCTAGCAAAAATAATGAACTTCCACTAATAATTTCGATTTTTATTAGTCACTTTGAGTGCATGGCTATATATAATTAAAGCTATTTTCTTTTTAAGAAATAGAAGTAATAGAAATGAAATGATATAACAAAGTGGTCAAGTTAAAAATATTCTAATTAAAAAACATAGGTAGTAGAGAAAAAGCTATTTAGCCAAATTACTATAATTCGTTTTAAATAACTTAGATAACAGTTTAAAATTAAAATTATTTATTTTTAGGTTAGATAATATCTTTTGAATTATAAAAAAATATATTTCCCATTATTTAATCTTTTATAATTCAAAGGGTTATTTATTTTCTTTTATAATTAATCATAGAATTTTTTAATTATTTAATTTTCTTTTATTTATTTTATTAATTTTTTTGTTTTTATTTTTATTTTTATTTTATTTTTTTAATATGGGACTATGACACCTCTTAACTATTGTTTAGTGTTGTTAAAATAAAATTATTAGTTACTTATTCGTTTATTTTGACCTTCCAATTATTATTCATGATTTAAAATGATATTTTCCTAGCTACACAAAAAGAAAAGGAAAAAAAGATATTAAAAAATAATTAATTAATGAAATGTTTTATGATTAAAAGTAGATGCTAATTAATTCAAAGAATATTTTCTTACTCATAAATGAAAAAAATAAAGATAAAAAATAATGGAGAATATTTTTATTTTTAATTAATTTGAGGCTAAGTTTCATTAAAAGAAGATGATAAGTGTAAATGATTTTAGTACATACCTTTGTAGTATTGTATGTTGGATATCTTCGAATTATGTATTGATGCATGATTCAAGGACATCTAATGTACTCAATTTTTGTCCCAAAAATAGGTGTTAAAAATATCAATAAATATGACTCACATTCATTAAATATTTTCACACTAGTCAATTATGTTTAACTCATGTTACACTTGTATTGTAACCTTGGTTAAAAAAAATAGCGGAAAAAGGGCCACAAATCTGATGTGGCATATGCTATATCAGATTTGTGAGAAATAGTGTGTAGTTTTCAAGTCATATACCATTAGAAAATACTAATCTAACTGTAAAAACTGCAATTACATGTGAAACTATACCCTCATATCCATTGGATATGTATGTTTTATACATCTCAATGTGTGCAATAAATGATCTAATGAATGTAATGATGTAGTTGCACGTATAGTAGTAATTTTTTGTAATTAGAATAACATTACTCTAGTATATAATTATGAGTATTAACGCTTACATCCTTGAGACGTTCCACCGATATAAGGGTTCCCCTGATACCCAGCTTTGCATTTGCACAGATAACCAGATTGCCTCGTTGAATTGTCACAATAGCTGTTATCTCCACATATAAGCTCATTCTTAGCATCCGTACAGTACTGCCCTTCTCCTATAGCCCAGTCCAGCCTCGCTGTAAGCTTTGTGGTTAAATCGGTACTCCAATAATTAATATCTGACTTACTGAACTTGTAACTTCCCTCTTCCGCAACAAATCCATGGCAGCACCAAGTAATGTTGGGGAAAATATTATAATCATCAATAGTTTTTTTTACATAAGTTACGATATACAGCGAGTCGTATAATGTTCGTGGAACCGGGACCTCGCAACAACCATTTCCAGTGCAAGAACCATTATCCGTTGGCTCCGTTGATGATGGGCAATTGGAGTTGCATCCACTGAACTCGATCATATCCGTTGAACCTGATGATAAGAGTTTAATGAAAGAAAATTCTATTAAATAATCTCTCTTATATATTGTTAATACAATCTAATTGCTCTGGAAGCTTTTATATATATATATATATATAGCAAATCAAACTAATTAAAATCACAATCTAACTATAACTCCAATTACCCCAATCTAATAAACTCCTAATTAATACATCTAAAATACCGAAATTAAATATAACTTCAACAGAACCTGATATTGCCGCTCCAACATTGCATCCAACAACAATAAATCTGTTGGATTCGGACGAAAAGGTAAAAGGTTTTTGTGGCAGTTTTCTGTGATGGGTGATAGCATGTAAATCTGTTGATTGGAAACAATAATGAGCTAAGAATGGTTTGGCGACAACACGGACATAGCCTTCCAATAAGTTGATCTCAACGAGTTGAAGCTTTGATGCTGCTAAGAAGGGAATATTGTTTTGGTTGCAAGTCACTTCAAAGCCTGGTAAGAAGCACCCTTCTTCTCCTATTCCAAATGGGTAACTAATTTCTACATCTCCGCATCTTTTTATGCAGGTAGAAGGGGAAGTCTCAAGCTTATTATCAGTGGCTGCTGCTGCTATAGAAGATATATCTACAAGTGCTACTGCAAATATCACTAATAGAAGCAATGATATTGGCAAGTATTGCGAGGAGATCATAGGTGTTGTTGCAGTGCTTGCCATCACCTGTTCTTCTAGTACTCTTCATGAGTCTAGTGCATGAAACCCTCATCCTTTCTCTCCAAGGTAGTTTAATTAACTTTTGGCTTCGTGGGTTTCAATGGTTTGGATTGTTGTTGACGATCGTCACAAAGAATTTCCAGCTGGATACAGAAGATCGATGTTAATTTGGTTCTAATGTTACTCTCCGTGACCGTTAATAACATGGTGTCTTTTGTTTTTTTTTTGCAAATTTGCCATTGAAGAAATTTATATTTAAAAATACACCCTCTAACACATATACTAATTTTGAGATCTACTACAATTGGACCGGTCAATAGCAATTGACCGGTCCAATAGGGCAGATTTTCTCTATAATTTATTATAGTATAAAAAATAATAATTTATTAATAATTTATTATAATATTAAGATAATATTTATTTTCTTACTAATGAGTTTTACATTAGTAATTACTTACAATTATAATTAAAAATATAACAATAATAATAATAATAATAATAATAATAATAATAATAATTGTTGGACCATATCTTGGCATACTGAGCAAACTGCCATGTCAACACCTATAACTGCCAGGTCGGTCGAACGACTTTACGCCACAGAATACCAAGGTGTTTCCCCAATCGTACCGATCTCAGAATCCACATCGGTACCGACCAGATTAGCAATTCGAGGAGTATGACCAACCTACTACCGACCTTCTCAGTGCTACAGAGCAGGGTGATAAAGTGGCGACGTGCCAAATAACGACTATAAACAGGCTATTCAGTTCGACCATGATAAGGATTATCCGACTTTCCAAGTTCTACTAAAAGGTTATTCAGCTATTCCAGTTCAACTAGGTGAAGACTAAATCCCTCCTAATCCGGCGGGGATGCCTTTGGGAATTCCCAATTCGACTAGGAAGCCTATGGGCATTCCTAATTCTACTACAACTCGACTACAAAGCCAAATATCCAACTTTATAAAAACCTTATCACCCTTAAGGGAGAAGGTATGTTATTCTCTATACAGTTCAACTCTGCCATCCTTTAATTCTTCTACGAGCTCTGAACTAACTTAGGCATCAGAGGGTCTTTGGTCGACACCAGACCGGTGTTCCTCACGATAGTCTATTCTCTTCTCGATTTCACCCTTTTCAGATCATAATCTCCGGCATTCAAACTAGTTCTCCAACGAGTTCTAGAACAGATCAACGTTGTTTTCTCCAACTCATCAACTTATTAGTGTTGGTCAAATCTTGCACAAATAGTTGGTGTCATCTGTGGGGAATGACGCTTTGAGCCAAAAAATAGCTCTTCCGCAATGAGCCAAGAAGCGGAGATTCTGATAAAACTGGAACCAGTTGCTAAACTGGTGGCACCTCAAGATAAGAAGAGAGGAAGACCACTAAGGAAGTTGAAAAAGTCTTTTGCCGAGAAACATAAGGCCAAACTTATCGCCGTCGAAAAGAATTTGGAAAAGATGTCCCATATGCATCACTCTCTTGATGCAAAACAGGGTCCAAACTCAGCATTAGCGTGTCCCAAGTCGGCATCTGCGAAGCCAGCTAGAACGACAAAGGCTTCTTCTACCAAGTCGGTACCAACACAACGATCCCACACCGAAAGAGGTGGCAGGAGTAGGTCAGTATCTAGGAGGTTTGTAGGCCTCAAGCACACCAGATCCGCTAGATCTAGTGGGGATCAGTCTCGGTACTATAAGGAGTATAAGGACCTCCCATCTCTGTTCGCAGAGGGGATTAACCACGCTCATTTACCTAAGGATGTTAGGACTGAGAAAGTGGAGTATAAAGGAGAGGGAGATCCTAGGGACCATATCGAAAACTATAAATATTGGATGTTATTCAAAGGCTATGACGATGTCACCATGTGCAAGGGTTTCCAGATTACGTTCAGTGGTCTAGCTCAAAAGTGGTACCAAACACTGAGGACAGGCTCTATTGCCTCGTTTGGGCACTTAGCCTATAAATTCATTGACCACTTTGCTGGAAAGAAGGACAGAAAAAAGTCGATGAATAACTTGCTAGCAGTCAGAAAATGACAATGAGAGAGTCTAAAAGATTATCTAGATCGTTTTGACAATGTCAAAGTCAAAGTAGATGATTATGACGACAAAACCGTAGTAACAGCTTTTGTGGCTGGTCTGAGATCTAGTCGGTTTCTGTAATACCCCAAAAATTTCAAAGGCATTTATGTAATTTACCTTTATGGGTATTTTCCGAATTTTACACATCAAATTGAAATGGACTCATGCGTGGCATGCGTTACTTTCGAAATGTTATAAATATATCTAGAAAAGAATTGTGTCGAGAATGAGCGAAAACAAATCTTTGATGAAGTCGAACACGTATAACAACGATATAAACATATAGTTAGCTAAATTGAATGAAAACATAATCAATTGATCTCGTTTCCAAAATCTGACTTAATGGATGAGTTCAAAGCGCAGAAAAACGATAGGGACCGAATCATGTGATTTTTGGATGTCAAATTAGAATAATGGTATAACCACATGTGTGTGTGTGTGTGTGTGTGTGTGTGTGTGTGGCCAGACGCATACATGGTATATATGTATATATGTATATGCTCATGCTATGCACGGAGTGAAATGGCAATCGACCCTCCCTTCCTTTTATTTTCTTCCAAGTTCAGCATTATTCTAACATTCCTCTTAGAAATCAATTGCAAATCACATCCAAGTTTCCAATATTATTCACCTTCTTTTCATGAAAACGTGCTCATAAAAAACCCTATGTATATAATGTTTATTAATCCTCCTCAGCCGCCTCTCATAATCTACAACCTCCTCTCTCTCAAATTAATGTGTAAGCCACGACATCGCCGGAAAATAGCGGGGGCGCTAAAGAACCAATGGTGAGCATCTTTTCCTCTTTCTCCTTTCTTTTCATTTGCACGATGCCTTGTTTTGCACTCCATGGAAGAACCACCTGCAACATTTTTTCCATCCTTTCTTATTACTGTACCTTCTCCCTTACTCCACTCCTTCATCAGTCCACTTTTCCCCACGAACTACACCTCTCCGGAAATGGCAAAATAATCGTCAGATTTTGGGCAGAGCATAAATGTGCTATGTTTTCAGCCATGAGGCTGCGAAATCTATAGTCGTGGATGTTGCTGCCCCTAATGGAAGGTCCTCTTCTTTCCTCTCTTTCCACTTCCTTCTTCTTCTTCTTTTTCTTCTTCTGTTTCTCCTCTTCTTCTTTTCCTTTCCTTTCCTTTCTCTCTTCCTTGTTTTATTTCCTTCCGCCATTTAAATCAGCTTCTTTACAACTCAAGTTTTTATGGCAGAGCAACCGCCACCTTGTAAGGAAGTTACCACCACCCAAATTGTAAATGTCGTCTCATCACCCCATCACCCCATCTAATTTGGGATAAGTAGCTTACTATAATATAAGGAAGTTACCAACACCACACACGTCATGCATGTAATTAACCATGTGCTATGTCCCATATTATATAATATATTTATATACATGTCTAACATCATACATACAATACCACATATAATATATTAGATTATGATATATCATATTTTACATTTTTACTATCTTGATTATCATATTATGTCATATGGAAGATTATTAGCTAAGTCATATTATATGTATATGTGGGAATTAGTGCGATACTTACCAAGTAGAATACAAAGTTAATTGATCGAGGCTAGAGTTTAATTCTATATCCTTAAGACAATAATGCCCCGCTTAAGTACTCACGGTGTATGACACTTGTCTTTCAAGATATAATTATCACATCTTGTAACAGTAACACTTTAAATTACAAGATCAACGAACCAATTGATGTTTAGTACTCTCTCATACACTATGACTATAATGAAGAATGCATGTTCTAATTGAATGTAATCTAATTAATGAATGAATGACTCTAGTGGAGACTATTTGTAGTTGCTTAAAAGGTGCAAATCAAAGAGACACTGTAATACCCTAGGTTTGCACAAAAAAAAATTCGAGAATATCTGCTCGAACGTTCAGGCGCCAAATTATCTATATAAACAACCCCCTCATTTCTCACACCAAAATCACTTCTCCTTGTGATTTTCCTTCTCTCTTTCACTCATTTTGAGTTTTTGTCTTTTTTTTTTGAAACTCTCTTTCCGAGACTCTCCGTGCGGTGCAACTCGGTTCTACCTGGTGAAAGGCGTCAGTTCTGAAAGGAGTTCTTATCTAAAGGTGGGGAACGAAACGTAGGTTTGCGTGTCTTATAACTTTTATTAAAGTTTACATTCATTTATCATTATGTCTACTATTCATTTACACTGCATTATTGCGTATAATGTTCATATTGTCATACTTATGCCTGTATAATTGAAGTTCATGTATTACACTGTTGTTATGCCGGATTAGAGGTCAATCTGGCTCAACCAGACTCAGTTTTGTCATCAGTAACTTTAAATAGTAAACAGAAGGCAGCGTGCTGCTCTAGACGATTGGTATTTAAGTAGACCTCGTGTCTCACCTCTCAACTGGAGACTGATTTGGTTGGTCTTATTTGAAAGTTATCAGCTTATACAAGTAATATTGAATGTCCTAACCTTGCACGTGGTGCTACCGACCCTGATAAAGATCACCAAACGTTGCCAAATCCTGTCTAAATATTAAGTAAAAATCGGACCAGTTCATGCATTGGCATCATACATAGCACCACCTAGGGACGTATGTGGTTTATGATGCATAGAATAGTTAGATGCGATGCTCGTTATTCATTATATTTCTCTGGAGAGGGATGTACAATGAGAACCCGGCTACTCCTGGGGAGGGACATCTGTATGTGAATCCAGAGCATCGTTCCTGAGGAGGGACGTACAATGAGAACTCGACTACTCCTGGGGAGGGACATCTGTACGTGAACTCAGGCGATGTACAGTCATCAAACCAATACGAGACGGTGTCATGCATACATACATATTGAATTGATTATAATGCTCTGATGTGTATTTAAGATATTTGATTATGAAGTTTGCTTTATTAATTGTTATATTTACAAACTGTTTTACCCACTAAGCGTGTAGCTCACCCCGCTGTTATCCAATTTTTCACAAGAGATTAGGGTGGACTGGGTGCAGGTTTTTGGGCCCACATTTTGTATCCTTTGTATTATTCATTGGGGATTTTGGGAGAATGTTCCCTTAACTATTTCATGTACAAATATATTTTGAATTTAATGAAATCATACTTGTACTTAACTATGCTTCAGCACACTCTGTTATTATCGTTATAATGCATTCGCGCCCCGTCCGTGAGTGTCCCGCCGGTTTAGGCGAGTCCGGGCGTGGTGTGACATTTAAAGTGTAATACCCTAGGTTTGCATAAAAATAAAAATAAATAAAAAATTCGGGCACACATAAGGCCTTTTTGTCACACCCCGCGGATGTGATGGGTACCTCCTACTCGAGCGTACCCCAGCCACTATGATCCCATAATATTGTCTCATCCCAGTACACAGCCCACTCAACAGTATCTAGTATCCCCGGGATCATTTGTCCACATTGTTCACACATGAACAGTGCAGGGCCTCACCCAGATTCGAACCTCAAACCTCATATAGGTTGATTTCGCAATCCAAGTAACCACTGAAAAGCTCAAATTCAAGTTCTTTTTGCTTTCCTTTCTATTTTCCTTGCAATCTAAGATTCTTGCTTCCTTTCATTTCAACAGAAAGACTTTTGGATTTATCAATTTGATGTTTGATCTCTTCAAATTTGCAGTTCGATTTTCACAAAAAAGATCAAGAATAGTTCTGTCACACTTAGTAGATGGTCTTTGTATTGTTCCCCAAGTGAATAGTCTCTTGAAAACTAGCATGTTTTTTAATTTCTTTCCTTTACACATTTGTTCATTCGTGTTCTAATATTTTTGCAGTAGGCTACACGAGTACATTCAAAAATCTTTTAGATCTCAGCTAATGAAGGTTGTAAAGAAGGCACAGTTGATAAAGTTCAAGATATGAGACTAGAGATTCAGTTTGAAATTGATAGCATCTAGAAAAGCCTTGCAGAACAATTGTGCAGGTCCCATCTTTTCACATTTTAATCTTGGGCTTTTGACATGATTACCTTTTAAAAATAAAAAAATTTTACAAATATCATTAAAACACAAATATTGACCCATTTACCCTATTTTACTATTCAGCGCCTAGTCAGCGCGCCACACAAGTGCTACGCGGGGCGAGAGAGGTCGTGATGTTAAGAAGACGCCTTCTCTTTAAAATATATATATATATATATATATATATATATATATATATATATTGGGAAGGGAATGCGTCTTTCTAAAACAAGCCTTCCCTTTAATTTTTTTTTTATTATTTTAAGAAGAAGAGCAGTAACGGATGGAAATAAGATCAAGAAGAAGAAATCCCCTGTGATTTCTAGCGATTTTTTATGAAAATTTACCGATTCTGAATGGATGGAAGTAAGATCATTATTTTTTATGAAAATTTACCCACGGACAAGGCTGCACAAGCTCACGTCAGACCTTCTCCTCTTCTGATTTCTCTCTCTTTCTCCCTTCGTTTTTTCTTCCTTAATAATCTTTTTTTTTTTTAAAGCTAGTTTACGTTTGCATTTGCGTGGTGATCCTTCTCGAATACTCATGTTAGTGAGATTAGTAGGCACATGATGATAATCTTTGTGTTGATTTTTTCGTTAATGCAAATGACTTCGGATCTCTGGAAATGCTTTGAAGATTTGGAATCTTCACACTTTTATTTTTTATTTTTTAAAAAAATATTTAATATGGATTAGGTTTTTCTTCCTGTGAGTTGTGGCATTCCAATCACAGGATTTTATGGCGATCTTATCATCTAAAAAAAGAACTGTTCTTTTGTTTCTGTTCCAAGCCTCCAGATTGAAAAGATGATTCTGAAGAAGAATCATGCATCAGATGATCCTTATATTGATCTTTCTGGACTTATCTGCTTCTCTTCCTCAGCATTATCTCAACACCTCAACCCCACCCTTGAAAAAAACCAGAAACCCTCTTCTGCATCAAAATCAACAAAACCAATCAAATAAAATTAGCAAATAATTCAGAATCGGTAAATTTTCATAAAAAATAATGATCTTACTTCCATCCATTCAGAATCGGTAAATTTTCATAAAAAGGATTTCTTCTTCTTGATCTTACTTCCATCCGTAACTGTTGCTCTTCTTCTTAAAATAAAATAAAAATTTAAACAGAAGGAGTCTTTCTAATAGACGCCTTCCGTTTTTAAAAAAAAAAAAAAGACGCATTCCCTTTAATTTTTTTTTTAAGTCATTTACATCTGTTACTATTGCTCTTCTTCTTAAAATAAAAAATAAAAAATAAAAATTTAAACAGAAGGTGTCTTTCTAATAGTCGCCTTCCATTTTAAAAAAAAAATTTAAGGAAAAGCATAAAAAAAATTATAATAGAAGGCGTCTTTTGAAAAGACGTCTTCTTAACATTACGAGCTCCCTCGCCCGCGTAGCGTTTGTGTGGCGTGCTGATTGGGCGCTGAATAGTAAAATAGAGTAAAGGGGTCAATATTTGTGTTTTGATGGCATTTATAAATTTTTTTTTATTTTTGAAGGGTAATCATGTCAAAAGCCCTTTTAATCTTTTCCTACCTTCTTTCCCCTTCCTTTTATTTATTTTTTTTCATTTGAAACTGCTTGCAACAACTTTCTCCATCTTACTTAATTAATTTTATTAATTTTGTTTTGTTAACCATTTCATTATCTCTCTGTAATAATCTTTTTGCACTACTCTCAATTAATGTTTATATTTGAAATGTTGACTCATGAAATCTATTACACTTTTTTTAGCCATTTTTAATCAACTCATCCCTGCACTCTGTTCACCATTTCATCAATTATCTAATTCTTTTTTTTTTTTTTTTCATTTAAATTGGCTATTTTGCATTTAGTCAATTAATTTATTTTAAGATCAATATTTCATATTTTTTGAAAAAAAAAACTAAAAAATAATTTATTAAAATTGAATAACGTGCAATTATGGTCCTATTGAACTTAATGTTTAACTTTTCTTAGTTAACAGTTTTAAAATATTAACGTCAAAGGTTTCTTATTTTCACCAAGAAAAGCTAATGAAGTAGTTTATGCACTTCTGTCTAACCATTGATGATGTTATTGTTTGGGTTGAAGAGGTCCCTGCGTGGCTCCTCCATATTACCCAAAAAGATATTCCTTCTTTCTAATTTAATGAAGCTGTCTTTCTTCCAAAAAAAAAAAAAAACAGTTTTAAAATATGTGACCATGGTAACTACATATTCTGATTTATTTATTTTTAGCTTTATTTCTATTTATTTAATTAATTGATTATTTTTGTTTTGTTTTTGGTAATTGGATTTGTTTTCAACATTGATATTTTTTTCATCAATTAATAAATATAGAGTTAACTCACAATACAACACATTACACGTGCACCTCGTCTACTACTACTACTAATAATAATAATAATAATAATAATAATAATAATAATAATAATAATAATAATGTGTATAACTTAAAGTTTATTTTTAACTAAACTCAAGTTTAAATTTTTCTGTCAACACATAAGAAAAATTGATGGTATTTAAATTAATTTTTTAAAGTGAAAGACAAATTATATGGTTCTCAAGAGTAATTTACAAATATAAATAAATAAATTGATAATATGTGAAGTTAGATTTAGTGCATGTTGTTAAAAATGTCGGCTAGTTAAAACTAAAGCTTAAACGCTTCATTAAAAGTAAAAGTAAATAAAATCTAAGGTCAATTTGTGTGCTAATTAAGTAATGCAAAAACATTAAAATTATTTTCTTTAAAAAAAAAAAAACAATTAAGAAGTCCGACGTGGCATTTGGTAGTTGAAGTTTTGGGTGAAAGCATCCACGTGGCATATGGTCGTTGAGCTTAGACATGCGTCGTCTTCGCTACCTTGGTGCGTCCTCGGCATTCATTCTCTCCCAAAAAAACAAGAACGAGAAGGAGAACGAGAACGTCCGTCTCTTCACGCTTCCTTTCCCTTTCTTGTCTTCTATTCTCTACATTTTCTCTCTGTAGAAACGAAAACTAAAGGCCCTTGTTGTTCCCTTCTCTGAATCTTCATTGTTGGTCGCTTCAATCCTCTTCTTCTAAAAAAACAAAACAAGATTGTTGGCATAGATGGTTCTACATTTACTTCTGCAGCAATGCAATCAATCTTGTTGGAAACCTATTAAGGTAAGTAAAAAAAAAAAAAAAAAACTAGAATCTCATTCAGCGAAGCAATTTTTTTATTATTATTTTGTTTAAGTTTTCAGTTGCATCTGTTAGGTTTTCAAATGCATAGATTGTTCAAACTTTTTGCTCCTTCTTCTCTATTTTTTTTTTATTTTATTTTCTTAAATGGAATTTGTGGTTTTATTTCATTGTTTAGGCTCAACAAGGTGTTTTAATGTTTTAGAGCAATGCAGTTTCTCTATTCATATCTCGTGTTTGATGGATCTCTTGGTTCATTTGGTTTACTTTTTTTTTTAGTTATTTGAGGCTCTTTGGCTATTTCGTTTGTTTGATCTTTGGTCCCAACTACCCCTTTCCCCAATCCGTTGTTTGTTTGCCTCTCATTGGAATTTTACATCAATTCATCCTGCGTTTTTTTTTGTTTTCCCTGTTTTGATTTGATGGTATTGAGGAAATTGTTTATTTTTTCTGCAAAATAGTCAGTTTTATTGTAATTTGGTTACATATTGAAGCTTAGTTACTTGGAGTTTCGACATTAAATTTGTACTATTTAGTTGGGGTGTATTAAATCCCTTCAATGCTCTCACTGGCACCTAGATACATAAGAAAAATGTTCGACAATTACAATTACCTTTAGAGGCCATGGTAGTAAAACTTGGGCCATGATAAAACAGATGGATACAGAGACGAATATAATTTCAGCAAGTGTTTTTTATATGATAAATTTAAAACCTAGATGGAAACCATTGCAAATTTTGAGCTGCTTGTCAAGAATAACGTGTAGCTATTATTATTTTATTTGCAGATGTTTATTGCAGAGGCAAATAATGGCCATCAATTTTTTCAGAACAACATGATAGCAGGTATGCTCTTAAAATCAAGTCAATTTGTACTGTTGTGCAATTTTGAAGGGAGCAATAAAAGTTTTTACATACTATTTTTGTGCTTCTTCTTGGTACACTTTACCTTCTTTTTCTCTATTTCTTTGCAAAAGTTGTTGTATTTCATGGACACAAGGAATGCAATAAGTTTCTTGAATGTGGGGCACTTCTTTTTTCTCTCATTCTTTTTTCTTTTTCTTTTTTTTTTTTTTTTGTGGGATCAAGGTGTTTCATTTTCAAATTCAAATTAATTTCCTAGGGGACACTACATATCATGCATTTTTTTCAAGTATAATGAAAATCAGGTCTAAATTGTTCCTCCTATAGACTTTCTTATCAATTATAAATAGAGAAACAAAACTCTATCTTGTACTTATACATAATATATTGGAAGAACAATAATCTCAAAAAAAATCTCAATTTGTTCCACGCTAAGATGAAAGTTGTGGTTTATACATTAATATGGTGAGGTCAATCCCCATAGAGTTTTTGTGTGTGAAGATAGAGAGGTTTATACGCATCTTAAGAGACTAGTTGTTGACTGCTCTAATAGGTATGGATATCCTTCAGTTGAAAACTAAGAGATTTAAGGGTAAATAATCAATGATGGATTGAATTAGTAGTATGTATGATAATCTCTTGGTGTGTAACTGCAAATAAATCAAATATTCATGGTTGAGCTGATGGGTTATATAGGATGCAAGATCTTTTAGAAAATGTTTCTTCACTGAAGGGGCCAATGAAACAATCAAAGTATTAAAAATCGACAAATTTTTGTTGTTCAACTTGGCATATTAAAGCTTGAAAAGAAAATGGAGAAAAACTTGATAAAAGTTTGATTTTTTCGATTAGATAATGCAAATATTGACCTATAAATTTACCGAAATTCAATGAACCAATGTAGCAAGATTAAAAAAAAAAAAATTCAGTTGTTCAACGGTAAGGTAGAAATTATGCAATTTTAAGGATGTGCCAACAATGAAAAAAAAAAAAGCAAAGAAAGAAAGCTAAAATAAGTGAAAAGCTCAAAAAAGTTCCCAAATTCATCATTTATTATTTTAACAACCACATAACAAGATAAAAAAGCTATACAATTTAATAATAAGCTAATAAATTAAGTAAGGTGGTGTGGTGACCCTAACCTCGGACCACTATCCCTTGCGGGGACAGCGTATTGAATATCGGAGCGAGACGCCCGACGTAGGCATCGCCAACCACCCCATTATTAATAGGATGATCGGGACTCTACAAGCCTCAATCAGACTCTTCATAGATTCTCATTTTTTATTTTTTATTTCCTTCAAACATCAACCTATTAAACCTTGAACAGTTCTACAATCAACCACTACACATCCACAATAATTCAAATCTACACACTCCGCATCTATATTTACATGATAGTTGTACATCCCAGACATATATAAACCACAATTGATTTAAACCCCAATACACATAATGAATCACATAATCAACAACAACAAACAACACACAATATGAACAACACAACCTACATTCGGCCAAGTGCTAGTACATAAAGTTGGGCATTTATTCAAATGGGGTACGAGCTAGATGGAGGAAATTTCGGAGAGTTATAAGTGGAATGTCAAGCTAGCAAATTATGTAGTCTAAGAGTAACCCACTACAAAATTAAAAACCAAAATATTGAAAATATATCAAGATTAGGAGCTACCATTCAAATTTTATCAACTATCTTAATGAGATCAATTTTGTTTGGTTAGTTGTGATTATTTTTGTATATTAGAAGTGTCTATCTATATTTATTGTAAACATGTAAAATGGGCATACCTAGAGTATGTAGCATCCACCATTGTGGGGTTTTGGGAAGAGATCATGTAGCCTTACCTCCACAATAGAGGGGTTGCTTTTGGATTTGTTGTTACCATGTCTTAGAATAAATCTTGATATTTTAACATCTATGCAAATTGGTAAAATTTTACAAAATTCTTCACATCAACTTATATTTCCTTGAATATATTCTTATTTTTCGGTGGCCAATTCACTTTTGTTTCCTTTTTTCTTTTTTCTTTTCTTTTTTTTTTCCTTCTCTTCTACTCTTTTGGCCTTTGACTATGAAACCCAATTTTGTAATTTTGTTATTATATTATATTTTTTTATAGACATTGAAATGTGAATCATATTATCATACTTTACAAATAATTGAAAAATTAATGTATTCCTTGATACTTAACTTTGTGCATCTTGTTTGTGGAAGGAAAGAGTAATATTCCACTATCACGAAAAGAAGGTTACAGGCCCCTCTTTATATAGATGATAATGCTCATCTATTTTAGGGATATTTACAGCTAATCTAGAAAGGAAATCAGAACTACCTAAAACTGAAAGCTATAAAACAGGAAACTTATATCTACAGATTTGGTAACAGACAACCAAATCTCCTAAAATCATGGGATAAGAAAAAGCTGATCTGTTAGCTGTAGATCTCCTCGATATTAGCCCCTAATATTGCTAACAGATCCTCAAACATAAATCTCTCTATAATTCTACACTCCTCCTCAAGCTGGGCGGTAAATATTAATTAACCCCAGCTTGGAACTCAAATCATCAAACACCTTTCTTGGTAGAGCCTTGGTAAGGATGTTTGCTGTCTGAAGACATGTAGGCACGTACAACATCTTGATTATTCCTTCCTCTATCTTCTCCTTTATAAAATGTCGATCAATTTCCACATGTTTTGTTCTATCATGATGAACTGGATTTTTGGCAATGCTGATTGTTGATTGATTATCACAGAACATTTTCATAGGTTCTTCGTCTGTGTGCCATTGCCCGGAATTCAGCTTCTGCACTGCTTCTTGACACCACTAACTGCTTCTTACTTCTCCAAGTGACCAAATTTCCCCACACAAAAGTGCAATATCCTGAAGTTGATCTCCGGTCTTGTACTGATCCTGCCCAATCTGCATCGCTGAACACTTCAATATCTCTTCTTTGGTTCTTCTCAAAAAATAATCCTCTACCTGGTGTTAGTTTCAGGTATCTCAGGATTCTATACACCCCTTCCATGTGTTCTTCATTTGGATTGTTCATGAACTGACTTACCATGCTAACAGCAAATCCAATGTCTGGTCGTGTGTGAGATAGGTATATTAGTTTACCTACTAATATTTGGTATCTTCCTTTGTCCACGGGTGCACAATTTTCCTTAGCTCCTAGTTTGATAGTTGGATCCATAGGAGTATCTGCTGGCTTACACCCGAGCATTCCAGCCTCTTTTAAGAGATCTAGGACATATTTTCTCTGTGAGACAGAGATTCCCTTTCTTGACCTTGCAATCTCCATACCTAGGAAATATTTAAGATTCCCAAGGTCCTTGATTTCAAATTCTGCAGCTAGTAAACTTTTGATGGTGCAGATTTCCTCTTCATAGTCTCCTGTTAGGATTATGTCATCCACATACACTATGAGGACAACAAGTTTTCCTACAGAAGAGTGTTTAACAAATAGTGTATGGTCCGTCTGACATTGAGAGTAGCCATGCTTCTTCACTACCTTTGTGAATCTTTTAAACCAAGCTCTTGGAGATTGCTTGAGCCCATATAGAGATCTCCTAAGTTTACAAACCTTGTTGCATGTAGTTTGTGTCTCAAATCCGGGGGGAATTTCCATGTACACTTCTTCAGTTAGGTCCCCATTTAGAAAGACATTCTTGACATCTAGTTGGTGGAGAGGCCAGTCAAGGTTTGCAACCAAAGATAATAAAACGCGAACTGTGTTTAACTTGGCTACAGGAGCAAATGTCTCCTCATAATCGATTCCATATGATTGGGTGAATCCCTTTGCAACCAGCCGTGCCTTGAACCAATTAACACTCCCATCTTCATTATATTTTACTGTGAAGATCCATTTGCAGCCTACTGGGCGTTTCTCGATTGGTAAGTCAGAGATTTTCCAAGTTCCATTTTTCTCTAGTGCATGAATTTCTTCATACACTGCTGATTTCCATTCTGGTGAGCCGAGAGCTTCTTGTATATTATTAGGAACTTGGATGTTGTCGAGGTTGGCAACAAAAGCTTTGAACTTTGGTGACAATCCTTCATATGACACAAATGTGTATATCGGATGTTTTATGCATGATCTTACCCCTTTTCTCACAGCAATAGGAAGGCCACTGTCATCATTAGTTTCAGGATTAGTGTTACCTGGTGGATCTTCACTTGGTCTAGGACTTGAGTCAGGCTCTTGGGTTTGCTCAAGAGATGCTTGTTGTTCCATCTCCTTTTGGTTCTTTCTCCTCCTTGAGTAGGTAATCAATTCATCACTCTTTGTTGATTGAATAGTGTCAAGATTTTGAGGTGTGTCCACATTTTGAGGTGGATTGTTGGCTTGATCTTGAGTAGGAGGTTCTAGGAAGTAAGAAGACTCAAGGGAGAGATTTTGAGGAGGAAGTGACTCATGATTTAGTGATGGGCAGGTTTGGTCAGAATTAGGAGAGACATGAGGTGATTCTTCAATATCCCAAAGCTGATATTCTAGGATAAAATTAGTCTCCCCCTGAATATCAGATTTGGGGAAATAAGGTTGTTGCTTAAAGAAGGTGACATCCATGGAGTGATAGAATTGTTTAGTGACCGGTGCGTAGCATTTATATCCTTTTTGAGTTGGAGAGTACCCAAGGAAAATACATTTATGAGCTCTAGGATCAAGTTTGTCCTGGTGTTGTTGATGGACATGGACAAAAGCTGAACACCCGAAAACTTTGAATGGGATGGTGGAGATGAGACGAGTAGTGGGAAAGGACTGAAGGAGAATTTGACAGGGAGTCTAGAAGTTAAGAATCCGAGATGGCATCCTATTTATGAGGTATGCAGCAGTAAGGATGGCTTCACCCCAGAAATATTTTGGTACATGGATAGAGAACATAAGAGACCGAGCCACATCAAGAAGATGCCAGTTTTTTCTTTCGGCAATACCATTTTGTTGAGGAGTGTTAACACAGGAACTTTGGTGAACAATACCATGACTCATGAGATAATCATTAAGGCTGGAATTGAAATACTCTTTGGCATTGTCAGTTTTCAGAATTTGAATTTTTGCTTGGAATTGTGTTTGGATCATGGTATTGAAGGTTTTGAAGATCTGGTTTGTCTCGGATTTTTCTTTCATGAGGAATACCCATGTGAGTCTAGTGTGATCATCAATAAATGAAATGAACCAGCGAGAACCAGTAACATTTTTTATCCTAGAAGGACCCCATATATCACTATGAATCATGGAAAAAGGTTGAGATGCTTTGTAGGATCTGTTAGGATAAGAATTGCGAATATGTTTAGAGAATTGACATATCTCACATTGAAATTTATTTGGATTTTTATTATGGAATAATGAAGGAAACAACTTCTCAAGATACAAGAAATTTGGATGACCTAACCTATAGTGCCATAACATAATTGCACTATCATTATTAGATTGACTCACAGACAAAGAAACAGGACTTCTAGACACTGAACAATCTGATTGATGAATTGCTCCTTGAAGAGGATCATTAACCTCGAGAAGATAGAGCCCCGAACACATCTTAGCACTGCCAATCGTCTTCCCCGAGTCCAAGACCTGAAATTCACAGATTTGAGCCAAATTTAGTAACACAGTTGAGATCCCGAGTGAGTTTACTAATGGACAGTAAATTGCAATTTAATTTTGGTACAAGTAGAACAGAATCAAGAGTGATGTTCTCTGAAATTTGAATCGAGCCTGTACCAGCCACCTTTGAGAGTAACCCATCAGCTATTCGCACAGCTATAGCATGGGGTGTAAGTTGAAAACAACTTCTCATCTCCAGTCATATGATCAGAAGCTCCTGAGTCTATAATCCATGGACTGAGCCTCTCCTTGTTAGCATTTAGAGCACTTAAAAAATTACCTTTTTGTGCCAGGGATCCGGTACCAACCACAGTGGGAGCTGGTGCAGGCAAGGATTGGCTGAACATTTTCTGCAAGATCTCTATTTGTTCCTTGCTGAAGGGAGTTGGTTCGGGTGGAGGTTGTTCATCCATGGAAGCAAGGTTGCCTCGTCCTTCTTTGTCATTGGCAAACCGGGAAGGTCTCCAGTCTGCTGGTTTGCCGTGAATCTTCCAGCAGTTGTCCTTGATGTGACCAGGTCGTCGACAATGATCACACCATGGTCGCCCTTTCTTTGGTCTGTGATCGTTGTTGTTGGATGGATTCCCTCTCACCACAAGTGTTGAACTCTCAGGATTTGTCACAGAATCTTGAGATCCCATCATGATCTTCTTTCGACTTTCCTCTCTCCGAACTTCTGAAAAAACTTCTCGAATATTTGGTAGTGGTTTGGATCCTAAAATTCTTCCTCGTACTTCATCAAGGTTCTTATTTAATCCAATTAGAAATTTGTATATTCTTTTCCGTTCAATTATTTGTCTATACCTGATTCCATCATTCGGACAACTCCAATTGTGCTCCTCGAATAAGTCTAGCTGCAGCCAATACCGATTGAGAGTGTTGAAGTATTGAGTCACCGTTAATTCTCCTTGGCGGAAGTCATGAAGAACACTTTCCACCTCGAATAATTCAGATGTATTCTCATTGTTTGAATATATTTCCTGGGTAGCATCCCAAATCTCCTTTGCTGTTCCATAGAGAAGAAAGTTTTCTCCAATGTCATTTGTCATGGAATTAATGAGCCATGACATGACCATATTATTCTCAGCATTCCAGACTTTGAACTTTTCATCTGTCTTGTTTGGTTTGGCAGCATCTCCGGTGAGATAATCATCTTTGCCCTTTCTGCATGTGAACAACATTACGGAATGGGACCATTGGAGATAGTTGTTCCCATTCAGTTTGTGTCCTGTAATGGGCATGAGGTTACTATCATTGTTGGAAGCCATGGCTTCCTGATTGGAGGTGATTTGGGAAACGGTAGCTCTTGAATCACGTTTACCGTATTTGGTCATATGAGGGAATTAGGGTTCAGAGATTGCTTTGATACCATCTTGTTTGTGGAAGAAAATAGTAATATTCCACTATCACGAAAAGAAGGTTACAGGCCCCTCTTTATATAGATGATAATGCTCATCTATTTTTAGGGATATTTACAGCTACTCTAGAAAGGAAATCAGAACTACCTAAAACTGAAAGCTATAAAACAGGAAACTTATATCTACAGATTTGGTAACAGACTACCAAATCTCCTAAAATCATGGGATAAGAAAAATCTGATCTGTTAGCTGTAGGTCTCCTCGATATTAGCCCCTAATATTGCTAACAGATCCTCAAACATAAATCTCTCTATAATTCTACAGTGCAAATACCCCTATATATAGGGGTGAAATCGGGTCGGGTCTGGTTTTTGCCCCTAACCCACCGACCCGATGAGGTGGGGTGGTAGTGGGTTGGACCCGATGCCACCCGACTTAAGGTAAGGTCGGGTCGGGTTGGTCGGGTTGGCCCTCATTAAATAGCCTAATTTTT
The DNA here is from genome assembly GCA_035771175.1 of Paratinospora sagittata. NCBI lineage: Eukaryota > Viridiplantae > Streptophyta > Magnoliopsida > Ranunculales > Menispermaceae > Paratinospora > Paratinospora sagittata. The sequence continues at coordinate 35,921,655 of CM069595.1, read as the reverse complement.
TTAAAGTTAATAACTACTATTTAAGCTTATATTAGTAATAAAATATGTTGGATTATTATGTATCTAACTTATTAAACTACTATTTAAGTTTTAAAAGATGGGATTTCTCCTTTTTGGAAGAACTCATATATGTACAAGTCAAACTACTCTTAAACTTGATTTATGGGAATGAGGATGAACTCTCTCTCTCTCTCTCTCTCACACGCACACACACACATATATATAAATTTTAAGAGGTCGGGTTGCTAAAAAATTAACCCGACCCAAAATGGTCTTCCACAATGAGACTCTATTGTGACAATAGTAATTTGCAAATCCCTTGGGCATTGCTCTGAATTCTGCTTCGACGCTAGATCGAGCGACCACATTATGCTTCTTACTTCTCCATGTCACTAGATTTCCACCGAGAAAAGTACAATATCCGTTGATTGATTTCCTGTCAATGGTGGAATTGACATAGTGTGCATCTGTATATGCCTCCAAAACTAATACTGTGTTTCGTTAAAATAGAATGTCTGGCTCTGGAGTCCCTTTAAGATATTATAATATACGATTAACAACTTGTAAATGAACTTCTTTGGGATTGTGCATAAATTGATTAATCACACTCACTGCATATGCGTTATCAGGTCTTCTGTGAAACTTGTATGAGAAGAGATAGATGAGTTTCTCTATCAATCTTTGATACATCTCTCTATCGACAGAAGTATCTTCTTCAGCTTCTCCAAGCTTGTGATTACGGTCAATGGGTGTACTTGTCGGTCGGCATGCCAACTTCTTTGTCTCCTTAATAAGGTCAGAAATGTATTTCCGTTGAGAAATAATGATGCCCTGCTTGGAGTGTGCAGCTTCAATTCCCAAAAAGTATTTCAACTTTCCTAGGTCCTTGATCTCAAATTCTCTAGTCAAACACTGCTTCAAGTTCTGTTTCTCATTTGCATCATTCCTAGTCATAATAATGTCGTCCACATACACCAGAAGAGCGGTGAAGCTGAGTGGTTAATGAATAGAGTATGGTCCCCTTTGGCTTTGTCTATATTCAAATATTTTTCATCACATTAGTAAATCGGCCAAACCATGCTCTTAAGGATTGTTTAAGTCCATATAGAGCTTTCTTCAATTTGCATACTTTATCAGTGGGTAGGTTGCTTCCAAATCCATAAGGAATTTTCATATAGATATTTTATTCCAAGTCACCATGCAGAAAGGCGTTCTTTATATCGAACTGTAGTGAATCTCAATCGTAGTTAGTTGTCAAAGATAACATAATCCTCACTGTATTCATCTTGGCAACTGGGACAAATGTCTCCAGATAGTCCACACCATATGTCTAAGTATATCCTTTTGCCACTAATCTTGCCTTATAGCGTTCCAAGAACCCATCCGCTCTGTACTTAATAGTATAAACCCATTTACATCTCACGAGTTTCTTTCTTGTAAACAAATCTACCAATTCCCGTGTTGCATTTTTCTCCAAGGTTTTCATCTCCACATTCATGGCTTGTTTCCAATTTTCATTAGATAAAGGACACAACATGAGAGAACGGATACAAAGGGCGTTTGGTACATTCCCTAGTTCCCTTTCTAATGGAAATAGGAGGATTCTAATTAATGTCTGCTTCAGGTTGAGACTCAAATAGAGTTTTTAAGAAGGGTTTAGAAACTGTTACCTCATTTTCAAGAATTGGTTCATATTCTTGGACTTTCACAAGTTTAGGAACTGCAATGTTTTTTCTTGAGTATGTTTTGTTGGGCATTCGATGCTCAAGAACAAATGATTCAAGCTCGCCTCCTTGGTTACCAATTGGTTCAGAGGGTGTAGATGAATTGTGTTCAGAGGACAGTAGTACAGAGTTTTGGAGTTTAATGGAAAAAGAACTACCGGGAAGAGAATTTCGATCCTTATCTTCCATGATGGAGCTCTCCCTTTGAAGAGAAAGAGCGGTAAAATAAGGCTCACGTTCGTTGAAAATAACATCCGCCGAGACAAAAAAAAATTTGGACGGTTGATGGTAGCATTTATATCCCTTTTAAGTTGAGGAGTACCTGAAAAAAAATACACTTGAGAACTCTTGGATCTAATTTTCCATGTTTGGATGGTGAACATGGACAAATGACAAAAGTTTTAAGAATGAGATTGTTTGAGGTTTTGAGGTTAGGACAAAATTGTGACAACATTTCCATAGGACTTTTAAAACCAAGGATTCAAGAAGATACTAGGTTGATGAGATGGTTGGCAGTTAAGATGGTTTCCCCCCAATAAGACTTAGGCACATGGCTTAGGAATAAGAATGCGTGGGTTGTATCAATTAGGTGACCATTCATCCTCATAGTAATGCCATTTTTTTGGGGTGTAGATATAGGATAATTTATGAATGATTTATTCCTTTTGAAAGTATGGGGTTAGGGCTTCATTAAAATAGCTTTTTGCATTGTTGGATCAAAATTTCTTGGTTTTGGCTCCAAACTGATTTTACACCATGGTATGAAAATTTGGGAGAACAAGGCTCACATCAGACTTTTGTTTGAGTAAAAATATCAAAGAGACTCTAGTACAATCATCAATGAAAGACACAAACCCATGTGCTCCAAAAATATTAGGAATAGGAGAGGGGCTCCAAATATCACTATGAACAAAATCAAAAGGATTGGAACTTTTTTCATTGCTAATTGGACGGTTACACGTTTGTGTTTCGCCAATTCACATGCTTCACAACGAAAATGTTCAACATCTATTGTCCTAAACAAATAAAGAAACATGACCTTAAGGGTTTTTAAAGAAGGATGACTAGAGAGAAACGAAAGTGTAGTCTTGGTTGGATTTGCCCGTGTCTCTAGGTAATACAACCTATCCTGTTCCTTAGCAAGTCCAATCGTCTTCCCCAAATCTTGGTCCTGAAATACACAGTGAGTAGGATGGAGAATCACATTACAATTCATATCATGCGTTAGCTTTTGGATAAAGACTAGATTAGTGGACAACTTTGGAACATGAAGTACATTTCTAAGTGTAAGAGTAAGACTAATGTGAACATCTCTTATGCCTATAATTGTGTTAAAGACCCATTGACTATGGTTATTTTTGACTACTTGGACACAGGTTATAAGTATGGAATATATAAGAGGAATTAGTTATGTGATAACTAGCACCATAATCTATGACCCAAGAGATAGCAAAGGATTTATCTGAAACTTCTAATCCAATAGAAATCAGAAACTTACCTGAATGTGCAAATGAACAGGTACCTGAGGATTTTTCAAGAGTGCCAAGAAGAGTACATAGTCGTTCAATCTCATCTCGATTGGATCCTACTTGCTCCAGAGTGTTCACAGCAATTGGCTGGTCAGTGGACAAGTGTGTACTACTTTTCTGTGAACCCTCCTTTGTAGCCCTATTCTTTATTAGACGTTGATGGCTTGCTATGGAGTTTCCAACATTTCTCCCTTGTATGTCTATCCTTCTGGCAATAAGTGCACCGTAGGTTATTCTTACTCTCTTGGTTAGGAACCTTTGATGATTTAGCTTTTGAAGTGCTTGTTTTCTGATCCCTACCTTGATTACCCACCATGGTTGAACCTTTCATCTTCTGAGGTTCGAGCATGACAACTCTTCTACTTTCTACGGCTCGGATGATGGAGAAGGTTTCGTTTATAGTTGACAACTCCTTGCCAAGTATCTGAACCTTAACCTGGTCAAATTCAGGATTAAGTCTAACTAAGAAACCATAGACTCGGTCTTTCTTAATGTAATTCTTAAGAATAACTGTATCCTTAAGGCATTTAGTCTCGATGCATCAGTAATGATTGAGTTATTGTCAGCGATTCTTCAACATATTGGCGTACTCCCTGACCATTTTATTTCCTTGTTTTGCAGCTCCCGTTTTGACCTTTATTCATACACTTGGGGCTGCAACGAGTGTCTTAGAATATGTCTAATGAATGACATTCTACATTTCTTTAGCAATGGTCAGGAACATACACGTATCATTAATCTTTGGTGTTATCGAATTCCATAGCCATGCCATAATCATCGAATTTTCACTGTCCCATGCCTCGAATTGAAGATCTTCTTTCTTTGGTTTGGTTCTCAAAAGATGACTTAACTTTCCTTTATCTTTCAAAAACGTACAATTTTAAAAAGGTACGAACAAACTAAGACCACTTCAAGTAATTATTCCTTTTGAGTTTGTAGGCTAGTTGGACGTTGTGTAGTTTTCTCGTCTTGTGATTAGCCACTATTTCCTTTAGACTGTATAGTTTCTGATAGTGTAGACATTTATTTTTATTTTTATTTTTTTAGAAAGAAAGAAAGAAGAAAGAATAAAAAGAAGAAGAAAGACGTTGCGCGAGAGGAGGTTGCGCAAGAGAGAAATCACAAGAGAGCTAGAGCTTGAGAGAAAGAGAGAGAAGTTGCAAAAAAGAGGTCGCGTAAGAGAGAAATTACAAGAGAGATTGAGAGAGAGAGAAGAAGAAGGAAGAATCGAAGTTGCAGCGGCGACGAGCAGCAACAGTAATGAGCGGCAGTGATGAGTAGCAGCGGCTACAGACGGTGGCTCAACAGTGGCGATGAACCAGATGGAAGTTGCAGCGTGCGATGGACGGTGAAGAAGGAAGAGTTGAAGAGGGTCACAACAACAGCGGTTACTAGATCTAGCGGCGATGAATGGAGGAGAGACACAACAACTCCGACGACGGGAAGGATCAGCAGCAAAGGGGATGAAGTTGGTGGTGACAAGATGTGTTTCCGATGAAAAACGTAACGACAAACTAAGGAGTAGCAACGATGGATGATCTGTTGCAATCGGCAACTATTTTCCAGAATATATAACGATCTATGGCGATGAAGGCCAGAGATCTCATTTTAGCGATGAAGGCCGAAGGTAATGAGGGCGATGAAGCTTGTGTTGGAACAAGTTTGGCGATGGAGGCCCAAAAAGATTTCCAGTTGCACACTGATACCATGTGAAAAATTGAAATAATTAAAAAAAATAATGTATTCCTTGATATTTAACTTTATACAAAGACAATTTGTCGAATAGGGTCCTACCTTTTAACCTACGTTCCCAATATTTGGGATTAGTTTATATATTACAAGTGTTATTTGACATCTTTATATATATTTGAAGTGTAATTTAATTGATTTGTAGAATCTTACCATTCATGATCTGATCCTACCATCTTATCTTTATATATATATATATATATATATATATATATATTTGAAGTGTAATTTATCTCACTACCTTGTGTAGTACAATAGTGGTAGATATTTTGGTCATGGATTTTCTCCTTTGTGCTTCCCTCTCTATTTCATTTCTAAATTTGATCATCCAACCTTAAAACGATTATTTGGACTTCACTGTCAAATATATGCTATAATTATTATTCATGATTATTTTATTGGCTTATAGAGTTTTGCTGGTTCTAATTTGAATTTTTCCTTCCCGCGGTTTTTCCTTTCACTTGTACTTTTCATACTGTATCTCTTCACTGACAACTTTGTTGTATGATCTCATTTTCAGGTTCTGGATGAAGATGATGATATAAAAAGTAACTTGATCTGGTTCTTCGATTCTATTCGTTTGTTCAATTTTGGATTGTGGGTTCAAGATTTGAAAGGACTGGATGGACCTTCGGGCTCATTTGCAGGTGGAATGATGGGATGTTAATTCAAGTCGTTTGACCTCTTTGCTTTTTGGTTTGAAAATTAAATTGATGATAGGCCACAACAGAAAGCATTTTCATCTATGAAGATTGGGATATCGAATTCCCTGCACCCGATGCAGTTGGTCAAAGCACGAACAACTCTCTGGCGATGGAATGGCAGATCCAGTTATTTATGGGAATCCTGAGCGTGACATTGGACAAGTAAGAATGTCTTGTCTTTCTTTTTTTTCCTTTCTTTGTTTACATGCTTGATTATGCTATTTTGTTTAAAAAGTTTTATGATTTGGGGGATGTTGGAATGTTATGTGTAAAGCATTTAATTGGGCTTGTAGAGCACCCACATGTAATTAGAATGGGAAGAATGTAAAGCCAGTGGGAAAGAATAGGGAGAAGTGTCAGAGGAAAAATGACAAAATTTATAATCAAACATATGCAATAAAGAAAATTTTGGGAATTGCAATTGATGAAGTTGTAATTATAATCATGTAAAAAGAGTAAAGTTGGTGGAATTTCAAAAATGAACTCCATTGGCTCGTCAAAAGGCACTAGATTTATTAATATTAGGGCAATTTGTATTTGGACATGTACATGGATATTAAGATTTCTACCAAGCAATGCTAATTATGAACAATTTTGGCTCACTTTGAATGCAGACCACTTGCATGTTTGCTCTTGGCTGTTTGATTTCTTGTATAAATGTAATAAACTTGTACTCATAACATCATGGTATTGGTTGTATTTGTATAAATAGTATTCCTTTAATAGTACTGTCAACTGTTTACTTTAGCATCTTTGTAGCCAGCTGGAACTGAAGCTATACAAAAAAGGTGCCGTAGAAGGAAAATTTCTTGGATAGTTTTTATGTTTTCTTTTAATGCAACATGAGATAGTTCGAGAGCTTCTTGTTTATGGGGAAATTGGGAATATAGGTTTGGTAGTTTTGCAGGTAATGAGTGAGTTTTAGGCGGCTTTGTAACTTCAAATACATCTTTACTTTTAAAAACATATTTAAATATGGATATTTGGTTTCTTATTTGTTATTTGTTAAAACTTTCGGATAGAGGGACGTCTACATTTTTATTGCCCATATAATTTGTTATTTGTTAAGCTTAGATACTAGAACATCATTTAGCAAGTAAGTGAAGAGTGGCACTCAAAGTTGTTAGAATAATAAAAGACACGAAGATATAACGTGGTTCGGTTTTATGACCTACATCCACGGGAGAAGAGAAATGATCTTTATTCTTGTGTAATGTCTTAATGGAGGGACTCCATATATATAGACATACAGGGCTATGTACTTATGGCTACATTTACATTTTTAGTAACTGCTATATTCCTTAAAGGAAATAAATCCTTAAGGAAATAATTCTTTACAGGAAACAAATCTATCAACAATAGGAAACAAATCTCAACACTCCCCCTCAAGCTGGTGAATAAAGGTTTACCATTCCCAGCTTAGACACATTTTCTTGAAATGCAGTATGATTTAACCCTTTAGTGAGCATATCGGCGAGCTGATTATTGGTAGACATATATGGAGTACAGATCAACCCACTATCAAGCTTCTCTTTAATAAAGTGTCTATCAATCTCTATATGCTTGGTTCGATCATGTTGAACTGGGTTATGGGCAATGCTAATTGCAGATTTATTGTCACAATAGAGTCTCATAGGGCCATCCCAGTGTATTTTCAAATCTGTTAAAATTATCTGCAACCATAATAACTCACAAACCCCTTGTGCCATTGCTCGGAATTCTGCTTCAGCACTAGATCTGGCCACTACATTCTGTTTTTTACTTCGCCATGTCACCAAATTCCCACCAAGAAACGTACAATATCCAGTAGTTGATCTTCTGTCAACTACTGAACCAGCATAGTCTGAATCAGTATATGCTTCAAGAACCATTCCTGTGTGTCGTTTAAATAAGATACCCTGTCCTGGAGTCCCTTTAAGATACTGTAGAACGCGATTAGCCGCTTGCAAATGAATATCTTTAGGATTGTGCATGAACTGACTTATTACACTCACTGCATATGCAATATCAGGTCTTGTGTGAGAGAGATAGATGAGTCTTCCTACTAGTCTTTGATACGTCTCTTTATTAACAGTCGACGCTTCTTCAGCTTCTCCAAGCTTGTGATTAAGATCAATAGGAGTATTCATTGGTTTGCATGCTAGTTTCCCTGTTTCTTTAAGAAGGTCTGTAATGTACTTCTGTTGAGAGATAAAGATTCCATGTTTAGAGTGTGCCACTTCAATCCCTAGGAAGTATTTCAATCTCCCTAATTCCTTGATCTCAAATTCTTCGGTCAAACACCGCTTCAAGTTTTGTTTCTCGTTCTCATTGTTTCCTGTCATGATGATGTCATCAACATACACTAATAGAGCTGTAACTCCCCCTGAAGTCGAGTGCTTAATAAACAAAGTGTGATCTCCTTGGCTTTGTTTATATCCCATACTTGTCATTACTTTGGCAAATCGACCAAACCATGCCCTCGGAGATTGCTTAAGTCCATACAGGGCCTTTTTTAATTTGCACACTTTATCTGTGGTGCCAAATCCTGGAGGTACTTCCATATAGATTTCTTCCTCTAAATCCCCATGTAAAAATGCGTTTTTTACATCAAATTGTTGCAGATCCCAGTCATAATTAGCTGCCAATGACAAAAGAAGTCTCACAGTATTCATTTTTGCAACTGGAGCAAATGTCTCTTGATAGTCCACACCATATGTCTGAGTATATCCTTTGGCTACCAATCTTGCCTTGTAGCGCTCTAGTGACCCATCTGCTTTGTATTTTACTGTATAAACCCATTTGCATCCAACAAGTTTCTTTCCTGGAGGCAAGTCTACCAACTCCCATGTTGTATTTTTCTCCAGGGCTTCCATTTCCACATTCATAGCTTGTTTCCAATTTGTATTAGATAAAGCCTCGGATAATGACGTAGGAGTCTGGATATTATTTAGGCTGGTAAGGAAACTCTTATGGGTTTGTGAGAACTTCTCAAAGGATACAACATGAGATAATGGATACAAGGGATGTTTAGTGCATTCCCTTGTTCCCTTTCTAATGGCAATGGGAAGGTCATTGTCAGGTTCAGAGGCTAAAAGATCATTGTTAGTTTCAGGAACTAATGAAATTTGTAGGAAGGGTTCAGGGTTTGTTACCTCATTCTCAGGGATTGGTTCAGATTCTTGAGCTTGCATTGGTTCAGGAGCTGCGGCTTTATTCCTTGAGTACACTTGTCCAGTCATTCGATCCTTACGTTCGTCATTGGGTACAGGGGTTGTGGGAGATTCAGGTTTGGTTTGTTGGAGAGTAAAGGGGTCAAAAAGGTCAAAAGGGTTATCAAGGGAGTTCTGATCCTTATCTTCCATGATGACATTCTCCCCCGGAAGAGAAGGAGCGGTAAAATAGGGCTCAGGTTCATAGAAAGTGACATCGGCTGAGACAAAGAATTTCTTTGATGGCGGATGATAGCATTTATATTCCTTTTGAGTGGAAGAGTATCCGACAAAAACACACTTAAGAGCTCTAGGGTCCAACTTTCCCCTGTTGGGTTGGTGAACATGGACAAATGAAGCACACCCGAATATTTTAGGTTTAAGATTATTGGAGATTTTAAGCTTAGGATAAAATTGACGTAGCTTTTCCATAGGACTTTTGAAATCAAGGGTCTGGGATGGTAGACGGTTAATAAGATGTGTTGCAGTAAGGACAGCTTCCCCCCAATAGGACTTAGGCATATTATGCTGAAATAAAAAGGCTCGGGTTGTATCAAGTAGGTAACTGTTTTTTCTTTCAGCAACTCCATTTTGTTGTGGAGTGTGAACACAGGATGATTCATGAATGATCCCCTCAGTTTGGAAGTAATTGGTCAATGTTTGATTAAAATAGTCTCGAGCATTGTCAGATCGAAATCTCTTGATTTTAGCACCAAACTGGGTGTGTATCATGTTATGGAAGGTAGGGAGAATAAAGCTCACATCGGATTTTTGTTTTAATAAGAATATCCACGAGACTCTAGTACAATCATCAATGAATGACACAAACCATCGCGCTCCAGAAACATTAGGGATTGGAGAAGGACCCCAAATATCACTATGAATGAGATCAAAAGGATCTGAACTTCTGTCATTGCTAAGTGGAAAAGATATACGTTTGTGTTTCGCAAGTTCACACACTTCACAATGAAAATCTTCAACATTCAGAGATTTAAACAAAAAAGGAAACATGATTTTAAGAGATCGAAAAGAAGGATGGCCAAGGCGGCGATGATGGAGCCATAGCTTTTCTTTATTGGAAAGTTTGTGCTCAGAGAGAAATGAAGTGGTACTCTTGATAGGATGTACTGGTGTCTCAAGGTAATACAACCCGTCCTGTTCCTTAGCATGTCCAATCATCGTCCCCAAGTCCTGGTCCTGAAATGCACAGTAAGTAGGGAAGAAGGTCACATTACAACTCAGATCATGGGTCAATTTTTTAATAGAGATAAGATTGGTAGATAGTTTAGGAACATGAAGAACATTTCTGAGTGTAAGGGTGGGGCTGATGTGAACATCACCTATACCAGCAACTGTGGTTAATGATCCATCAGCTGTGGCTATTTTCCGACTACTAGGACATGGGTTGTAGGTATGAAATATATTGGGAGAATTGGTCATGTGATCAGTAGCACCAGAATCTATAACCCAAGAGTTAGCAAAAGATTTATCCGAGACGTTAAATCCAATAGAAATAGGAAAATTACCTGAATGGGCCAATGAACAGGTACCTGAGGGTTTGTCAAGAGTGCCAAGCAAAGATTTTAATCTTTCAATATCGTCTTGGCTGAATCCGTCTGTCACCGGGGAGGCTGCAATTGTTGGTTCAGTAGACAGATGTGCGTGACCACTGGTTTTCTGCTGTCCTCCGTTGTAACCCCAGTCTTTACTGGAAGTTGAAGGCTTGCCATGAAGTTTCCAACACTTCTCCCTTGTATGTCTAGTCTTCTGACAATAAGTACACCTTAGATTGTCCCTATTGTCTCGATTTGGGACCTTTGATGATTCAGCGCGCGGAGTGTGTGTCCTCTGATCATTTCCCCGATTGGCGATCATAGCTGAGCCTTCCAACTTCTGAGGTGTGAGCATAACATTTCTTCTGCTTTCTTCAGTTCGGATAGCAGAGATAGTCTCATTCAGAGTTAGTAACTCTTTGCTGAGAGTTTGAACTCTCACTTGATCAAACTTTGCATTGAGTCCAGCCAAGAAGTCATAGACTCGATCCTTCTCAATATAGTTTTTTAAAATTACAGCATCTGCAGGGCATTTAGTCTCAATACACCTATAATGGTCAAGTTCTTGCCAGAGATTTTTCAAGACATTGGCATATTCAGTGACTGTCATGTTGCCTTGTTTTGTTGTTCCAACTTTCACTTTGATTTCATACACTTGGGCTGCATCATGGGCCTTAGAGTATGTCTGATGAACGGCATCCCAAATGTCTTTGGCAGTAGTTAGAAACATGCATGTATCGCTAATATTTGGCGCCATTGAATTCCATAGCCATGCCATTATAGAAGCATCTTCGTTATCCCACGCTCCAAACTTAGGGTCTCCGGGTGTAGGTCCAGTGCCCAGAAGATGACTTAGTTTTCCTCTGCCCTTCAGAAAAGTACGTACCAGCTGAGACCACTTCAAATAATTTTTTCCATCAAGTCTGTAGGCGGCTTGAATGTTCGGTAGTTCTCCTTTCTCTATTTTATCAACTGTTTCTTCTATCTGCACTGTTTCGGAAGTAACCGACATTTTTTTTTTTTATATGTCGTTCTTCAAAGATGTGAAGAAGAAGAAACAGTTACAGACGAAGATAGATCTAAAAGTGAACAGTGAACAGTGATCGAAACAGTGAATAGTGAACAGTGATCGAAACCAGTGAACAGTGATCAAAACCAGTGAACAGTGATCGAACCAGTGAACAGTGATCGAACCAGTGAACAGTGATCAAAACCCAGTGAACAGTGATCAAAACCAGTGAACAGTGGTCGAGATGATGAACAGTGACAGAAATGTTGTAGGCGATGCGTTTGCAGTTGTGAACAGTGATCGCGTTGTGCGATGAAGAAGAAGGAAGAAGAGATGCAGAATTAGTTGCAGACGATAGCGATTTGCAGAATCAGTCGCGATTTGCAATCCCCAGAAGAAAGACGATGACGATGACTGTGGGGGAAGAAGATGACGACTGAGATTAACGACTGTGGAGCAGGAGGAAGAAGAGTTGCAGAGTAGAAGACGACGACGATCAGGCACAGTCGCACGGACAGACGAGGAAGACGATGAGTCGCACGAACCAGACGATGAAGATGATGAATAGTAACAGTTGCAGAGACGACGAACCAGTTGCAGATGGAAGATGATGAATCGCACGAACCAGTTGCAGGCGAAAAAAGGCGACGATGAACAGTGAGACGATGAACAGAAACAGTTGCAGATCGAAGAAGGAAGGCGATGAACAGTGACGATGAACAGTAATGATGAACAGTGTCTCAGAAACACAGAAGCGGCAGCGGAGATGCAACGAGCAACAGCAACGGTGATGTAGATGGACGATTCCGGCAGCGACGGCGATGAAGGCCGATAATGATGATTCCGGCGATGAAGGCCGAAACAGATTTCCCAGTAATAAAAACTAGGTCTCTGATACCATGTTAGAATAATAAAAGACACGAAGATATAACGTGGTTCGGTTTTATGACCTACATCCACGGGAGAAGAGAAAGGATCTTTATTCTTGTGTAATGTCTTAATGGAGGGACTCCATATATATAGACATACAGGGCTATGTACTTATGGCTACATTTACATTTTTAGTAACTGCTATATTCCTTAAAGGAAATAAATCCTTAAGGAAATAATTCTTTACAGGAAACAAATCTATCAACAATAGGAAACAAATCTCAACAAAAGTCCTCCCAGTCCTTTATCCCTGACATATTGAATTGGTACTAGAAGTTGGAGTCCAACTTGAGCTCCTTCCAAGTTCCAACCCACAATTGAAGGACAGATATGGCTCCTTGAGAGTTTGAGTTAAAAAAATGCAAATGTGATTTTTTTTCCCATGAGTGCTGGTTTGAGGGATTTATGTTCTGGAGTTTACCCAATTATTCTAGTGGTAATGTTACTTCTGGGAGTTGGTGTGCTTAGTTTCTTCATGCTCTTATTGTGCCATTTGGATGACATTTAAAGGTATATGATTTTACTAAGGTGTTGTTTGTTAACGTGGTTTTTGTTAAATCTACTTACAACCTCTAAAAAAAAAAGTTAGAGGGTTATGAAAAAAATTAATTTTTTGATAAATATTTCTATTATTTTTTTACCTCTAATTGAAGTAGAGGTATAACCTCTACAAGAATAAGCAAAAAAATTTGGTTTATTATATTAGAGGTTAAAACTCTAGAGGTTAAACCTCGACTACAAAGAGAGGTTCATTTTAAAATAGAAGTATATGTTAAATAGAGTTAATGAACGTGGCCTAACTCTACTTGCAATCTTTAAAAAGATAAGAGTTTGTAAATATTTGTTTTTGGATAAATATTTTCACTATTGCTACCTTCGATTGAAAATAGAGACTTTCTTTCTACAAGAATAAGCAAAATTCTTTGCTTATTACCTTTTCTAGAAATAAAGGTTCATTTTAGAGTAGAAGAAGAGGATAAATAGAGTTCGTACATGGGCCATAAGTTTTAAAGGTCGAATTTGCTTTCAAGGCATTTAATCTTGATTGCATGAGTAGTGAGCCTTAAGTATTGAGTAAGTTCTTTGGCACAACTCACTATCCTTTATTTAAAGATTTGGAATGCGAGTCTTTAATTTCTCATATTGATTCCAACTAGATCAACAAAATTGAGCTCTAATGCCACAAACATTAGGCCCTTAGACAACGGGTTATTAGACCTAGCAACTTTGGCACTCCTATGTTATATGTCCACTATCCTTTTGGATTTTGCTTTTATACATCAAATGTTAGGACTCGATGTCAAGACCCTTTTCACAAAATCAAAGTATCATGACCGACATAGAATCCCAATCATTTCAACATCCTTGAAATGATTGAAATCCTATTAAGGCTTAATCATCACCTGTTCATAATCACATTAAATCTGTATAATCATCAACCTATATAAACATTTACCATTGTTTCTAGACAGAACGTCACATATATCAGTGTACAGTGTGGAGTGTTAAGTATATATAACAAAAATACATCCGTTACTACAATTAGCGCATAACACAAAACTAATCTCTCAGATATTTACATTAAGATATTCTGGCTAAATAAGGCTTCACATCAAGTAAATATAAACCAAAAATATATCAGTATACAGTGTGGACTGTGGAGTGTTGAGTAAATATAAACCAATCTAAATAGCATGTCTAGAGACCTGATTTCATTAATATGAAATCTAGATCCGAGAGCCCATCTGGGAATTTTAATCTCTAAATAGCATATCCAAAAACTTGATTCCCATATTGGACATTTGTAGCCACATTAAAAACCGAGAATAGCGATATTCACATTCACAAACTATGCAGAACCATTTAAACATAATCATTCATGAATCAAGCATTCATTGCATAGATATGATGACATGAATGATAAACAAAGTGAAATGTACTCACAATGTTTCGGAATAAAATTGAGAAACAGTTTGGTTATGTCCTCACTCCCCAACTAATGGTCGACAAAACTTGTTCCTGCAATTGTATATAACATACAAGTACTACATCAATATTCAAATTTTGTGCATATGTGGGTTACGTAACTAGTGAGCTGAAACTTCGTAAATCAGTCCTACACACTCTCTTAACTTCATATTCAGTTCAACATACTAAATTCACTTTCTAGCAGATGCATACATCACTCAATGCTTTTAACTAGTGTGTAGGACTCCATTCTCATACTTGAGCATGGTGTAATTCCATGTAACATGGGCACACAATCACAATTGGTTTACAAAACCAATTCCCATGAGTTTCTAACATGAATCTTAATTGAATTCTGACGTAAATCACTTTTCTTATCAATTTCCATCTCAATTTCACATTCAGCAACATACTTGCTGTGCGTGTCATGTTAGAAAATGAAATGGGTTGATTAAATCTGCAAAAACAAGAATTTCACATGAATTGATCGTCTATCATTTGCGACAAAAGAACTAATCAAAACTTGAATCAACCACCCTTAGCTACTCTCTAGTCTCTACACATCACATGGGTGATTTAACTCCATCAACCTATCTCAAATTGAGCTAGGTTGCTGAATTGAGCAATTTCAACTCAAAAGATGAAGAGAATTGGAAGAATTTTTCTACCTTAGATGCAAATTCTTCACACCATATGGTTTCTCCCCTTTCTCTCCTTTCATTATCCCCTCTTTTAAACCTAAAAATGAGTTAAAAACAATTGGATTTTGAAAACTTATATGGGCCACCGCCCACTGACTACAAAAATAAAAAAATAGATTTCTTGGCCATTTAGTCAACTAAGAGCCATTCAGCCCGCTGAATAGCTTCCAACTAACTAAATTGGACAACTTTCCCTTTTTCACTAATTTTGACACTTCACATACCATACCTCCTATATACATATACCATAACATGTAATTCATATAAAATACATTCGAGCATCATTCAAAACATGTTCTAACTCAAACATAACAAACAAGATTAGGACTAAGTTTCCAAAAGTGAGGGTTGTCAATTGTCACAAGCCCCCCAACTTAAGAAATTTTGTCCTTGAAATTTAAAGTTAAGAGAAAGTACCTTATCGCACATGAAATTAAGAAAAAGCTCCTGCATCTAATCTTCATGCTCCCATGTATATTGTTCCTCACCGTGAAATTGCTCTTGACCTTGACCAATGGAATTTCTTTACTCTGAACTTTTTTGTCAAGATTGAAGTTGTTCATCATATGATCCATCTTGTCTTAAGTTTAGATGGTGCCAATCCAACACGTGAGTAGGGTCTGGATAATACTTCATTACCATAGAAACATGAGCACATTATGTACCGATGCCAACTAAGGAGGTCAGGTTAACCTGTTCCATCAACAAAGCTCGATTATTCTTGGATCAACACAATGAGCAAGCCCATCGTGCATCATTGCTATAAATCTTGAAGTTTTGGTGAGATTCTCTATTCTTCACACAAAGAGAACAATTAGGTTTGGGATTTCCTCACAGATGAGAGAGAAGATGGAGTTAGAAAACTTAGAAGTGATCCAATGAATTCAATTGGGCTTGCTAATCCTCCGGCCTATTGTTAGAAAATTTAACTCCAGTTGTCCCATTGGTGTATCTTATAGATTGTTGAGAAATGAATTTTAACACACCACTCTTATTGGTTTGTGTTCAATTTCAATGCCCCCCTTGTGATATTGTTCAAAATTGCCACTCTAGTTTGTTGTACTTGTGTTGGCTAGTTCACTTGCATATGTTAATTTAAATAACAAGACATTTAGCTGCTTGCAAAAGTCTTCTTTGCACCTATTTGGAGTTTATTACTCTCTGCCACTTGGAACCTTTTTGATACACTTGTGTGACAAGGGACCGCATGGCTGCCTTTGTGAGCAATTGGTCTGCATCATTTACATCAATTTCAAGGATTCAATTATTATGGAAAAGTCGTTGAATATCAACCCATAGAAGCAGGGACATCTTCTTAAGCCTCACTCTTCTATTGATGAACTTCTTTATTTTCTATATTGAGCTGAATTATGCTCATCAAAGGTGAATCAATTGCCGTCAATAGGTTGCAAGAAAGGTACCCACATATGTATTTATCTCTATATTGGTGTTTTCTTTGTAAGAGGGAGTCAGAATCTGTGCAATATCTATGTTGGCATTTCCCTTTTGCTAAGGAGGTTTGGTGTAGATGGAGGGCCCATTTCCTTGTCACAGGGGTTGATGAGGCAGTTGGGGAGGAAATAACCATTTTCCCATTTATGCACAATATACAATCACAGTGGAGGGACCATTGGAAGGTGGTGTGCTTGTTTGTTTTGTGGTCCTTATGAAAGGAGAGGAATAATCGGGTGTTCCTTGATGAGTTTCTCTCGGCTGCCAAAGTGTGAAAGTCTTCTTATTTATTAGCCTCCTTTTGGATTGCTAATAGTTGTCTATCAAGAGGCTATGGGGTGGGTGATTAGATTCGTGGGTGGGGTAATTTTATATCTATATAGTGGTGTCGTCTATACTGACAATTATGTACAACTGTTTTTTCCTCTTATCAATACATATATAAAATACCTTTTAGTTTCTTTAAAAAAAAAATGGTTCTCAATTTTGAAAAATTTGGCACTTCTCCACTCTTGTTATGATGTTGGGCTTTGGATATAATGCCTTGATTCTGTAGATTTTCCAACATTTTTTAGGGTTTACAAGACACATCTATCCAAATAGTGCCTTTGTTTGCATGGAAGCATAGGATGTTAGTGCTGGGGGGAGAGTGATGATATTCCCAACCCTTCTTTCTTTTTATCTTTTGTTAGAAAATAAGAATGTTTTGCCTACAACAAGACAGTTGGCATAGAAAGTGTTGAAAATTTTTAATGATAAACTTAATCCACATCTAATGCAAGTTTGTGGCCACGTCTCATGACATTTAGCAGTGCTGACCAAAGTCATGTCCATGACTCTGAAGACACTGTTGTAGATGGTGATATGCTTTTGAAGATTACTAATCCTAATATATTAGTAGTTGTTGACAAGTTAATGTTTGACCATCCTCTAAAGAACATTGATTTTATTTTAAATGTGGTTGTTGACCGTGTTATTAATGTACTTATTTTTGCATCTCTCTGTTATTATTTTTAAGTTGTTTGTGCCATTTTTCATCCATCAAAGTTGGTGTTGGCAGTTCTTTTGCTAAGGTAGCCAATATAGAATTCAAGTTAGTTGACGATGATACCAAGGAAGCCTTTGCATGTTTTAATTTAGTGGAGATTTTTGCTAAGAAAGCTAAAGATGGTTGTTGTCCAAAGTTAAGTATAAATCTCATGCCTCATATGTTGCCATGCTTTTATGCAAGGAAGTTCTTTCTTATGTTCCACTTGCTTCTATTGTTGATCATTTACAATAATTGTTGGTTAAGATCATTTTCCTATTTGTTGGTACAATTAATTCGTTGGAGTCCAATTTTTCAAGAAGGGGAAAATGATGCGTAATGCAAAGGAAAATAAATAAATAAATAAAATACAACTCAACTCACTAAGCCTTTTCTAAACTACACGTGGTCGGCTACAAGTATCCGCTTCCTCTACTCCGCTCTACGGAGGGCTAAGTTGACATTTAAATTACAAAAAGTTAAACCTTTTTTAATTATCTCTGTCCATGTTATTTTAGGTCTACCTCTACCTCTATTGTTACCATTTAACGTTAATAGGTCACTCTTTCGAATTGGTGCATCTAAAGGCTCACGTTGTATGTGTCCAAACCACCTTAGTCGGTTCTCTCTCATTTTATCCTCAATTGGTGCTACTCCTACCATTTTCCAAATATGCTCATTTCTAATTATATCTTTTAATGTTTTATCACATATCCATCTTAGCACTCACATTTCTGTTACACTGATGTAGATTCGTCGCCGAAGTAAGAACGAAAATAATAAAAAATAAATTAAAATAAATTCTATGGAATAGAATTCCCAAAAAAAGAAAATAATTGCTATTCATCTTCTAAATTTCGTAATTGGAGCTCCTTATATAGATAACTCTCGTAAAACATCTTAGAAACTAACTAAAATACCTAAAAATAAGTTTCCTAACCTATCTATAACATAAAAGCAACTTCCTAATCCTATTAGAACTCTATTTAGACACTTCTAAAACATTTTTTAATACACTTAAATAATAAAAACGAATTTTAAAAATAATCTAGAACTACCACTAAAAATTAAATATCCCAAAATAAAAACTTATCTAAAAGAAGAAACTAAAATAAAAAACATTCTAAAATACATTATACATCATTCCACCCTTGTTGGAAAGACTTCGTCCTCGAATTCGAAGCACCACTAGAAGAATCATCGTAATACGAAGGATGTCGCATAATAAAATATCATATGTGAGAAAATTCCTAGGCAACTGCATCTTGTAAGTGGTTGCTTTTGATCTAAATTTCGTGGTCACAAGTAGTACAAGCTCTTGATCGAAAACTTCTTTGAAATCTGATTTTTCTTCAATTGCAAATAGTTGATCCATCAATTCATCGGGTTGGAGATTATCATGAAATTTAGGAATATCAATTTTTAATCTTGACTCCCACCTTCTTGCATCACATATTTGTTGTGGAATACGAAAACCCTTTTGACTAGCAACTGAGTTCTCAAGTTCTTCCTCTATCCACGCATCTCCTTCTTCACCTTTTGGAGCCAAGGATAACTTTTGAATCACTAATAGCCCTCCCTGATTACCAATAACGACCTCTTCCTCAGATTCATCACTATATTCATCAAATATGGGTGGATTATCAAAAGGATTTTCTTCCTTATTCCATTCATCTATATAGTTGTTGGTGTGAAACAAACCTCACGATGAGGTTGTGGTGTAGGCAAGGGCCTGTGGTAGTAGCTCTCCCTACGATCTAGATTAATCACATGAGATTGGTCGAATTCGGACCCCTACTTCGAATCTTGGAGTGAAACTGCAAGATTGTCGTGAGAACCCACAATTTTCTCCCTCTTAAAGTTGTAGTTGCGATAACGTCAAACGTAAAACAACTTTAAGCAGTTGATTCACGACTTTGGCATTATTGGTGATCAATTCTTCAAGTCGATCGACCCGAGAATTGATAGCGAGTCTTCCTCTTCTCTTTGACGCCATTGACGAAAAAGAGCAGGATCGAACCTGGCTCTGATACCAATTTAATGTAAATTGGTAGGGGAAGCAAGAATGAAAATACTAAAAAATAAACCAAAATAAATTCTATAGAATAGAATTCTCAAAAAAAGAAAATACTTGCTATTCATCTTCTAAATTTCGAAATTGGAGCTCCGTATATAGATAACTCCCCTAAAACATCTTAGAAACTAACTAAAACACCTAAAAATAAGTTTCCTAACCTATCTATAACATAAAACAACTTCCTAATCCTATTAGAACTCTATTTAGACACTTCTAATTTTTTTTTTAATACACTTAAATAATAAAAACGAATTTTAAAAATTATCTAGAACTACCACTAAAAATTAAATATACCAAAATAAAAACTTATCTAAAAGAAGAAACTAAAATAAAAAACATTATACATCATACACTTAGTTTATTAACATGTTTTTTAATCGCCCAATATTCTGTACCATAGCATGGTTGGCTTAATAGCAACTCAAACAAATGTTTTTCAAAAATAAATAAATAAAATACGACATTTATATTTTAATTATTTAAAGTAATCTATATTTGAAGGATGGGCTTTGGCTCAATGATTGAGGTTGCACCATTGTGCTTTGGAGGTCGCGAGTTCGCATATGGAAATAGACTCTCCAATGTGGGGTAAGGTTTTGTAGTCGCTTCCCTAGACCCTGCAATGGAAGGAGTGCATTGTGATATACCCTTTTGAAGTAATTTATAGTTATTTGGTTAAATGGGACAGGGTCAAGATGGACTTGGAGCATGGTGGTTTGGGTATTGGCGACCTGTTACCAAGGAATAGGGGCTTTGGTTGGGAAGTGGTTGTGGCGCTTCACGATAGAGAAGGATGCTTTATGGGCACGGGTCATTAGGAGCAGACGTGGTTTGCAGTTGAATGCTAGGGATGCCAATATCTGTCACAGAACTACTTATAAATGCCCTTGGAAGTTTAATCATTTTATCTGTCCCCTTTTCTCTCCCCTCATAAGACTAAAGGTTGGAAATGAGAATAATATCAAATTTTGGGAAGACATCTGGTACAGTAATGAGTCTTTCAAGGAGCTGTTTCCTAACCTCTATGCTCTCACCAGCCTGCACAATGCCCCCATTTCTTCTTTTGTTTATTCTCCTCATTCCCATGGTGGTCCTGTACAGAATTGGAACCTTCATTTGATGAGGAATCTTCCCAACAGTTCTCTTGAGAAAGTCCCTTCCCTTTTCCAATGTCTTATTTCTTGCCATCTGCAGAACACTGAGGATAGAATTTGCTGGATTGGGGACTCGACCGACATTTTCTCTTCTAAATCTTTCCTAAAATCTCTGCACTCCTTTGTCACCACCTCTCCATTTCCTTAGGCCAAGTTCATTTGGAGTGCTTGTGTGCCATCCAAACTCAGAATTTTGGGTTGGTTTGTTGCTCGTAGAAGATTGAATTGTGCTGATCTCTTACAAAGAAAGTTCCCTAATACTATGCTATCTGCATCATGGTGTTGCCTTTTGCAGGAAGGATGAGGAGACAATTGAACATGTGTTGGGGACTGTGAACGAGTAAAGGAGTTATGGAATGGTTGGTGTAGGAGATGTCAGTGGTTGCTTCCCTCGGATGCTAACACTTTCTTTTCCTTTCCTAGTGGTCTGATGAACACAAGACTTCATATGTACTGGAAATGTATTTATTTTGCTATTTATTATGTGGTGTATTTGGACTGAAAAAAATAATAGGATCTTTATCGATTGTAGTAGTAGTAGTAGTAGTAGGCTGTGGGAGCAGACTCTGTTATGTTTTGCTACCTGGGTAAGTTCGTGTAAGATGCCTCTTGGCCTTGGGTACAGTTTTGGGGACTGGATGTTCAATTGGAACGCCATCCTTGAAACATTGTAATTTTACTTGGACATCTCGTCCTTTTGCACCTAAACTTTTATATTATATTAAATATGTTTCTTGTCAATATATATATTGTTGTAATATAAAATTATAAAGAAACACAAAGATGTAACGTGGTTCGGCTTTATGGCCTACGTCCACAGGAGAAGAGGAGGAGGGAATTTCTTCTTATTCGTGATGATGTCTCAATGGAGGGACACCGTATATATAGACATACAGGGTTATGCACACATATAACAATAATTACAATTTTAGTAACTGCTAAATAAAACAACTACTAAAATTATCATCTTTCCTGGAAGGAAATAAGTCCCACAGAGCTTGCTCTTCTCCGCAGCACTCCCCCTCAAGCTGGTGAATAAAGGTTTACCATTTCCAGCTTGGACACACTTGCTTGAAATGCAGTATGGTTTAACCCTTTAGTGAGCACATCGACGAGCTGATTATTGGTAGACACATATGGAGTACAGATCAACCCACTATCAAGCTTCTCTTTAATGAAGTGTCTGTCAATCTCTATATGCTTGGTTTGATCATGTTGAATTGGGTTATGGGCAATGCTAAGTGCAAATTTATTGTCTCAATAGAGTCTCATAGGGCCATCCTAGTGTATCTTCAGATCTGTCAAAATTATCTGAAACCATAATAGCTCAAAAACCCCTTGTGCCATTGCTCGGAATTCTGCTATAGCACTAGATTTGACCACTACATTCTGCTTTTTACTTCGCCATGTCACCAAATTTTCACCCAGAAACATACAATATCCAGTAGTTGATCTTCTATCAACTACTGAACCAACGTAGTCTGCATCTGGATATGCTTCAAGAACTACTTTTGTGTGTCGTTTAAATAAGATGCCCTGTCCTGGAGTCCCTTTAAGATACTGTAAGATGCAGTTAGCTGCTTGCAAATGAATATCTTTAGGGTTGTGCATGAACTGACTTATTACACTTACTGCATATGCAATATCAGGTCGTGTGTGCGAGAGATAGATGAGTCTCCTTACTAGTCTTTGATACATCTCCTTATTAACAGTCAACGCTTCTTCAGCTTCTCCAAGCTTGTGATTAGGATCAATAGGTGTATTCACTGGTTTGCATGCTAGCTTCCCTGTTTCTTTAAGAAGATCCGTAATGTACTTCTGTTGAGAAATAAAGATTCCTTGTTTAGAGTGTGCCACTTCAATCCTTAGAAAATATTTCAATCTCCTTAGTTCCTTGATCTCAAATTCTTTGGTCAAACACTGCTTCAAATTCTGTCTCTCGTTCTCATTGTTTCCTGTCATGATGATGTCATCAACATACGCTAATAGAGCTGTAACTCCCCCTGAAGCTGAGTGCTTAATAAACAAAGTGTGATCTCCTTGGCTTTGTCTATATCCCATATTTGTCATTACTTAGGTGGAAAACCGACCAAACCTTGCCCTCGGGGACTGTTTAAGTCCATACAAGGCCTTTTTCAATTTACACACTTTATCAGTGGTGCCAAATCCTGGAGGCACTTCCATATAGATCTCTTCTTCTAAATCCCCATGTAAAAATGCATTCTTTATATCAAATTGTTGCAGATCCCAGTCATAATTAGCTGCCAATGACAAAAAAAGTCTCACTATATTCATTTTTGCAACCGGAGCAAATGTCTCTTGATAGTCTACACCATATGTTTGAGTATATCCTTTGGCTACTAATCTTGCCTTGTAATGCTCCAAGGACCCATCTGCTTTGTATTTTACTGTATAAACCCATTTGCATCCAATAGGTTTCTTTCCTGCAGGCAAGTCTACAAACTCCCAAGTATCATTTTTTCTCAAGGCTTCCATTTCCACATGCATGGCTTGTTTCCAATTTTCATCAGATAAAGCCTCGGACAAAGAGGTAGGGATTTAGATACAGTTCAAGCTAGTAAGAAAACACTTATGAGATGGAGAAAACCTTTCAAATGACACAACATGGGAAAGTGGATACAAGGGACGTTTAGTGCATTCCCTAGTTCCCTTTTTAATGGCAATAGGAAGGTTTAGATCAATGTTTGTTTCGGGCTAAAGTTCTAAATGGTTTTGTGAAAGAGGGTCAAAGACCGTACCTTCATTTCCAGGAGCTGGTTCAGATTCTTGGACTTGCATAGGCTTAGAGAATGTAGCTTTCTTCCTTGAGCACACCTGTTCAATCATTCAATCCTCAAGAGCAGATGACTCAGGTTCAGGTTCCCTACTTTGGTTATCACTGGGTTTTGAAGGTGCAGATGCAGATGGCTCAAGTGTGGAGGGAGATGGTATGGATGAGAGGTCAATGGAGAAGGGGTCATAGAGGAGAGAATCCTGATCCTTATCTATGATGGAGTTCTCCCCTTGAAGAGAAGTAGCGGGAAAATAAGACTCACGTTCATTGAAAGTAACATTCACTGAGACAAAGAATTTTTTAGACAGTGGATGGTAGCATTTGTACCCTTTTTGAGTTGAGGAATACCCCACAAAGACACACTTGCTTGGATCTAATTTTCCCCTGTTTGGATGGTGAACATGGACAAAGGAAACACACTTGAAGATTTTAGGAATGAGATTGTTTGAGGTTTTGATGTTAGGATAAAATTGTGATAACAATTCAATGGGACTCTTAAAACTAAGGACTCGAGAAGGTATTCGGTTGATAAGATGTGTGGCAGTTAGGACGACTTCCCCCCAATAGAAGTTAGGCACATTGTTATGGAACAAGAAGGCTTGGGTTGTATAAAGTAGGTGGCCATTTTTCCTCTCAGCAACACCATTCTGTTATGGGGTGTGGACGCAAGATGATTCATGAATGATCCCTTCCTTTTGAAAGTAAGGGGTCAAGGTTTGATTAAAATAGTCTTTTGCATTGTCAGATCGAAATTTCTTGATTTTAGCTCCGAATTGATTTTGTACCATGTTGTAAACGTTTGGGAGAATGAAGCTCACATCAGATTTTTGTTTGAGTAAAAATATCCAAGAGACTCTAGTACAATCATCAATGAAAGATACAAACCAACATGCTCTAGAAACATTAGGAATAGGAGGACCACAAATATCAGTATGAATAAGATCAAAAGGAGTTGAACTTCTTTCATTGTGAACTGGGAAAGTCACACGCTTGTGTTTTGCCACTTTACACACCTCACAATGAAAATCATCAACATCTAGTGTCTTAAACAGAGACAGAAACATGACCTTAAGGGTTTTAAATGAAGGATGTCCAAGTTGACGATGATAAAGTCATATTTTATCTTAAATGGAGAGATAGTGCTTAGAGAGAATTGAGGAGTTATTCTTGATAAAATTTACCGGTGTCTCAAGGTTATACATCCCATCCTGTTCCTTAGCAAGTCCAATTATCTTTCCCAACTTCTGGTCTTGAAATTCACAACGAGTAGGATAGAAAATCACTTTACAGCTTAGATCATGTGTTAACTTTTGTATAGAAAGAAGATTTGTGGATAGCTTCAAAACATGAAGTACGTTTCTAAGTGTAAGTGTAGGGCTAATGTGAACATCTCCTATGCCTGCAACTGTGGTTAAAGACCCATCAACTGTGACTATTTTTTGACTGCTTGGACATGGATTATAGGTATGAAATATATGACAGGAATTGGTCATGTGATCAGTAGCATCGGAATCTATAATCCAAGAGTTTGCAAAGGATTTATTCGAGACTTTGAATCCAATAGAAATAGGAAACTTACCTGAATGTGCCAATGAGTTGGTACCTGAGGGTTTTCCAAGAGTGTCAAGTAGAGTTCTCAACCTCTTGATCTCATCCTGATTGAATCCGACTTGCTTAAGAGAGTGCTCTTCAATTGATTGTACACTGGACATCTTTCTTTTGGCTCACGTATCAGTGGAAGCAGCAACAACAATAATGATGCTTGGTCAGATTCTTCAATAACAACGATGAAGGCCAAACAAGCCTCTCTTTGGCAATGAAGGTCGAAGATGAAGGTTGATATATAAATATTTTTTCTCAGATCTGATATATATATATTTTCAGATCTTTTTTTTGGTTACAAAAGAAAAAGAAAGAAGAAAAAAGGAGAGAGAAAGAGATGCGTAGAAGGCGAAGACGAAGAAGGAGAAGAAGAAGAAGGGGAAGAGAGAGAAAGAGACGATGAACCAGCAACAGAGAGAGACGAGAGACAGAGAACCAGAGACGTGCGATGATGGTGATGAACTAGCGATGACGGAGAATCAGAGATGCTCAACGAGAGGTGACGGAGATGTGCAGCGACGATGAACACCAACGATGGAGATGAAGGCCGACAACGATAGGGGTGAGCGCACGACAACGGGATTCGAGTCGATGGCTGCGATTGCAAACGGTAGTGGAGCGCACAACGGTAGGTGGTGCGATTCCGGCGATGAAGGCGGGCAACGATAATTTCGGTGATGAAGGCTGACAAAAAAGATTCCGACAATGAAGGCCGAAAGAAAAAGAATTCCTAGTTGTACGAGCCTAAATCTCTGATACCATGTTGTAAAATAAAATAGTAAAGAAACACAAAGATGTAACATGGTTCAGCTCTGTGGCCTACGTCCACGGGAGAAGAGGAGGAAATTCTTCTTATTCGTGATGATGTCTCAATGGAGGGACACCATATATATAGACATACAAGGCTTTGCACACATATAACAATAATTACAATTTTTGTAACTGCTAAATAAAACAACTACTAAAATTATTATCTTTCCTGGAAGGAAATAAATCCCACTGACTTTGCTCTTCTCTGCAATATATATAGTTATTAGGAAACTAGTATTTTGTTGATGGTAGGATTCTAAACTTCTAATTGTCTTAGTTGAGTAGGATTTTAGTTTCCATTTTGGTTTTTCTATAAATAGTGAGCTTGTAAATGGAATAAGGTTGGGCAATCGATTAGTAAAAAAAGTATTGATTCTTTGCTTTCTTTATTATTGTTGTTTTCCTGTTCTCCCCTTTTCTTTCTCCTTGGTATTGCATCACTTCAATTTATATCTCTTGCTTAAGCAATGCTTGTGCCTGGCCTAGCTACCACTACATCTTTGTACTCAACCCAACTCAATTCAATAAAGCCTTTTCTCAGCTACATAGGGTTGACTAGATGAATATGCTTCTTCCGCTTTGCACTATGAAAGGCTAAGCCAATATTTATATTACAAGTAGTACATGATTTCTTAATTATCTCTACCCATGTTATTTTAGGTCTTCCTCTGTCTCCATCATTATGGTGGATTGGTTATAAGTCAAACTTCCTAAGAGGCACATCCAAAGGTCTTCTTTGTATGTGTCCATACCACCCTAATTAGCGACATTACATATAAACATGCTAAAATTCATTAGAGCATGTCTGGTTGCTTGCAAACACAACTTATACTTTGTTTCAGACTCTCAGACCTTGTTTGCATGTTAATCACAAGTATTTGAATATCTTTTACACCAAAGAGGTGTTGTCTTGGATTTTCATAAATAGTTAATTTCCCCCAAAAGTTGTAAAAATCTTCAATAACTTGGCCGCATCCTCTCCACTTAGTTGTGTTTACGTTGATGTATAGGGCTCTTTTATACATGTAATCTACATGCTTGAAGCTTCATTGGTTCTGTCTTGAATCCTAGTTACTTTTGAGAGGAAATAATTTTGGAAACTCATTATAATCCATCAAGCACAACACTTAATATGACTAATAACAAAATACTTAATTAATCCTATTGCGGCAACCTTGCAATTGGAGTGGTATTGATTAGTATCAAACAGAGTGGAATACAACTTGTGGCTTTTGGCATCAGTTACAAAAGTTCTTTTCTAAATACATTCTATTATTAGCTTGAATTTGGAGCTTATACTCTATCTTTCAGTTATTAAGGCTTGGTCTATTCTCCCTTCATACCAGATTTCCATACGATTCAAGAGTTACAGCATACACCTATCATTTATCCTACTTCTATCACTAATGATACACATATCTCAATACAAAGAGAAAGGACAAAAAAACTATTTGTACTTAATAAGTTATATGCTGATCAATTTAAAAGATAATCTACCTCTAATGTGTTAGCAATACCACTGCAACCAATGATTCTTTTGGTGAAGTGAGGTCCATGGCATCGACATATAGATTAGTTATCCATTCCAACAATACCACATATGTTTATTAAATAAAAATAATGATATTAAAGAATATGAAAAAAAAAAAGAAAAAAAAAACGGATAACCTGGAAGTGCAGTTTTACTTATATTGTAGCTATTCTTTACTACTGCATGAAGACCTCAAAGTGAATTTCATATAATACTAAGGTGTCATTTTTATATGTGCCTAGCCCTTCCCCCATTGTTATTTTAGCTGGAATATCTCATCTAAGTTATATATTGATCTTTATAGATAGATCTCTCATGTGTAATTAAGTTCCCAAGAGGAACATGATCGGCTGAATGAAAAACTAAGGTGTAAGCAAGTTTGGAAGTGATTTCTAAATAAACTGTACAAGTAATAAATGAAATGTAAAACTTGTATCACTGTTCTTTATAAAATTCCACGGTGCTTTTCCCAATTTATTTTAAGTTGGAAGAGCTTGTCTCATTTTTGTCATCTTTGTGCAGCTTGATCTTTTTAATACTTACTGTTTATTATATCTTTGGTCCTTTACCTTTAACCGTGCAAATAAATAGATGCATTTCTTTTTCATTGATTGCAGCTGTATTCCCCCATATTTGATTCCCTTATTGCACCATAGAAGCACCTAACACAATAATGTATTCACATGGTGACAATTACTGCCTGGCTGCAGCAATGGATTTTGAACAGTTTTAAGGAAAGACTAGAGAAGTTCATAGCTCTGGGTTGAGGACTGAAAATTTTGCAATTTTAATGAGAAGTTGACAATCCATATTTGCTTACTGATGGAGCATGTGAAGTGAAACATAGCAACTATTGTGTGAGTCCATAATTAAGAAACAACTAGTCAACTACTCCTATGAAGTTCACTTTGAAAATTGAATGAAAATGATTGAAGATACATCTGATTCCTTTTGAAGTAAGAAATTTCTATGGGGTATTTTAGCTATTGCAGGTTGGCACTTTATACTTCAAATTTTGTCCACTCAGTGATACTAATTACAAGTTGTCCCTTTAGTATTCTCTCTTCAGTCTCTTAAAATTATTTCTGGAATCTTCCTTTTCCAAATAAATTCTTTACTGAATGTGTCACATGCCACTGATATGAACATGAAGTTGATAATGGTATGAATGATTATCTCCTGTACATCAAACAAAATCATTTGACCCATATGCTACTATGTGGCTAATTTGGCTGGAAAGAAACAATAGAATCTTTCAAAATCAAGCAAAAGAAGTGGAGCAGTTGTGGGAGGAGATAAAATTGGTTGCCAGCACTTGGGTGAGGGCATCAAAATGGAATGCGGGGTTCTCCATTTCGGATTGGATTATGGGCTGGGATAGATGTTTATGTAACTAACAATGCGTAGATTTCTTTCTTTGACTCGGTCGGGTTTGTATGCTGTTTGATTTTCAGAGGTGAGCACTACTGGTGCTCCTGTTTCATTGTAATTATATGTTCTCACGTTTTATTTAATAAAGTAATACACTTGTTTCTGCTCAAAAAAAATAAAAAATAAAAAAATAGTGGTCTACAGAATAATGATGTGTATGTTTATTATTATTATTTTTTTAATTTTCTCTGCTGATGATGAACTATTATGGTTAGTGTTTTGTATGTGTGTGAATGTGTTTTCTCCCAACATGTATACATCTTGAAAAGCCATTTTCTCCTCTCTTATGAAGGCACTTGTAGCTTTGAAGAAAGGCACTCAGTTACTAAAGTTTAGTCGGAAAGGAAAGCCTAAACTTCGCCAATTCAGAATCTCTCCTGTGAGTCCTCAATTTATTTTGTGAATTAGTGGATCCTTTTTTATTTTCCTTTCTACCTATCTTTTTTCTTTGGGTAAGTGGTGGGGGGGGGGGGGGGGGGGGGGGGGCGGGGGCGGGCAGAGGGGGTTGTCTGGTGTTTATTATTGTTTCCATTCGGGCCCCACAAATAATATATCTAAATACTGATTCATAGAAAAACTTAATTTCTCTTTAGTTTCTCATTGCAATATATTGTTGGCTTTTAAATTGAAGTGTATACTTGCAAGGTAAAGTGCATGATCGTAAGGAATATAGCCAGGAGTTAGTTTCTACTAAAGACTCCTATCATCTAATGAACACTTGGATGTTTGTTACAACCTATTGATATATTTAGAATTGAACATTTAGTAAGATATCTAGAGGATACTTCAAAGATAGCGATCTACTTTCCCTTTCCTGCTATTTTGATGACTTTTAGGACAAGAAAATGGAAATTATCTCTGGATGATAATTGAAAGGGTAGCCCGGTGCACAAAGCTCCCGCCTATGTGGGATCCCAAGGAAGGGTCGGACCACATTTGGGTTTATTGTACGGCAGCCTTACCTTGCTTCGTAAAAGGTTGTTTCCATGATGTGAACCTGTGACCACATGGTCACATGGCAGCAACTCTTATCACTACGCCAAGGGGGTTCATCCCTAATTCCCTGGATGATAATTATGTTGCAGAATTTCACTGTTAAGTAGGAAAGTTTATATATTTTTTTGTCAGCTAGGAAAGTTGATTATTTTAACTTAACAGAATATGCATGATCAACAAACTCTTTTCTGCTATATTGATGACTTTTAGGACAAGAAAATGGAATATGGAAACTGGATGATAATTATGCTGCAGAATTTCACTGTTAAGTAGGAAAATTGATTATTTAAACTTCATGATAATAGCCATGATCAACAAACTCTGATCCAAATGAAATTTTGCTAAAATACATTTGGATTTGTGCATTTTATATGCTACATTTGACTTAAAGACTTCAATTGAGAATTGAGATAGGAATGCTGCATGTTATTTTGATTTCAAGAAATTCATCATTTATATATATACATGTGTCCATGTCAATATCAATGATGGGGGGGTTAAATGTATGTGGTACATCATTTAGTAAACTATCCATAAGTACATTTAAAACTTATATATTTACTTTATATGTAAATATTTTAAAATATTAATGATAATTCGAGAAAATATCTACAAATCAAATCTGAATTGTGTAAGAGAACGATTTATTCCTTGTATTTCCAAGAGGCATTGATTTTTTTTCTTTATGGTGTTGTTGTGAATATTAATATAAAAAAGGGGGCAGCCTAGTGCACGAAGATCCTGCCCATGCGGGGTCCCGGGGGAAGGGTCGAATCACATTTTTGGTCAATGTGTAAGATAAAGTGATCTTCACAAAAAGAAAGATTTCCTGAAATAACTTTTCCTGCGTCTCTAGACCGTTTAAGTGTTATGTACACAACTGCATTTGACCATTGGATCATAAGCGGAGGCGTGCTTTCTTATAAGCAATCTCTCTTTTTTGTCAAGATTGTACAACACAAACTAAGCAAAATCCAAAACTTTTGACCTTATAAAAGTGGGTCAGTTTGTTATAGATGACATAATAGTGTTGAAGAAAAAACAGTAAAGATGGCTTGGCTACAAGATAATAGATTTACAAGCTATAGAGTCTTTTGCTGCTAAGTAACATAGAAACAATTAAAAGTACATTAAAACGATTTCCCTGAAAAGAATATGAAGCAGCATGGAGAAGATAAGAAAGAAGAAGAGGAAGAAGAAGATGAGGAGAGAAAAAAGAAAGGAAGAAGATGAAGAAGAAGAAGAGATCAATAATTAAAACTTTCTATTTAACTTTCAATCAATTACATATCACATATCCATTATTTATAAGAATCCAAAATATCCAATTTGTATTCTACTACGATTTGCAAACAAAATCCTACTTAAATAAAACAATTACATATCCATTGTTTATAAGAATCCAAAATATCCAATTTGTACTCTACTACGATTTGAAAACAAAGTCCTACTTAAATAAAACAATTAAAATACTACTAAAATAAACAACTAGTCTCGTATTGCAATTTGGAAACTAAAAATTAATATCCTACTAAAATAAACATCAAGTCTTGTAGTAAAGATAAATTGCTTTAGTAATAAAAATCTAAAAAAAGATTACTTATTTGCTTATTTATTTTTTCCATTTGCATTCTGTATTATTTTCTTCCTCTTGAAGAACTCAACTCTGACGAGTTGAGCTATACCAAGAATAAGAAAATGATCCTTTCATGCGACCAAGTATCGTTGGAAACAACCAACAAGGAGAGCCATTTGAACATGAGAAAGAACTACCTTGAATGAAATCAAGGTGACATATATAAAACATATTCTTATACTTTGGATGATGACCTCATTTGGCTTTCTTCGCAAAAACCTCCACTAGATTAAAATATGGCTTCCATGTATGAATAGCACATTCAACAATCACATCCAAAATAAAATCAATGTTCTTAAAAGGTTCCTCAAACATTAACTCGTCATGATCAATAATATTCAAAAGGGTATTACCATTTGCAACAATGTCTTTGAAAGCAAAAACAAAACTTTGGTCAAGCAAAGCTAAGTGGTTCTCGATAAATGGCCACAATTTGCATTAGAGATAGATGAAGCTTTTTACCACAACTTGCTAATACTTTCTCTATCTTTCTTGCAATAGGTGAAATATCTTGATTTTTCACATAAGATAATAACAAACAGAGAAAGTTTTGCTAGAAGATCATCACTCTTCTCCAACGTTGACATCATAATTGTTTCCATAAGATGCAAGCAAAGACAATCTTTGGGCGAAAGTTCCTTATGGCTCTTAAGAAATACTGGAATGTCTAAAGAAGCAATTCATCATATCGTAAGTCCAAATCATAAGAAATGACATAATAGATGTCATAGTTTTCAAAATTAAGACCCTTTTGGAATATGAATGATTAGACATGGCAAAGATCTCTTTAAAGGTATTAACAACCTTAAAAACCTTAACATCCACATTAGGAGCCATTAATCTAAATATCTCACTTACATACGATGCTACAACAACCTTAACATTCACATTTTCATGCCTCAACAAACCATTAGTGACAAGTGCCTTTATCAACGTGCTCATTGCATTTCGTATCACTCTTGATGGCCATTGGGTCACTCTCAATTAGTATAACTCAGCTCAGTGGAGAAAATACAAAGTTCCTTGAAGAGTGTGGATGATATCCAAATTTTATAAGTTGATCTTCAAGTACTTGTTCCATAATAGAAAAGAAGACGAAGAAGAAAAGAAGAAGATGGTGCAAGAGGTGGGAGGAAGATGATCGATGTTGCTTTGATACTGAATTGATGCAACATTGAGAAGATAAGAAGAAGAAATAGAGAGAAGAGGAGGAAGAAGAAGAGAAAAGAAAAGAAAAGAGAAGAAGGGCAAAAGAAGTGATCAATAATTAAAATTTTCTATTCCATTATCAATCAATCCCACTTTTAATTACATACCCATTATTTATAGTAATCCAAAATACCCAATTTGTATTTCACTACAATTTGGAAACTAACAATTAAAATCCTACTAAAATAAAAGACCAATCTCCTAATAAAGATAAATTACTTTCATAATAAAAATCTAAAAACATTACTTTACTTATTTGCTTTTTTTTTTTGCCATTTGCATTCTGCATTAGAATATTTTTTCATCTCCAGAGACCTACATCAAAAGAGATGTCATTGCATTCATAGATGCAACGTTAATAAATCAAAGCCTTAAAACTATCTTGATCATCCTTTGAGTGTACCTTTTGGTAGCCTAAAATACGCCTATTTCTCTCATTTTCACTGGGACCAAACTATAGCAACACACGTAAGTTTCCAATATTGTTGCCTTCTCAAGGAAAATGCTTTAGAGCAATGATAAAAAAGAGTTAAAGGAAAACCATGTTATTATATCAATCCAATAAAGTTCTAACTAGGCAAGCGCACCATATGAAAAAAGGCTACTCTTGGACGTATTTGCATCCAAATAAGGCCATAATGACAAGACATGCACAATAATTAGTTATTGATTGTGTGCGGGATATCTAATTCATTTATACCATGAAATGTTGTCTTTCTCCAAAACTCATAGGTGTCTATTTTCAATGAGGAAAAATGATTGGAACATATCAAACATATTTTGTAGCACAATTACTAAGATCATATCCATATTTGAGTAATGCTACATGAACACCCATTTTGTACATCTAAAGTGTACATCACTTTTATACACCATTAGATTGCCTCGAATCATATGTTGGTACATAATTCGAGACAATCCAATGATGCATTAATGATGATGTATACTTTGGATGTACAAAATGGGTGTCACTTTAGCATTTTCCTCCATATTTTTATTGTTCCTATAGAAGTTGAAGTCCAAAATAGTATTGTAAATCCTTTTGTATGAAGAAAATCAATCTTTGAGTTCTTTTTTAAGAATTTTTTAGTAAATTAGGGAAAACAAGTCATGGGTCTAATTGTGGAGGTTCTTCCTTTATCAACTTTGGCCCTATCCTTAGCAACCAACATTACTACTACCTATATGGGATATGATGTATTGGGTCCCATTACTAAATAATGAAGTTTAAGTCATAGATTGAGTACTCTAGTGTGGAGTAGATGGAATAGGAGCAGTGGCAATAGGAGGCTCTTCAACTTGTAACGTTGATCGATGTTGATACCCATGCTACAATGAGTTATCATTTTCTTATTGGAATAAGTGGTGATAATATTGGGGAATAAATGGCGTAGTAGGAGCCACAAGTACTCTATTATATACAAAGACCAAATTTGACTTTGTAAAAGCCAATCTAAAGACTACTCCTTGTTTTGCAAAAGGAAAGGTTCCTATCAAATTGAACATGCCATAAAATGCATGCCCTATTAATCATTGGATTGAGAAACAAATTCCCTTTGTGTTGAGAACTATAGCCTAGGAAGACACAATGAATAGTCATAAATATTAGTTTTTTAAGAAAAAAATCCCCTAGATATGGATAGAAAATGCACATAAGTGTTGAGACTTATAGCCTAGGAAGACACATTGAATAGTCCTAGTTATTAGTCTATTAAGAAAAAAAACCCTAGATATGGACAGGAAGTGCACCTAAAAGTGTAGAGCTCCTCATAAGAAGTATGAATACTATAATAAAGACTTGAAAGAATATCAAATTTTGTAGTTCTAGGCATAGTTGTCAAACCAGAATCGAATCGGAAAATCGCCAAGGGTAAGATTCAAGTCGAATCATAAATCGTAAGATTTTTTTTCAATTTTCCAAAAAATTACCAAAAAAATATAGAAAAATCTGAAATAATATAACAATAATAGATTTATCTAAAATGCATATCTAAATATTCAAAATGAAGCCTCAACCTTCAAAAACGAAGTCTATATCACTATTTCACAATGATTTTAAGACATAAAACATCAAAATCTAGAGTAAGGTAAGGAGTTAGATTGCAATTCATCATCTTAGGTGCATTTTAAACTCCAAGTTACATAAAAGAAAGAACACCTACAAGGCTATAACCTATAAGCCTATAACTCTTAAGTATGTAAGTATGTAACCAATTCACAATTTCACATAATTACATTAAAAAAACTTGAAGTTTTGAACACCGACTCATTCATTCATCTTCCTCATCCCCATCCTCTTCCTCTTCCTCTTCCTCTTCATCTTCATCTTCATCCTCATCAACTAAGCCTTGTACTACTCCTTGTTGTTCTTCTTCTTCCTCATCATCCTCTTCTTCAAAAGAATCTTCATCCTCTTCATCGTCTTCTTGCATCACTCCTTTTCCTTTATCACCAGGAGCAACATATCGCATATTTCTTGGTCCTAAATAAAGCAATGCGAACACCTTAATACTTCATTTGAAATTAAAAAAATTATCTTTAGAAACCAAATCAAATTGTATATTTGTAAATTGTAATGCTACAAATTTTAAATACCTTTTCTTTGTGACATAGGCGCACACGCATGCGCATTGCCTCCTTCACATTCTTCTTCTCCAAAGCACTCATCTAAATCCAACCACGAGTTGCTTTCTAGAGGTACTGGATCTTCTTTTTGTGTGATTCACTCATCATCTTAATCCATGTCAGATAGACATATTGGATCATTGGTTTGGTCTTTTTATTCGAACCGCTTTTCTTTTCGAACTTGAAGTTGCAAATTGTATTTTACAAATACAAGTGCATTCAATTTTTTTTGCTCTAGGCGGTTGCGCTTCTTAGAGTGAATCTAGTAAAATAAAATGAAGGAGAGTCAAATTTAATAAACACTAAATAAATCAAAGATTATAATTTAGAATTAACTCTAAGCATTTACATGCTCAAATGTACTCCAGTTCCGCTCGCAACCAGAAGAGCTGCAAGTCAGATTGAAAATCCTTATTGCCAACTTTTGCAAATTGGGAATGCTTTCCCCATAACTCTCCCACCAATAAGCTGTAAAATAGAAATTCAAATTATAAAGCCAGAGGCTTAAAGCAAATCATAAATTTAATCAAATTGTGACATTGCTTAAGAATCAATACTTCACATACTAGGTATTTTAGTGGCTCTTGTAAGCTTCGTTGTTTCTCTCTCAAATATGCCTTCAGCTCTTTCGAATAGGTCCATTTGGTCATCAATCAAAATCCTTTCTCTAGTGGATGAGACCATTCTTTCTATGCAATCATATAACCCCTGCTTCACTTCAAGATCCATTTTGAATTGTTCATCATATTGGAATCTTGGATTTAGAAAGTAACCAGCTGCATGTAGAGGCTTGTGCAATTGAAGATCCAATCTTTTATCAATTATTTCCCAAATGGCCTTGTATCTCTTCTTCACACCACCCAAATTTTTAGCAATGGCCTCCTTTGCACGATCCATCGCTTCATATATGTAACCCATTGGTGGCCTTTCATCAGAGTCAACAAGCCGAAGGACCTTCACAAGAGGAACTATGCTTTTTAGGCAATACTTGATAGATTTCCAGATGTTTGCTTCAGCCAAAATGATGTGGCTAATAGCCACTCCTTCTCTCTTCTTAGCAAAAGAACTCTTCTGCCATTCCTCTGAAGCAAGTAAGGAAATCAATGCTGACTTATGCACAAGCACACTCTTCATGGTGAGAAAACATGTAGTGAAGCGAGTCACTGCAGGCCTAACCAAATCTCCTCCATTGGTGAACTTTCTCATCAAGTTCAACACCCAACAATGATTGTAGATGTACACTGTAAGTCTCCGACATTTGTTGATGACATCCGCATGGATGCGTAATCTACCAATGTCCTCTAGCATCAAATCTAGGCAATGTGCAGCACATGGGGACCAAAATAAGTGCTTCCTCTTATCCATCAACATTTGTCCAACATGCACATATGCTGAAGTTCCATCTGTAATCACCTGAACTACATATTCCTCCCCACTTCCTCCACTACACTATCAAGGAGATTAAATAAATTCTCGGCATTCTTTATAATGTTAGAAGCATCCATAGACTTAAGAAATTCGGTCCCCTTGGGACTATTCACCAAAAAATTAATTATTGTTCTATTTCTTCCATCAGTCCAGCCATTTGACGTTATGGTACAACTTGCACTACTCCATTCTTTCTTATACTCTTCAAGAAGGCCCTAAACATACTTCATTTCCTTTTGAAGTAATGGATTTCTCAGCTCATGGTAGCTAGGCACCTTCAAACCTGGTCCAAAAGCAGAAATAGACTGAAACATATCATCAAAAAATGGACTTTTAACCACATTAAAAGCAATGTTGTTGCAATAAAAAAACCTAGCAATTATTTGGCAAACTTTTTCTCTTTCACCCTTCTTCCAATGCTCATTAAGGGTAGTTTGCTTGCCCTTCCTTGGAAAAAACTTTTCCGTCACCCCTTTTCTTTTAGTGGCGTCTCCTCCATGACTTCCTCCATTTTCAACTTCAAAGTTCACAAGCTCATGTCTTTTTCCTCTTGTATCATACAGCTCATCTTCTATATTTTCCTTTTCTTTTTTCTTTCCTTTCAATAGATCATTAAAAAAAGCACTAACGTCATCGGGAACACTAGGACAATCTTTTGCTTCTTTTTTGGTCTTTGCTAAGTGGTGTTTCATTCTAAAAACACCTCCATGGAGATTTTTTCCACAATAGTTACACCTCAAGTACGTCTTATTTTTTGGGCGAACCATGGTGCAATGCTCCCATGTTTTGTCCTCTTCTTTAGTCATCTTCAAACATAGGAAAAAAAAACTACTCTAAAAACAAAAACAAGGCAACACAAAAAAAATCCCTAAAACAAGGAAAAGAAAGGGATAGAAAGAAAGAAAGGGATATAAGTCACCAAATAGAATTTATTTTCCTTGCTTTCTTTGTAGGAGAGTAGAGATAATGGAGAAATAGTGGAGATCCAAGGTGGAAGGAGACAATGGTGGCCCCGCCCAACACACTTTCTTGTCTCAAACAAGTGGAGAAGAAACAAGGGTTTAGAGAAGAAGACAAGAAGAACTTTAGAATCTTTCTTTCTCTCTTTTTTATGCCCTAGGGCTTTGAAAACCTCTTTATATAACTTTTAGAAACAGAAAGTAAAAATAAAAAAAACATGTTTTTTTTTTTTTTAAAAATCGACTTGGGTCGTGGAATCGTACGATTTGACCCCCTTTTCGATTTTTTCTGCTATTTGAATCTTCACTTGTAACGGTTCGATTCAAATCGTACTGATTTGATAACTATGGTTCTAGGCATTATTCCATGAGTGAAATAATCACAGAGGTGTGGTTTATAGCAAAAGTGCGAAGGTCATCATTAAAGGAATGAAAAAGACACGTGAAAAGAGAGAACCAATGTAAATTAGTAGTGGATAATTTACAAAGTAAGCTATTGTGGAAATGGCCTCAACCCAAAGATTGAGCGGAATATCTAATGACAAAAGGAGTGCAAGCCATTTCATATGTCCTCTCAACTAGGTTATTTTGCTGTGGGTTGTGAGGGACAAGTAGACCGTAATGAATATCATGTTCCACACGATGGGTGGAAACATTCTAGTTGACAGTTCAATGCCACCGTCACTTTGAAAATTTAAGCGTCACATTCTTTATTTTCTTTTATTTATTTATTTTTGGTTTTTGTGATGAGTCTCAAAGAGGACACAAGGTGAGAACATAGTTCAGAAGATTGTGATGCATTGGATAAATCCATGTGAACTAATAACAATCATTAGTGAAATGTAGTTTGAAAGCTAGAATCTAAAGTCACTAGTGACATCCAAACATCAAAATGTATGTTCTTAACTAATTTCATGAGGAAGATGTGTGGATTTACCCTAGGTACACACTTTACAAAAATTGATGTTGAAATTCTAAATTATAGGATGACAACTAATTTGAACTAAGAAATTATGAAACTTTATTCATAGGTTCTCCTAATGGATTATGCCACAACGTACTATAATAGAAAGATGTTACTCGCAAGGAGATTGACCTAAGTGAATGATTGTAAGAATAATAAAAAAGAGAATTCCTACTTGAGCCCTAAAATAGTGGAATGCCAAAATGCAAATTAGAAATTGTAGAATCCTTAGGCTCAAAGAAGAATTGAACATTATTCTTATTGCCATTGGTGAATTTAGCAATTGAAAAAGAGATTATTTGTTATGGCAACAAGATGCTAAAGTTCATGAAGTCTAAAGGAGTGAGTATCAATTTGAATAGGAAAGTAAGTAGAGCGTGTTATAAGGAAAATATCACCATTACCAAGTTGCATGCTAAAGAGTGGCATAAGGGATTTGATTTTGCATGGAACAACAATCACCTACGATTTGTTGAGTGGCTTTAGGGTTAGGATGACAAATTACACTTAGGCTTCTGTTACAATTGATAGATAGAGAACTAAAGATTAGCAAGTCCATGTTAAGAGAATTAGCAGAAGAGGAAGCATATGATGGAAAGTGTTTTTTAAATTAAAGGACATGAAACATAAAGGAAAGCTTTCAAGGATGGCATCAATTAGAAATAATGGATTGGAGCATGTTGTTTTCTTAGCAAGTGTGGGTAAAATAATTAGAAAGGTTGCGTAGTTGACAAATAGTGACATGATTGTGAATTTGATACTTGAGTTGGTGGTTTTGTGATTGCATGTCCATGATGTCCCCAACTAGCATAGCTAATCTAGTTATGATTATTTTGATTGACAAGACATTGATTGCAACCAAAGTTAATTTGTCCATCGCATTGGGATATGAATCATGTTACTAAAGCTCTCTACTGTAATCCAAAGTATTTGTTTCAACAACTCAACACGACACCAACATGGTAATATATAAATGTAAGTCTTTGACATTTCACTCTTTGTACACTTAGATTCTCTAAACAAAGATGACAGAAGAAAATGATTTACAAGTGACAATGCACTATAGTGAGAAGAAAAATTAGAAAAGAAAAGATTAAAAAAAAAACAATAAAAGTAAAATTTCTTTTGATTTGAGATTATTTTGGCCTCTTAGAGCCCCCATATAGTCTCTTGAGATCTGTGTGAACGTCCTTAAACACACATTGAAAACTTTATTGGATGTGGTCCCCTTGGGGTGGGAGTCAAACTTAGGATTCCTGCCTTTTGAGGTGGGTTCTTGACAATCACACCAACCCCAAGTTGGTTGAGTTTGAGAAAAATTATTAAAAAAAGAAAAAAAAACAGAAGATGCAGAAACTAAGAAAAAAAAGGATAAAAGAAACGAAGAAGAAAT
Organism: Paratinospora sagittata; assembly: GCA_035771175.1. NCBI lineage: Eukaryota > Viridiplantae > Streptophyta > Magnoliopsida > Ranunculales > Menispermaceae > Paratinospora > Paratinospora sagittata. Next base: position 35,881,509 of record CM069595.1, on the reverse strand, counting down.
AATATATACTTGGGAATGAACATAACCCGTGTTCAAGTACCTTTGTCTAAATTTTTGAGTGCTTTTTAGTTGAGCCTTTACATGCTATAATTTGAGAGTGAAACCCACCACTGTTAGAGATTGGACACATATTTTCTTTCTTCTATGTAAATATTTTTAGAGTTCACAATAAAAGAGGGAGGATGAAGGAGAAAGGAGAATTAGAGTATTTATGGGGGAGTTTTTTTTAATGATTTCAATACTAGCCAAATTCTTAGTAGTACCCTTTTTGGAGAATGTTTATAAATTCCAAAACCTATTTCTTCGTCCAGTTGCTACAGTTGTGTTTTTGATTGGCAATGCAATTGCCTGGGTATTGTAGCAAAATTACAACAAGCGCTCTCTGACCCAATTCAGTATTCTATTTCCTACTGTACTTTACACTTTTTTTCCACCAAAGAATCAACCCATTTAGTCTCTTTCATTTTGGTGATCTGGATTATCCGACTCGTTAGGAAATACAAGTTCGAGCTCTAAACATGCACTTACATCTGACACCCATACTTCTGTCTAGGTAACAATAGACGTGAACTGTGAAGCCAAGTGATTGTTCAAAATCAATAAGAGCAACTCATAGATCTTCAAAACTCAATAAAGGGAATGTGTTCAAAATTATTGTTATTTGTACTTAATAATAAGATCAAGGCCTTTTAGAATAAAAAAACTAAATTTTGGCTGGAAACAAGTTCATCATTAGATGCTAAGAAATTTGAAAGTTATTTAGCATTTTCCTAATAATTAGAGATGGACCACATGAATGTTTGTAGATGTTGAAGCGTGCACATCAAAGATTTAGAGCATTTTTTATGGAACTTTGAGGTGTTGACATTGAAGGCATCATCCCTACCATCCTAAAATAAGAGCACTTCGCTCTACCCATTCACAACGTTCTATGTCCAAACATCACATGCCAACAGATGTTGTCACCACCATAAGTACTCAAGATATTTTGTTTGTTGCTCGACAGTTCACATCCATAATCACTTATTGGTAATTTATGCCATGAAATAGATATGGATTGTCAATAGGAGTGAGTTGTTGGTTGGTAGTGAGAAATGCTTCTAGTTGAGAAAAAGTTGTGATATTATATAGCATGGCACCATAATTGTATTCCTATAGTTGTGGCATTGTAGTTGTGTTACCATAATTGTGGCTTTGTAGCAGAGGCACTATAGTACAATGAGGCTAATACCGAGTATGATTGTAATTCCTTTATGTTATTGTTTTTGCATGCGATATGGAGTATAAATTAATTTGATGAACAAGGTACAATAGATAAGGAAATAGATCCAAAGAATATGCTAGGTACAACATGAAATAATAGAAAACTAAAGGGATTGTCTCATATTTTGATTTGTGGATAGATAAACTTTGTTTTACCTAGATTTAATTTGGATAGTGAAAAGTTGAAGTAAAGGTGTGAGGACCTGTCTCCAATGGTGTCCCTCTAGGATTTTCTTCTGTTTCCAATTGAGCCAATGCAAAGATGATAACCCAACAAAATCAATGAGATACAATCATATTTCGCCTTACACAAATCTCTTCTTACCGTATTTACTTCACTTAAAATTAGTCAATTTAAGGTTTAAATTATTTTAATTTTCTTTGCATGGATCCATAGAAAAGAAAATTTAATGTACAACTATTATGCTAGCCGTGCTTTTTGGAACAAAATATTGGACAAATAATGAAATATTAATTTTAAAAAGTAGGAGTAATGGAAATGGTGAATGTTGAGATAATTGATATGTGGTTAAACATTTAAAATAAAATTAAAAATGAATTTATTCGACAAATGATATGACTAGCCCCAATGAAGAAAAAATAAGAAAGAACAGACTTAGACGGTTTGGATGCATACAATGATGACCATTAAATGCACCAATTAGGAAGAGTGATGTATTGACAATTAACAATAGCAATAAAAAAAAGGAAGACCTAAAGTAACTTTGATAGTGATAATTAAGAAAGATATAGCTACTTATAATATAAGTATAAATTTAATCCTTGATAGAGCTGAGTGGAGGAGGCGAATTCATGTAGCTCACTTCATGTAGTTGGGAAAAGGGGCCAAAACCAATTGATTAAAATGTAAAGAGTTACATATTTTCCTTAAAAAGATTAATTGGAGATTTATTCAACAATCCCCAAACATTTAACCAATATTTTCTAGTTTTTTGCAAATAAAATATTGATCCAAGGTCTCCAATTATTTGAATTTAGTTTCAGCATACAATGTAGGCCATTATGCGACCAAATATAAAGAGTGGGAGTGCACTTGCAACCAATAAATCTCCTCGGTAATTTGTTTTCTAAATTCTTGACTATGACATGGTCCGAAATCTCCAATTATTTGAATTTAGTTTAATTTGTTTTCTATGACATGGTCCGATGGGATTTTCTTGACTATGTTCTTGGTAGGAAAACTCTATGGCGGAAGTGGATTTATGGATGGCTTGTCCTCTGTATCCTATTCCTATTTTCATTAATGGAAGACCCAAGGAGAAAGTGTTTGGTTCTAGGGGTCTCAGACAGGGCGATCCGCTATCACCATTCCTTTTCTTTATGGTTGCAGATGTTCTGGGGAGCATGATGGATCGAGCTAGGGATTCGGGGGTGGTGAAGGGATTCTCAGTGGGAAAGGATAAGATCCAGGTGTCCCATCTTTAGTTTGCAGATGATTGTCTTTTTTTGGTGGAAAATGATTGCTCAAGCCTCATTTCCACATTGAGAATCATTCAGGGCTTTTGCTTGATTTCGGGAATGAAGTTGAATTTGACAAAATGTCATGTTGCTGGGATTTGCCTGTCTGAAGCGAAGTTGGTGGAGGTTGCCTCTGGTTGTACCATTGGCCAATGGCCTTTAAATTATCTCGGATTACCACTTGGGGGAAACCACTTATCTAAGTCTTTCTGGGAGCCAGTTATCAACACTATCTCGAGAATTCTAGATGGTTGGCGTAGAAGCTTCTTATCTAAAGGTGGAAGGTTAGCCCTTATTAAAAGTGTTCTGGAAGCATTACCTACTTATTTCCTTTCTATGTTCAAGATCCCGAAGTTGGTGGCTTGGAGGATTGAGAGGATGATGAGGAAGTTTCTATGGAAGGGACAGGACAAAGTTAGAGGTGGAAGCTTGGTGAAGTGGGGTCTTGTTACTAGATGGATTGATCAGGGAGGGTTGGGGATTGGGAACTTGGTGTTAAGAAACAAAGCTTTGGCGGGGAAATGGCTATGGCTGTTCCTTAAGGAAAAAAACTCCCTATGGGCTATTGTTGTGTCGAGCAGTCACGGTACTCAACGGAACTCAAGAGATGCTAGTGTGTCTTCCAATGCTACCAATCGCAGCCCTTGGAAATTCATTCATTCCCTTTACCCAATCTTCTCTTCATTATTGAGACTCAAGGTGGGTGACAGATCATCCTTCAAATTTTGGGAAGATTCTTTGTATGGTACATCTAAATTCTGTGACTTATTTCCAAATATTTATAGGCTTTCTTCCAAACATTATCATCCAATTCGTGATTTCTTGGTTCCTCGGGAGGGAAGTGATGGTGGTAGTCTTTCTTGGTGTCTCCATCTCAGAAGGGAGACTTCTGAAATGGTAGGGAAGAGATGGGAAGACTTCCTTCAATGGGGGTCTTTCTTCAATGGGAAGAGATTGTTGATTGGATCTTTCATGATGATTCAACTGTGCCGAGGCGTTTTAGGGACTATTGGCGGGTGGTCGTATTTGCTGTTGTTTGGTCTATTTGGAAAGAAAGGAATTGCCACATTTTTTATGATCATGAAAGGGACTTAGGGGCTGTTTGGGAAAACTCCCTTTTCTTGGCTTCTCTTTAGGTTAGTGCTAGTAAGTTAGCTAGGGATTTTCCTCTGGGGGAGTGGTTGAGAGGTTGGCAACCTATTTTATAGAGTTTTGATCTTTAATTTCGGGTCATATCCCAGATGTATATCCATGTATAGTTTTACACCATAGTTAATTCAATACAGTTTTCGTTTCTTGTCAAAAAAAAACAAATTTTTTTTCTAAATTCAGCTAGAGTGGGATTTATTCTTAAAAGACTGGATTTTTTTTTTTTTTTTGCACTAAGGATAAGTGTAAAAGTAGTGCTTGGGCATTATTTCATTTAGTGTAGTTAAATTCCTTGGTAGCCTTGATACTTCACAATACTGCAGAAAATGAACACCTGGCACGTTTGACTTGTTCCACCCATGATCAATATTTGTTGGCTTCACAGTTTGGAGCTCAGCTTAAGTTTAGCATTCCAAATTTCTTAACCAAGAGGTTATGAGACAAGAAAGAACCTATGAGACAAACTGTCAATTGAGAGATTCAAAATTTCATAAAGTAGAAAGCCAAATGACTTGGTATTTTTTCTACCCATATGTGAAAACAAACTGCCTTAGATGTCATATAGAACTAGTATCCTTCACATTTTTCCCTTCACGAATCCTAAGTTGTCACTTGTTCCCAGAAGTAGAAAAGATACCTTAGCTAACATTTATTTTTTGGTATTTTTAAGGAAGTAGGAAATTCATAATTTATCCACTATTAAAAAATTAGAAATTGAAAAACTCTAGCTTTTTATTTAGATCTACTGTGGTATCATGGTTTAATCCTGTTGCTTCAGTAATGGAGCAGATCCAAATTTTCCTAAATGTTGGTATCTGTTATAGTGAGTTTGTTTTCAAATTTCATGTGTACCTGAAGGATTCAATCATTGTTGAGAGTTAGTGTCTGTCTACCATCTAAATGAGACATGCTTTGGATGTTGGAAGTACATTGATGGAGCAAATTCCTTGTAGTCAATAGTTTTAACATGTCTGAGCGGACTTCGACTTAGTTTTCCAGATAGTATGTTGACAGTCTGACATTGGAATTCATGAGATTGTAATAAGATGCTAGGTTATCATTGCTTTTAAAATTATGTTATTTATAGGATGAGACATCATTGATCTGGTATTCGCATGGAGAGGAGAGGAATCTAAAGTTGTGTGCTGTCTCAAAGATTGTTCCTGGACAAAGAACTGTGAGTTCACTTTTTATGTGCTATTCTATTGTTGCACATGTTTTTTCCTTCTTTCTGATATCATGTTAATCAATATGTTTTTAGTTCTCATTATTTTAAAATCAGAAATGAGCCAGTATTTATTAGTTTCCTTCTTTGCTTCTGTTTTTCTGCAGGCTGTATTTAGGAGATACCCACGTCCTGAGAAAGACTATTTGTCATTTTCTCTTCTATATAATAACGGCGGAAGATCTCTTGATCTGGTTAGCGGAACAAATTCTCTTATCTTCATTTTCATTAGTATGTTAGAATTGTCTGTATCCCAAGTTCATTGTTAAGTAATATTGTAATGACGACTTCGAAAATTTTCTCTTAGATTTGCAAGGACAAGGTTGAAACAGAAGTATGGTTTACTGGCCTTAAGGCATTGATTTCTTCCAGTCAACGTAGCAGGCGTACTAAAAGTGATATTCCTGATGTGAGTTATTATCCAAAAGAAAATTATTCTCACTCTCTCTCTCTCTCTCTATAACTGTGGCTCTCTTGAATGTCAAAATAATAGAGATTATCTAATGTTTGCCTTTTCTATTGGCTTCATCTTATTACTCTTTCCATAACATAGGCTTCATAACTAATCCTGGGGATGAAAATTCTGTGGGACTGAAATTGAATGCGTGTGTCTAGTCATGGTATTTTTAGCACATGAAAACTAGAGTGGCATTCATGAGTACTAAACATTCCGCCCTCCAACCTAGAGTTTTCAAGAAAATCTTTATTTTTTAGATAAAAGCAAGGAAAATACATTAACTCAAGAAGAAACAAAAAAAGCTAAACATATTTTCTAGGACAAGATTTGGTTTCTACAACAAACTTCTCTATTGTCAAAAGTCTTGTGGAATTAGGTGGTCCTCTAAATTTAGGTGGTCTTTAGGAAAATAATGTCTTCGGCATTGGTGAGATCCTTGAGGTGGGACATGGCAACATTAGTTTCTAGGATGCAATGTAATCTGAAATGTGACTTGCAAAAAGCAGGTGGAAGAGGAATGGGGAAACTTTTTGGAACAAAATCCTTCAATTGGTTTTTGGAACAAAATCCTTCAATTGGCTTGGTATCTGCCGTATTTTTCCCAGGAATAGGGGTAAAGAACTTGAGTCAAAATTTGGTCGAAGGAAGCGTCTAAAATTTCCTCAAGAAGTTTTAAGACTGTAACATACCCTTTAATCTGGTGAAGTTTCCAGTCTCCGTGATTCAAACAATAAAAGAAAATTTCTATTCCTTTGGGTATATGGGTGGGCTTTGGTATCCTGGTTTAGATTTCAATGTTTGTAGTTGTTTTTATAGTCTCGGGGAAAAGGAGAGAAGAGACTCACATGGCTTTGGAGATAGACTTGCTTTGATGAATTTGTAAGTAAGTGCATAAGCAGCTGAACCTATTATCTTCTATCTTTGGTTAGTTCCTCATCGATGAATAAGGGAGTAATAATTCCTCTTGTATCCCCAAAAGGCATTAATTAACCCATCTTTCTCGATTAGGTGTCCCACCCTTCTTATCTCGACCCTTTTTGTTCAAGATAATATGGTTTAGTGTGTGTAATTTTAAGTAGTGACTAAAAAAAGAATTATTGAATAGAATAGAGCAAGTGGTTGCAAGAGTTTAGGAGAAAACAACTGTTTGATTGATGGAAAGGTTTGTCTCGATCAGAGACCTTGGAAGTACTATACTTTATGAAATTTCTCAAAAATATCACAGCATTAGGATATTATGTGGAATTATAAGACAAGCATCAAATGGCTCAAGGAAGATATTCCAATGTGCGCTTCTTCCACTGGATAGGAAATGGATGAAGGGTAACTAACCGAGTCTAGAAGACCAAGGATAGTAGATATTAGGAAAAAATGGATGACATTAGACATAAATTGTGGAATTGAATTTTCCCTGCACTTCAGGTCCAAGAGCATTATATTGCATTTGGACGGTCTTCATTTTGCTAGAATTTATTTAACACCAAGGATCATAAGGAGGAAGGCCATTTCTAAAGGGATAGAAACAGGTGTGTTAGCATGGGAGAACTGGCTCCTCATGTGATTGGTCAAGTTTGATGGTAGATTTTTAGATTGTTCCCTGTGCAAACACTTTTCCTTGATTCCCAAATTCGGTTATTTGGGATATTGCTGGTTTTAGACTTGGGTATCCTTTTGCAATTGTTCATAAGAATATTGCAATAGTTTGGTTGATAAGTTGAGATCGGTCCTTAGCACGCTAGGTCTTTAATGTAAGGTTCTTTTGTTCTGGATAAGTTGCTTACTGATGATGAATGTATTTTTGCTGACTGAAAGATAGTGGGAATGCAATTTCTTTGAAAAATTGAAATGGTGGAAGACGGAGATTTAGATAGATAGCAAAAGACATATGAAAACTTTTTCTGGAGGAAGTTCAAGTTAGAATTCTCATGGACTTCGCTATGGTTTCTAATATATTTTGAGTTGCAGATTAGTCACCTAAATAAGATATTTTTCTCAGAGTAAACAAAACAATGAGCATTATTTCTGAATATTGCAGTTTATGGGTCAGATGTTTAAAATTAGTTAATTTTTAAATTTCTCTTGATTTTCAGGCTGATCTTTATGTGTGCCCAATGACCATGAGTAAATATTTGTGTGTTTGCACGGAGTATTTGTTTCATTAGATTCATCATTTAAGTAATTTCCATTTTCAATTACCTCTTAACAGTTATAAATTGTTTTAATTTTGTCTTTGTCTAATGGTTGCAGTTCTACGATGGTGGAGACTTTCTTCAAAACTTTCGTCCTTCAAATGCAGCTTTAGAAGCTATTTCAAGTCTCCCTCGCAGTGGTAATACAAAGTCGGCTAGTTTTTATTCCCGTGAACCTCCTTCGAATTCTACAAGTTCAGATGTGGGTTCAGACCGTGCAAATATGCAAGTAAGAACAAGTAATGGTGATGGTTTCCGACTTAGCGTTTCAAGTGCTCCAAGCTCTTCAAGTCAAAGTTCTGGGCCAGATGATATTGAATCCTTAGGTGATGTTTATGTTTGGGGCGAAGTTTGGTCTGATGGAACTCTGAATTCTTTTCCTTCAAAGGTTGATGCACTGCTCCCTAAGCCACTGGAATCTAATGTAGTTTTAGATGTTCATCAGATTGCTTGCGGTGTTAGACATGCTGCTCTAGTTACGAGGCAAGGAGAGGTATTTACATGGGGAGAAGAATCTGGTGGGCGGCTTGGCCATGGTATTGATAAGGATTTCAGTCGTCCTCAACTTGTTGAATTTCTGGCAGTCAGTAATGTAGATTGCGTCGCATGTGGAGAGTTTCATACCTGTGCTATATCTATGGCTGGTGATCTATTTACATGGGGAGATGGAAACCATAGTGCTGGATTTCTTGGTCATGGAACTGATGTTAGCCACTGGATCCCCAAAAGGGTTGCTGGTCCTCTAGAAGGAGTACAAGTTTTATCTGTGGCTTGTGGCACATGGCATTCTGCACTTGTGACATCTAATGGGAAATTGTTTACATTTGGTGATGGATCATTCGGCGTCTTAGGCCATGGAAATCGAGAAAGTGCTCCATATCCAAGAGAAGTTAAATCTTTGAGTGGACTAAAGACGATTCAGGTAGCATGTGGAGTATGGCACAGCGCAGCTATTGTTGAAGTTATGGGGCAGCCTGGTGCAAAAATTATATCTAGAAAGTTGTTCACCTGGGGTGATGGTGACAAAAACCGTTTGGGTCATGGGGACAAGGAAACACGCTTGGTTCCAACATGTGTCTCTACTCTTATTGACTATGACTTCCAGCAACTGGCCTGTGGACATAATATTACCGTTTCCCTTACAACTTCAGGACATGTTTTTATGATGGGAAGTCCTGCATATGGTCAGTTGGGTAATCCTCTTTCTGATGGGAAGATTCCCTGCATAGTACAAGATAAATTGGTAGGTGAATTTGTTGAAGAAATATCATGTGGGTCTTTCCATGTTGCTGTCTTGACATCAAGAAGTGAAGTATACACCTGGGGTTTAGGTGCCAATGGAAGATTAGGACATGGGGATATTGAGGATCGCAAAGCTCCAACTCTAGTTGAAGCACTAAAAGACAGGCATGTAAAAAGCATTTCATGTGGATCAAACTTTACCGCAAGTATATGCATCCATAAGTGGGTATCTGGAGCAGATCAATCAGTTTGTAGTGGGTGTCGTCAAACATTTGGTTTCACGAGGAAGAGGCACAACTGTTATAATTGTGGACTGGTGCACTGCCATGCTTGCAGCTCCAAAAAAGCAGTAAGAGCTGCATTGGCTCCAACTCCCGGTAAACCACATCGGGTATGTGATTCCTGCTATGCAAAGCTTAAAGCATCTGAAGGTGGCAGTGCTCATACAATTAATATAAACAGTACTGCAGCACGACGGTCAATAGATAGCAGAGTTGACAGGGGAGATGTTAGGTCTTCTAAGACTTTGTTGCCTTCTAGCATAGAACCTTTGAATAAGCAAGGAATGATATCTGATTCTCGAGTTTCCCAAGTCCCATCGCTTTTTCAGCTGAAAGATATTTCTTTCCCAAGTTCATTGGGTTCTCTTCAATTTTCTGCAAAATCATTTGTCCCGACATCACCCCAGTCTTTGATGACCTCTAGACCCACTTCGCCATATTCAAGGAAGTCAAGCCCTCCACGCTCTGCAACTCCTGTATTTTCTAAGAGTCTCATTGATAGTCTAAAGAAAACAAATGAAGTTCTAAACCAAGAAGTCCAAAAATTGCATGGCCAGGTCAATTGAGAAACTCTTTTTCATCCCAAATTTCTTTTTTTTTATATCTCAAGTATAATGCTCTTTATCTATTAGCTACTTATAAGTCATAAATTAGCATGTGTGATGTTGTTGTCTAGGTTAAAAGCTTGAGGCAAAAGACTGAAGTTCAAGATGCAGAGCTACAGAAATTGCAAAGTATAGCTCAGCAAGCCACTTCTGTTGCTGCAGAGGAATCTTCAAAGTGTATGATAACAAAGGATGTTATCATGTCTTGTGCAGCCAAGGTACTCTTGTTGAATCTTCTTGATTTGATACTACCCGCAAATTTGATTAGTGAGAGTTTTTTCACATGCGGGCATGCAAGAAAAAGGGTAAAAAGTAAAAGCACATCATTTTATTATTATTGTGAAGTTTCTTAGTTATTTCATTTAGGAGTTTGATTTCGTGGTGTTTGCCACTTTGCTTATGCATGTTATTTTACAAAAGTTTGTGTTACTGAAAGGAAAAAAGTACTACATCAATATCCTTTGCCTAACAGCAAATTGTTGTTATAGATAGGGGTGAAATCGGGTCGGGTCGGGTCGGCCGAGTTGGTCGGGTTGGCCCCCATTAAATAGCCTAATTTTTTTAAAGCTTAATAACTACTATTTAAGCTTATATTAGTAATAAAATATGTTGGATTATCATGTATCCAACTTGTTAAACTACTATTTAAGCTTTAAAAGATGAGATTTCTCTTTTTTGGGAGAACTCATGAGAATGAGGATGAATTCATATATATATATATATATAAATTTTAAGAAGTCGGGTCGGGTCGGGTTGCTCAAAAATGAACCCGACATATCAATCAAACCCAACCTGACCCGACCCGAAATGGTCGGGTTTGGTTTGGTCGGGTCGGATTGCTTACACCCCTACTTATAGAATGAAAGGGAAATACATTACCCAGTTGCCAGTAAAGTTGTTTCCAATCATTCAGAAGAATATGATACTGATGAAAAGAGATACTATGTTAATAACTGATGCACTTTCCCATGATGAAATAAAAAAAAAAAAAAAAAATCCCAGAGAATAAATTGTTAGAAATAATATCACCTTTGTTGAAAAGAGTTGATAAGTTTCATTTTAAATGAGCCAGCATGTTAGGAGCAGTCAATTCAAAATAAAAGGGCACTTCCTTGACATTTAGATGCACAACTAAGACAAAAATATCAATGATTTCATAACAAGAACTATGGATGTCTTAGCTGTGCAGATCATGATGAAACACATGATTGGGCTTTCTTATGTCGTAATTTACAAAAAAGAATCCGTTAGCAGACACAAGTCAAGGAACAAACAGGTGTTAAAAACCAGCTGAGAGACATATTGAAAATAAAAAATAAAAAAAACAGAGACAACTGCCTTAGCTTACTATTCTCCACTGTCATCTCATTTTAATAGGCAACTTAAGAAGGATTGCCCATAGCATCTTATCATATATAGTTGTACCTCAGTAATACATGATCTATGCTAACTGCTGCATCTTCTTTCTCTTACATCCTTTTCAGTGGAAGGACTTTAGTGAAAACTTATCTCCTGAGGTATCTGGTGATGAAAACTTTAAAGCAATACAAAGTCAGATAGAAGCTTTATTGAAGGCAAGCAGAAGCGAGTCATCAGAAGTTTATTCCTTGCAAACAGATATTGCAGAGCCTGACCATCAGAATATGCTTGATGAATCCCTTCCGCTCAATGGAAGCTCGAATTCACAAGATCAAAGTATTGTTGATCCTGGTGATGATACAGGAGCTGCAGACTTATCCCAAAATCCTGAGGAAAATATAGTCTCCGTTTTAGATGGAAGTAAGACTGCTTCTCTTGAAAGCATTGAGAATGCCTCGAGATCTCCTAGAAGTTCATTAGTGAAGAATGAAGGAAGAGACTTAACTGAGCAATTTGAACCTGGTGTTTATGTAACTTTCTTTCAACTTCAGAATGGACGAAAAGTTTTCAGAAGAGTTAGATTCAGGTATTTACTTAACTCATAGTTTCTTTGGCATGATTATCACAAAGTTGACATCTTTTTCCCTCTGGTGTATAATGTTCTTCTATCTTGCTCTTTGTCATGAATTCGCATTTTAAAGACATCCTTAACTTTTTAAAGCGGTCCTTATATTTCATCTCTATAAAGAAAATACAAAATACATGCATATGTACATATATACATGCATAGATACATACATATGTATGTAGACGTGCTTCCCTCTCCCTTACTACAGAGTTGCTTTAGGATATAGCGAAGAGTTGGGGGGCGCTCGTCGTCTTGATCGTCAATGATCCATTTAGTCATTAGACTAAAATCGACATAGTGGATTTGATGACTGCCCCCTCTTTGACTGCATTCTCCATCTGTTGGATTTGTTCAAATTTTGATTCTTCGATTCTCGCTCCTACTAGGGGAGTACTCAAAAAGATTTTCCATGATATCCAACCCCCTTGGGCTATCTCCGGTTGCAGCCTTGGTGACCCAAAGTCAGGCCAAGGCTGCTTGGGATTGCGCCCCCCCCAGTGGGAAGCAGGTGAGCGGTATGAGCCGCCCCGGCAGGAGCCAGGGGCAACCGTTGCATGTATAAGGCCGCCTCGTTTTCTGTAAGAGATTGGGGGACAGGTTCCCCCGAGCCTTTCCAGGGGGGCTAGCCTCACTCAATTTGAGATCGAGAGAATCGTCTGTGCGCGATACATACATACATACGTCCATACGTATGGAATGGAAGCTTAGAGATCATTGGCTCAAATCCTATCACTTGAAAAAAAATGTTGTATGCTTTTATGTTCTGTTTCATTTGGACTTCAATGTTTATTATGATTATATATGCTGCTTATAATATGCCCATAACAACTTTCACTTTCACTACAGCCAAAATATTATTCAGGGTATCAAAGTAAGCCAGCCACTTCATTCCATACACTTCTACTTCTCAATGTTTTACACTATATCCACCTATTTTAGTGATACTGTTACTCTTGACGTTGATCCAAACTAAAAATCTACTAAAGAAGCAAAATGTAGATATTCTACATTCTTTTTAACATTGTGGCAATTTTTGAAATTTATTTTTGTTCTGTATCATATATTAGATAATATCAGTTCAAACAAATTATAAACTGGTTACTGTTCTGCTTATAATGCATGAAAAGGACCTGAAAAGAACTTCGTATTATCATTTCCTATTTTGTAAACTAATGGAAGAAAATTAGTTTCCAATTTGATCAGATTGGATGTAGGCCCATTTCGTCAATTGTTTTTCTATTTTAGGATAAGAAAATATTTTAACTTTCATCAATAGTAAACTGAAGGTTTGATATCGAGATTTTTTTTTTTTTTTTTTTTTTGGAAATACAGGTTTCTTATGTACTAAAGATATGCATTTTGTGCTAAAAGAATAAATGATGAACAGTGGTTGTTTTATATTTGTAATCAAAATGTCTAGCAATCTAAGAACTAAAATGACTTATGGTTGATGAATGGAAAAGGATGGGAGAGAAAATCTGGTTGCAAAGTAGGAGTCTAAAAATATTTTCTTGAAGTGAATGTACTACTCTTCTCGACTCTGTCTTTAATAGGATATTTGCATGAAAATAGAACATCCCTTTTTTTTCTCAGTTTGCTTCATGAATTTTTATGAGGCTGAAATGGATGTGTGGTGAACCTCGTCTTTTTTTTTTTTAACCAAGGGTATCCAGTCCCGACTAATCCCTTGGGCCCATGGTTGCTTGAGCGGGAGACGCCCCCAATGGCCAACGTTAGTGGAGAGTCAAACTCATGACCTCGTTTCCTGAGACAAGCACCCCGAGCCACTCAACCAACCGAGCATTGGTTGTAGTGAACCTCTTGTCTTGATTAATGACATTGAGCACACTGAACAAGAAACAATATCTATAACAAAGTAAAAGATAATGAAGTATGGTACTTGTGGATTAAACAATATCTACCAATGCATCTACCCAAAAAGCGATATGAAGCAATGGTAAATCACTGGTTTATGGGTGATGTGGGCCACGCCTTAAATATTTTTTCCTTTATGGAAAATATTCCTTCCTTATGGAGATACCATTGGAAGGTTGTATGCTTAGCGGTGTTATGGTCTTTATGGAAAGAAAGGAATAGGAGGGTGTTCGATGGTGTGTTGTTTCCATCGGATAAGGTATGGGAGCAATCTCATCTCCTTGCTTCCTTTTGGGTTTGCTCTAAGTGAATGGCTTAGAGGCTGGGGCAATTTTGTGTAGATTGATTTGTGTTGTGGTTCAAGTTAGGGACCACCTTTTGTATAGCTTATTTACATACAGATTCATACATATATATCTTTCAAAAAAAAAAAAAAAAAAGATTCATACATATATAACATCTTATAGTTTCTTTTAAAAAAAAAAATCACTGGTTTATTTAACTTTTTTAACTGCAGGTTGGCAAATGTTCTGTAATGCTTTCTGCTTTATTGTTTTCTTGTTCTATCATTTAAATTGGGTCTACTTCTCATCTCTGCAGCAAAAAGAGGTATTCAGGGCAGCAGGCAGAAGACTGGTGGAAGGAGAACAAAGATAGGGTGTTTAGGAGGTACAAGCATCCAAGCATTGAGAGTCCAACTGGATCCTCTCTCAGTGCTGCAACTCCTACTCCTTCTGAGGAGGTAGATGGAGTGTCATCTTCATAACTTCTTGCACTAATTGATACCAAACAGAAGTTGAGAATAATAGAAGCACTGTGGAATAGGACTGACTTTTTTGTTGTCATAAACTCCTTGGAAGATTGATGATACACAAGTCATATTTCATGCAAGAACAAAAGCTGAATTCATATTTTAGGAAGATTTTGATGGTAAGACCAGGATAGATTGGCATGTTGGACATGTCCTCTGTAATTCTTTTATTTTTATTATTTTTTATTGGTTTTTTTTCTTGTTCTTTTATTGTATTCTTTTTTTGTTAGCCAATTACTGTAAAATAGATACATTTTGAGGTCAGAATGTTGTAATTGTAAATCCATTATTTTGAGAATAATCTCTCAGAATTCTTGAGAAGAGTGTTATTTTCTTTTTCGCCTTGAAGTAAAAGAGCCTGGACTGAATATCGGATTTAGGGTTTTCAAACCCTAAGAGTATTTAAACTTAGCTCATTTTGAGCAAACCTTTTTGGAAACGTTTCAATAATACTTTGATTATTATCCAAGTTTTCACCATTCTTGTGAAATCTCCTGTACTATCACTTATTTACTTAGAGAGAGAGTTTCTAAGATTTGAAAGCTTTCAAGTACTCACATTCATCTTTGGTTTTATGCTTCCTCTTCATCACTCTTAAATCAAAGATTAAAAGGAGCCTTCCGCTTTTTAGCTTATACTTCATCTTCACTATACTTGGTTGATTCTATCTAGGATGGTATTCATTTCCCACTATAAGCATTTTTGAGAGTTGTTTGGTAAGAACAATTTTTCTCTTATTCAACTTTCATTTGTTGTAAGATTTGTCAATCGAGGGAGTTTACCTAATCAAGAGATAGTGTTTGTAATGGTTTGATCCATATCCATAAGTGGGATTGGGTTTGGTGGATTTGGAAAAATTTTGATCGGGCAAATCAAGTAGTGGATGTAGGCTTGAGTAAGTCGAACCATTATAAATCGTTGTATTCATCTCTTCTACATTTTTGCACTTTTCATTTAATTTGCTTTTAAATTTAATTAAGAAAGGTATTAATTTGAAAATCTGTAAAGTCCAATTCACTCATTTTTGCACTTTTCATTTAATTCACTTTTAAATTTAATTAAGAAAGGTATTAATCTGAAAATCTGTAAGGTTCAATTCACCTCCCTCCTTGCCTTATTGGACTATAATTTGGGCCAACAGTCTGGTGCTTAGAACTCATACTAGTGAGACCAGTGGGCTACATGATGGACCAACACGATAGTCCCTTTTATTAGAAGAAAACTGGCTTTTCTGGGTTTTCGAAAGCAACCTTCTTGTCCTGATTTCCTTTTTTGTGCTACAACATTTTGATCAAGATTTACAACGAAATTGTCCACCTACATTTCTGTGAAAGAATAAAATCATTTAGTTTGAATTTGAATTTCAAATTCTAGGGTTTTAGGGAGATTGAAACCCTAATCCTATCTATTTTTTAGAGAACTACATATAAACCATTCTTTTTTTGTTTTAAAGATAACTTGCACGATTTGAAAATCAGTCTAAGTGTTCTCCAAGTGTTCAAAAGCTTCAAACCTTTAAATCTTGTTTTACAAATGCTTCTTCGATTTTGAAATTTCTTTCACATCTTTTCAAAGTAATCCAAAGAAAGGTTTTCTCCTTTATTCAGCTAAGCTCTCATATTTCATATCTTTGGTTTAGTTTTCTAGAGGAGTATTCAGAACTTGATTATAGGTATCATGAGGTTTTTTTAGTAAGAGAAACCTCTTTCTTTCAATATTTCTACATTTAAGTAATTTGTTAGTCACTGGGGAATTCTCTTGTTAGAAAACTATTTCAACCAAAAATCTCCTCACGAACAAGCGGGTGACGAGGTTGGTTGACCAATAAAAAAATAACATGCTCCTCCTTCGAGAGTGTCATGACCCCTCTCCAGGTGACGTCACGACCAGCACAAAATCCCAGATATTGCCACTCCAAGACAAAACCTCAGGCCCTGCTCAACCTCCACCTAACACACAATAAAAAATCGTGTACAATACAATTCAACCTGTATATGATGAAATATAATTGAACCATAATTTTTATCAATACCATCAAACATAATCTATAATCATGTACATCAACGTATGATTCATCCACATATATGTATAAACCTGTATAATCAAGGATCCATCCCCCAAAGGAAAGTCATAATATATATATATATATATATATATATATATATATTAATGTGTAATAGGTATATACATATCCAAAATGTACAGAAAAACAAAATAATAACCCATATTCCATCTTCACACATACATCCAATGAAGAAGAAGAAGACTTGACTCTGTAACCTAAGCCTTGCATTTTCCTTTTGGATTTGAACTTGAAAAAATAAGGGAAATAGGGTGAGCTTCAACTAGTTCAGTGAAATATTCTCACAATTATAACCATATATGCATTTATAAAAGCATGTATGTCATAGAAGAAAAATTTACAAATACAAATGCATCATTCAATTTATCATACATGGAACAAACTATAACATGTAAACCATGCATAAATTTTTCATAAAACATGCAATCGCCTCCTTCAAAATTCATTCCAAATAATTCTGCCAATATTTTTTCCTATGTCGCGCAATAGGGAATGACTAGGACAGAAGTATCATGTTCCCAACCATTCTACCCATACGTCCAACATAGAAAGGAATGTCCAAGCCACGAAACACCAATCCAAATAGAATCTCAACTTTTCCCCGAAGAACAAGTAATAAAATAGTAAATTTACGCTCTTACGCATTTTATCCAAAATGCCTAAGGCATCCCAAATGTTAAAACCATTTCATGAATGCAAATACCATGCACATATATATTTAAATGCATACAATTTAACAATCCAAGTTCATATATATAAAGTGTCCTGAAATAAACACATATTATACAATCAATATAAATCCCAAACTCTCCTCAAACTCCTTGCGTGGCGGTGAAGAAAGAACGGGAGACGATGAAGAAGGGAGCATACGCCCAAATTTCAACTCACATGCCCATTCAATTTTCTCTAAATCACATTAAAACCACCAAGAAATTGATTAGATTCATCAAATGCACTTCCAACAATCTAGGGTTTCCACTAAAACCCACATGCACATCAAATTCCCAAGCAATAACATTAATACCGCAAATTTTCCATGGAATTCATCATAAAATATGTAAAAATGCACCCAAGCGTGGATATCCAACCCAAAATCACACGGTTAGGGTTTCTAATCTCGAAAACCTAACTCAAACCCCAATTTTAGCACATGCATCTCTACCAATTCAAAACCTCTAGCTAGAAATCATCAAGAGAAACTAACATTGAAGAAATTAGGGCAAAATCCATACCTTGGAGACCAAATTCCACAAGATCAGCCCAAAACCCCAATTTTTCTCCTCTTCTCGCGTTCTCCCTCTTTCTTAACTATATTTGGCACAAAAGAATGAAAAATGAAGTGATTTCCTTTCACACTAATGTTGGGCCCACCAATTTTTGTTTTTAAAAATGCAGCCCAAACAAAAGATAGTGTTGCTCCCCTTAGGGAACGCGTTCTCTCCATTTCTAATAAAAATCTCAGTCTTTGTTTTGGCTCAAGGAGCGCGTTTCTCTAATTCCTTATAAAAATATGGTCTCTGTCCACGCAAGGAGCACGTTGCTCCCACTAAGGAGCGCGCTTCTCTTGCCAGTTTCTAGAGTTCTACACTTATCACTTAATTTTCTAAACCGAATATAGCTCTACAACATGTTATACATAGAAATAAACTCATATACGAAACAAAATACGTACATAATACACACCAAATACCTACACAAGCATTTAGAGTCGGGCAATTTACGTCAACATGACGTCAAGTGAAAACTAGGGTCGTTATAGAGAGCCTCCAAACGATCTTCTTGCTCCCAACCTGCAAATTGCGGTGGCATCGGGGTGGTGTCATCAAAAAAATTCGATGCCTAAGTTAGACTTTGTAGGAGAGAAAATAAAAGTGTAGAGAGTTGGAGGTTTAGAGGATGCATTTTGCCTATAGCCTTCTTCTTCATCGGTGGGAGTGATTCTGAAAAATGTATCCTCTAAACCTCCAACTCTACACTTTTATTTTGGTAAGAACACTCTCCAAACTGATATGAAGGAAGGTATCCTCCCTTGAGGATACATTTTTTGGAAAGAGGCACTTCAAGAGCCAATACATAGTGTTGGACATCATCATTCACCACCACATCTCGAGCAACCGAATTGACAATACATCGCTCCAAGTGATTTTTCGGTGTTGACTCCATATGAACCTTAGTAATACAACTCCCAAGGACATCTTTCCGGTGACAAGTGCTCGATTCCAATAGAAACTTGAGTGTGTGGTAGATATTGAACGTCACCTCATCTTCATTAACCTACAAAGTCAACTCCTATATCTGCACATCAATCAATGCCCTTTCAGTAGCTAAGAAGGGTCTCCCAAGAATCAAGGGTATCTCATCATCCTTTTCCATGTCCAAGACAACAAAATCCACTGGGAAGATGAACTTGTCAACCTTGACCAACACATCTTCAATGACTCCATGAGGATAGGTGAGAGATCTATCTGCCAATTGTAAGGTGATGGTTGTAGGTTTTACTTCTCCAAGTCCCAGTTTCCTAAAAATACTTTATCAACAAAAGAAGTGTCAATTGTGCAATGTATAGTAAAAATCCTTGGATCCTTTAACTTTTGAGGCAATTTCTTTAGGAGAATCGCACTACACTCCTCTGTGAGCTTTATCTTCTCAAACTGCTCCAACTTCCGCTTCTTGGACATAACATCTTTCATGAACTTGACATAATTCGGCATTTTCTCCAGTACATCTGTAAAAGGAATTTTAATGGAACATCACCTCCTCTTCATTAACCTACAAAGTCAACTCCTCTATCTACACATCAATCAATGCCCTTCCAGTAGCTAAGAGGGTCTCCCAAGAATCAAAGGTATCTTATCATCCTCTTCCATGTCCAAGACAACAAAATTCATTGGGAAGATGAACTTGTCAACCTTGACCAACACATCTTCAATGACTCCATGAGGATAGGTGAGAGATCTATCTGCCAATTGTAAGGTAATGGTTGTAGGCTTCACTTCTCTAAGTCCCAGTTTCCTAAAAATAGAGAGAGGCATTAGATTTATACTTGTACCCAAATCACAAAGTACTTTATCAACAAAAAAAAGTGTCAATTGTGCAATGTATAGTAAAACTCCTTGGATCCTTTAACTTTTGAGGCAATTTCTTTGGGAGAATCGCACTACACTCCTCCGTGAGCTTTATCTTCTCAAACTGCTCCAACTTTCGCTTCTTGGACATAACATCTTTCATGAACTTGACATAAGTCGGCATTTTCTCCAGTATATCTGTAAAAGGAATGTTAATGTGAATTTTCTTAAGGATTTCAATAAACTTAGCAAATTAATCATCTAACTTCTTTTTCTGGAATATCTGAGGATATGGAATAAGAGTTTTAAGGATAGGAGGGTTATCAGGAAAAATATAGATTCAGGTCTATAGGACTTCTTCTTGTGCTCAACTTCAATGTCCTTGTCCTTTTTATGCTCTTCCTCATGCTCACTTGCAGGTGATATGAGGGTAATATTAGTGTTGCCTTGTGCATTGACTCCCTCAACTTCCTTTCCACTTCTGAGAGTAATTGTTTTGCACTGCTCCTTAGGATTCACTTTTGTATTACTTGGAAAGGAGCCTTTTTGTTGGGCATTAATGGATGAAGCAAGTTACCCTATTTAAACCTCTAAAGACTTTAGTGATGCCCTCATATTGCCCATATGAGTCACTATATTTTCCAACCTAGACTCATTCTTGGTGAACCTTGATCTTGTTTCCACCACAAAAGTACTTACTAACTCTTGTAGAGATACGTTTAAGCCAAGTCAAGAAATGTGATTTATATGATTGGAAGCTTCTTTGCCTTGACTTGCAGGATTTAGACTATTCTATGGTATGTGTCTATGTCATGGTCTTGGATGAGTGCCAAGTTGATATGATTATGATTTTTCCAAGTATAATTTATAGGTAACTTGTGGGAAATGTTGATGGCCTCACTTTTTTGACTTATTTTTAAAGGGCGTGGCGGCTGCCCGACACATGAGTCTCTACCATTATTATTATATACTTACATTAAATTTGAAAACATCAAAAAAGCATTTGTTTAGGTGAAAATGAAGATGTCTGTCATGTTGATTCGGTAATATGAATAATAGGTTGGAGAATTAATTCATATTCAGCACGTATTTGTTGTTATCCATACTTACTGATTTTGCAATATTTAACTTTTTGACTTGTTGAAACTTGTTTAGTCAATTAAATAATTAGGTTGCTTGATTGTACATGCCCGGTGGAGGTTGCAACGCATTCCTCATATTGGAATAGGAGAATTTTTCATGATTGTGAATGCCTGGGTGATATTGATTTGGTAATGGTGCATTACCCCGATAATTATATGTCTGGTTATTCACAAATTGCACTTGCTCTTCATTAGTGTCAACTCCTGAATACGCCATACTTGCAGCTGCAGCAGATTCAATGGTAGGAGGGGCTCCTTAATTAGATAAAGCCGCTACATGATGTGTGAGATTGGATATTTGTGTCGATAGTGCTGCTGTAGGATCAACCTCATGCATTCCAGGCACCTTCTTATATCTCTCACTCGGGGCCTTATAAGTGTTAGAAGCCATTTCCTCCAAAAGTGTAATGGCTTCATTCGCCATTTTCCTCAATAAAATACCTCCAATTGCAACATCTACTAAAGTTCTTGTCGGCACCGTCATCCCATTGTAGAACAATTGGATTTGAAACTAATCTTGGAAACCATGTTAGGGGCACTTCCTCAACAACTCCTTAAATCTCTCCCATACAGTATAAAGTGACTCAGACTCCAATTGTTTAAATTACCCGATCTCGGCCCTCAATTGAGTCATTTTTACCGGTGGAAAGAACATATGAAGGAACTTTTGGCATATGTCCTCCCAAGTAGCAATACTCCCCATTTGCAATAATTGTATCCATGCCCTAGCTTTGTCCCTCAAGGAGAAGGGAAATAAGCGTAATCGGATGGTATCCTTAGTAACACCATTAATCTTTATCGTATCGCACATCTCCAAGAATGTTGTTAGATGTGTGGTCAAGTCTTCATGTGGAGAACCACCAAATTGATGTTGTTGGACCATAGTTATCAATGTCGGTTTTAACTCAAAGTTATTTGCATTGATTAGCATACGCAAAATGCCCGAGTAGCTATCATTGATGACCGACTTAAAATAATCTCGGAGAGTAAGTTGGTTGTTCGCGACATCCATTTTTTGAATTTCAATTCTTTTGTCATTCCGAAGCTTTCGAAGAGTTCTTTCAATTTTCGAATCGAAAGACACAAGATCAAGACTTTTCGCTTTTCGCATACATCGCTCGAAGGTGTTGGTGTAATTAACTTCACCCTTGTATGTTTTGATGATTACAAACAACATTCCATTGAATACTAATCACTTTGACTAAGTTGTTTCAACTTAAAATGATCAAATCACAAAAGTCAACTAAAAAGTTAAAGTCAAACTTTCAAGTGAATCAAAGCAATGAATGATCAAGATCTATCTTGTATGTATTTGCTTATATTTAGGGCTATAGAATCCTCGTTAGTTTGATCAACCAAATTATTGCATACATGCATCATATTTTAAAATGATTGGTTTTTACAAAGTCAAATCAATTTTCGATTTAGTCAAAATCTTGACTTTCATAAAAAATGAGTTTTACCCTTGTATGAACTTAAATTTGATCAAATTAAGTGTTTCCAAGTGTTATTGTCTGTTTGATTGAGAAAACATGTTTTGATTGCAAACATTTCAAAAGAAAACATGTTTAAGTTTCTATGTAATGTAGAAACGTGTTTCCTGTCAAAAAAACGCATTTCCTATTTGAACTCAATGAAAATTTCACTCAATCAAGCAGAAACGTTGAATAAACGCGATTCCTGTTTGGACTCAGTGAAATATTTCACTCAGTCAAACATCCTGTTTAAGAAACGCATTGCCTAAAAAATTTCCATAATTGAGCTATTGGGAAATATACACAGAAACGCGTTTCTTGCTTTTTGGGCAATTCTGAAAATTCACACAAAAACATGTTTCTCTTTGAAGAAACGTGTTTCCGTGACGAAAACAGAGAGTTGTTTTCTAGTGTATTTTGAACAGAAATGAGGTTTTGTGTACAAAATTATGGTTCTTACTTATTCGATTTTTAAATTTCTATAAATACACCTCTTGGCTCATTAAGAGCAACTTTTGCAAAATTTACTAAGTGTGTGCACTCTATTGTTCTCCGCATTTTTCAAACTTGCAAGCTTTCTAAGTTCATTTCGATTTGAGAGAAAGAGTTCTTGTGCTTAAGTGTTCTTCAAATCTCTTCAACAAGTTTTCTCTCTTGTGTTTCAAAAGAAATCTCTATGTGTTTTCATTATCACTTGGTGAGAACATCTTCTTGAGAAATTTCAAGTGTTCTGGAGTTTTTTGACTTGTGTATTTCATCTTCATAACTATGATGTCAAGAAATAAACTAGGAACCTCAATTACTAGCTTGCACTTCATACTTTATTATTTGGGCTGATTCATCTAAGGAGGTATTCATTTCATTTGTACTCAAACTTTGAGAGTTGTTTGGTAAGAGCATTCTCTATCATTTGTATACATTATTGTATTTGACTGGGCTTGTTAGCCAAGTGGGAAGCTTCCTGTCCGGAGGTCGGTGGTTGTAACAGTAGGATCCACACCCGCAAGTTGGTTCAAGTTAGGTTGTAACGATTTGATTCAGACTCATAAGTTGAATCACGTTTAGTGGAGTTTGGACAATCTTAACTGGGGAGGTTAAGTAGTGGAGATAAGCTTTGAAGAAGCCGAACCACTATAAATCGTTGTATCACTTTGATTTCTTTTTTGCACTTTACATTATTTTTATCTTTGTTATTTGCGTTAAGAAAAGTTTTTGGAAAATCTGCTAAAGCCCAATTCACCCCCCAACAGGAGGAACCTATAAAAAAGAATAAAAAGAAAAGAAATAATTAAAAAGAAAAAATCTAAATTAAAATCAAGGTCACTTAGTAATGATATTAGTGAAAATAGAACAAAATTAATTTCCTAGCAATGGCGCCAAAAACTTGTACATGATTTTCCGTAAGCGCACAGTGTCAAGTTATAATATACTGATGAAATCGGGTTATTGTTCTCAAAGATTAATTTAACTTTTCACTAATTACCGTAATTAATAACCCTAACTTTATCTAGATGATCAAAATAAAGAATAAACTAAATGAAAATAATGCAACGAAAATTAGGAAATAGCAAGTAATAAAAATCAAGAGAAAATATCAATAAAGAGACATTCTAAAGGTTCAACTTCACTTAACTTTCAACTATGTCTTTTATATATATTTATTATTAATTTATTCTCCCTGTTTATAAGTAAAAAATCCTTAAATTTCTAACTTTCTCTCTCGAGTGCCAAGTTAGAACATATTTATATGATTTGATTTCGATCTCTCGATAAAAACCAAAATCACACAAACTCTTTACGTTTTGTGTTTTTTTTTTATGATTTGATTTCGATCTCTCGATAAAAACCAAAATCACACAAACTCTTTACGTTTTGTGATTTTTTTTCACAACTTCAAAGAATATTATAAATCTTTCGATTTTATAATTATTCTAGGTTATATTTTTCCCAATCTAATTCCAAGTTTCATCTCTCGAGTGTAAAACTCTATATCTAGGATCATTCAATTTATGGCCAGTAGATCAAAAGCATTAAAATCTGAAAATATAAATAAACAATGGAAAATCTATTAATAATAATCAAAACTCAATCTAAAACATAATATCAAAGTTTAGGATCCATTTATTCTCTAGAAAAATAACTTATTTCGTTATTGAAATAAATAAAAAATCAAAAATATTGATGAACATCTTAAAGATAAAAAAAGTCTCCAACTTCGCACTCTTCGTATCTTTCAATCCCCTTCAATTCAACTTTTTCTCCTCTCTATTATGTTTCAAAAACCATTTTTAATGATGTATTTATAAGTGGGAGAAGGTAGAAAAAAATCTCATAAAAATCAGATTTAATATGAGGAATTTCGGAGCAAAATCCTACACATAGTAGGAGAAGCATTTGCATGGGCGTTGCATCCTCCACTGTGGGCGTCGTGGCCTCCAGTTGCTGATTTCTTTCACCTCATCACCACCACTCCAGCGCCGCGACATCCAGTCTCAGGTTTGGTGGTGATTTTTCTCCATTTTAGCTTAGTTTTCTCCACTTCTTTGCCTTATTTTGCACGTGTTTCTTCCTTCTAATGTTTGGCCACTTGTTCATCACTTTCAAATCACTTCAAGATCACTTTAAAACCTACAAAATCAAACATAAACTAAGTGTAAAAACTCTCAAAACATTCACCTAAAATGACATATAAAAGTGAAAGCCGAAATAAACTAAACCGAAACTATGACATAAAATAACATAAAACTATGACATAAACTAACATAAAACATACCTAAAAAATCTACTTGTCACGGACCCATTTATCTGTTTTCGTTCAACTGTTTCAAAACCGGTATGGTCAAAAAAAAAATTAAGAGCAGGTTAGGTACGGACAAAAATTCATGTTCGTTTCTAAAATCGGGTTGGGTTCGAACAAGAGCTTAAAAAACCAGGTACTTGATTCTTGGTTACTACTAAATACAATTATACAATGGGTAATAAATAATTACATAGATATTGGGGTAATAAATAAATAAATAAATGATATTTATAGCTTTTAATTTTTAAGATGCCCATTTCCTAAGCAATATTTTGAAACTTACAACCCTTCTAATTTTTTTTCTTTCCCAATCACGTTGAAAATTGAAGTCTTGGAAAGACATTTAATAGCTAGTAAATAAAAAAAATAAACAAAGAAATTTAATAGCCGGTAAAGAAAAAGTCACTTGAAAATTCTATATATACTTATAATGGTTATAAAAGATTATTTATCTTTGTTGTCATTTATTATAAACTTCATAGAATTTATTTGATGTTATGTCATTACGTACTCATGATTTCAAATTATTTAGTACAATGTTTAAGAATTTATTAGGTACATGTTGGCCCAGGTATGTCCAAAAGGGGGGTGAATTGGATACTTAACAGATTTTAATATTTCTTAAAATTGTGCGAAATAATGAAAGTAGATTAAACAAAGTATAGCAATCAAATATAACAAACGTAAATGGGATAATGCAAGTAAGATTTATAGTGGTTCGGCCGTGCCTATATCCACTACCTAACCTCCTTAGTTAGGATTTGTTCAAACTCCATTATGGACCTTCTTACGGTGAAGATCAAATCGGTACACTTTCTCAACTTATGGGTGTGAGAACTACCATTTCTCAACTTACGGGTATGTGAGGACCGTTTCTCAACTTTCAGGTGTGAGATGACCGTTACAACTTCGAGCAACACTTGCTCTTGCTTAGTGACTACCCAGTCACTGCAAATTTAATACAAGATGAGATATGATTCTCTTTACTTAGATCAAAGTGATACTTACAAAGCTTTGGATTGAACCTTCTGTGATCATAGATTCAGCAAAATATGTATGATGAAGTTTATGCTGAAAACAAGTTCAAAGAGTTTTTGTCTTCTTCAATGGATTGTCAAAATAATGAAGATGAAGATCAAACAACCTAGAAGACTTGAAGTTTAGAATCTCGACAGTACAAGAAAAATTCATTGATTAAAAAAAAAATATACACCTAAAAAAAAGGGACATACTGAACCAAATTTCACTTACCCATGAATCAAATTCAAAGCAAAATCAACCCCCAGCAACCCCCAAAATGTGTCAAAGTAAAATGAAATCCCTAAAAAAAAAATCATCAAAATTTGACAAAAGCCAAAAAACCCACATCACAAATATCTCATTCCCAAATCAAACAACAAAAATCAAACCAAACCCACATGAGCAAGATCATTAAATATGGAAAATACAAAATTATCTTTAAAAAATCAGATTTTTCTAAAAAAGTTTATACATTTGCTTGTGTTTGTGCTTGCTTTCAAAAAGAAGTGAAGCTTAGCTAATGCTGTTAACAGAGACGGAGTCACGAAGACATAGGCATGGTCGCGTGGTCACGTGGTTACCAATGATGAAAGCACAATTTAAAAAAGAAAAATCTTAAAATTTAAGAATAATGGTCAAATTTAGTCATTACGTTTGTTAAAAAACAAAGAGTGTAGCTTTGTCGGGTAGGGTAGCCAGTAGGGCATTTTTGTAATATGTTAGAGTTTTTTTTTTTTTTTCAAAACTTAGTATTTTTGGGGGGATTTGCTACCGGCTCTAACTCAGGTTAGCCCACATGATGCTCCACCCCTGCATGTACCCA
The DNA here is from genome assembly GCA_035771175.1 of Paratinospora sagittata. Classification (NCBI taxonomy): domain Eukaryota; kingdom Viridiplantae; phylum Streptophyta; class Magnoliopsida; order Ranunculales; family Menispermaceae; genus Paratinospora; species Paratinospora sagittata. The sequence goes on along the minus strand of CM069595.1, from coordinate 35,854,538 downwards.
ACTTATTAAATTACTATTTCAACCTCAAAGGTGATAATTCTCTATTTGGAGAACTCATCTAAGCTAAGGGAATGAGGGTGAAAAGAGAGTTGATGAGCTTTTATAGAGGGAGAGAGTCACCCACTCTTCCCAACAACCAATGTGGAACAAAAAAAGAGTTTTTTTTTTTATTCACAAGCACTAATCTTATCCTCCTCTTTTAGTCTTTCCTCTTTTAATTTTAAGCACCAATCATCCTCTCCCATTTAGTCCAATGAATATTTATAACAATTAGCGATTTAATTATTTTAATGAATTGAACTTCATCTAATTTCTAATATGGCACCGTGTCAACCCCCACCATGTTAGTGTCTAATACTAACGCAAGTGTCACTGTGTCAGATTACATTACGTTAACAAATGAATCTAATACTAACGCAATTAATGGGAACATCGTTAAAATTTAAAAAATAATAATAATAAAACTATATATATAGATAAGACTAATCGAGATTGCTTTGCTTCTATATAAGTTTCTACTATATAAATTAGTCCACGGGCGTCTGTTGCACGTGAATTAAACAATGTATTAATTAAATTATAATCCTTATTATTCATGAATGATATTTCCTATATGTTCTTCTTATAATGAGCATATAAAATTTTGTATATTGTTTCCATTTCATATATCCATTCATACTATTCATCAAAGTAATTATACACTTTATTTATGATATTAATAAATGTATAGCCATATATTGATATATATTATAACATTATAATATATAATTATACTATAACTAATATAATTATACATAATAACAAAATGTACACGTATGTCTATAATAATATGTTAATATATGCAGTGAGTAATATGTAATGTATTATACTGTGTATAATATAAAATATGATATTAGTTATATAATATACTATTATGTACCATATAATACGTAATAGTGTATTACATATGTAGTTATACACACATGATATCAAATTATATATACATATTATTTATTTGGAGCTATATGTTATGTAATATTAGATAATATATAGTTACATAATACATTCACACACTAACACACACACACACATACATACATACATACATACATAAATACATACATATACACACACACACAAAATCATTATAATGATAATAATATGTATATCGTTACTTAAATGAACCTTCTTTGATTAGTGGTGTGCCAAATATTCTCCACTTTTAATTAACTGTATAATTATCAAAGTAACTAATAATTAATGCATTTAAGCTACAAATTTTAAAAAGTACATATTTTTAAGAAAAATAGGACAATACTACCAATCTTATAATTGAATACATTTCCCTTCGCAATTTTATATTTTCTCAAATGACACCAACATTAGTTTTATATATAATTAGAAAACGTGCTTACCCAAAAAAAAAAAAGAACAAATTCAATTATATATGTCATGATCTATGAATAGAAAATAAAAAATAAAATAGATATTAAATTCTCAATTTAATTCCTCATTATATATTTACACCACAATTTTTAACTTGAATGAAGGAACAAGCTTTCTCTCTAAATCCCACGTTGGAAAAGAAGAGTGGAAAGAGAGTCACTTCCCTTTTAAAATTGTTTCTCTTCTCCTTCTTTTAGTCTCATATGGAAAGAAGAAGACAAAAAGAATATGCTCACCCTTTATAAATTGTTCTACTCCTTTCAATTCTTTTTACAAACTAACCTAACAAACCAAGAAATCATTTTTGGGTTATGTGCCTCCTTAATAGGAGGCCTTGTATGTAATAAATCTTTTAGATGTATACATGTATATCTATAAAGTATATTAGTTTAATAAGAGGTCCGGTCTAGTCGGGTATGTCGGGTTGTGTTTCTACCAAACCCAAAGCCCGACCCGATTTGATCGGGTCCTCTTATTGAAGACCCGACCAACTAGAAACCTCTCATAAACCCGAGCCAACCCGACCCAATTTGGTCGAGTTAGGTCGGGTTGGTCGGGTTGCTTACACCCCTACGTACCCGTACTCGTCCATACCAGGTTTTTTTCCACCCCTAGTACTAGTTGTTGACCTAAGTGGTTTTTCACTTAGAATTTTCCTAAGTGTTTTGATGTTAAAAAATAATATAACCATTGGTTCTAATGTTTGAATCTAGTTTATTTTAGCACCAAATATCAAGTTTATGGTCAATACAATACTCAAGTAACCTCAAGTCAAATCAAGTGGATCAAGTCAAGACAAAATCAAAGATTGGACGAGTTGAGGTGAAGAGAAGAGCTCGAGAAGTTGAAAAGCTCATTTCTAACTTTATCCCATGTTGCACTTGCACAAGCTTCTGCTCCATCTTTTGACTCAAGTGTCTTGGATTCCATTCATAAGGCTGTTAGAAGTTTGAAAACTACAATTACCTCCAATGCAGCCAACTCCACCCCAGTGAATATTGATGGTAGAAAGATTGATAATTTGTTGGTATTTGTTAATCAAGTAAAAGAGAAAATGACCAACATGGTAAACATGATACCTTTCCTGTCATCTACAATACTTTATTTTTCACTCACATTCACACAGGCAGCTGACAAGATTGAAGAGGTAGTTGGTTTTGTTGAAAAGATATTTAAAATCATGTCCAAAAGACTTCATTACTTTGTTTGGCTCTTCATCAATCATATGCACAGATTTGGGATGTTATATGAATTGTTAAAGGAAATAGGTGTAAAGGTTCCAAAACCACCTAGGGCACCTGCATTCACAAAACCAAGACGTCCCAGTGAGCAACCTGATTTTCCCCCAGGCTAGATAGAAGAGAGTGACTTCACCAACATTCAATCTTCAAGGAGTATGACTCCACCTGATGGTCAAAAAGATGATGTAGTTGAAATTCCACCCCCATGAGCATTTCTCAAACCAGAACATGTGGGTGTTTCAGTCACAAGGGAATTTACTACTGGCCTAGCTGTTGGCCAAGATAAGTGTCCAAGAGGGGGATGAATTGGACAAGTTTGCAGGTTTAGCGAAAATAAATCAAATACATAGCAGATTTAGAGTGGGTCGGCCTACTACCTAACCTCCCAAGTTAAGATTTCTCAAACTCAACTATTTATACCTCTTCACAGGTTAGGATCAACCATTTACATGTTTCTCAACTTCACGGGTGTGAGAACAACCCTCTTAACCGAGCTTAACCGAGCTCCTTCCAAGTGACACACCATGTCACACCATGTCACACCCTGCCCCATTGACCCGGAGTGAGGTGCAACAGATTAGGAAGGGTCAAGTGCTCACTCCACTCGATCAGAGTCACACATACAGAAGCATAGTGGCCCACATTAACAATAATACAATAAAAATTATTAAGAAAATACAATTATATTAAACATATAAAGTTGTTAATTATTACATTCCATAAAGCAGAAAGACTACCAAAAGTAATAAGGGCGAACTCCTACAAAAGTAATAAAATAACAAAAAAATAGTCAAAAAGAGGCATCTAGAAGCCTGGAACCATCGCCACCATCATCAGACCGATCTAACGGGACCTAGGAAGAATACATACACAAAAGTCCCTACATAGATCGGGTTTGGCCAAAACCTCTGGAATAAGTCCATTCGAACCCATCTTAATTCCCTGGAAAGATTAGCAACGGGGTGAGCTCAACAGCTCAATGAGATCAAGCAGGGTAAACAAATCTTATATGCATAATAAGGAATACAGAACAAAAATCATCAAACAGTTATGCCACAATAATACAATCAAGCAATGATATGAATGAACCTTGGTCACACTGCATCACAGGCCAGGCACCATGCACTCAAACCTGTGACCCGAGGCACCAGTAAAATATCCAGCAACTGAGAGGTCTCATGAGTTCCAATGCTAATCCAGGTCCAGCGTAACGGCATAACACCCAATAATATATCCAGTGACAACGTCACTAATCCGGGCCAGTAATGCACCCAATAATACATCAGTTTTAACAGATAGCCTCATGCATGAAGTAAAGTATGGTAACAGATATGATGCATGATGCTATGTAATTCAATATTAGACAAGTAAGAAATGCAAACCTAGCCTTCATTCCCCACCTTACACACTTGTAGTGGTGAATCGCTTTCTTCTAACTTCTTGAAGTGTGCAGGGACGCAAGATATCGCAAAAAGTCGAAGGAGGGCAAGAAGAACTCGGGAGTTCGGCGGATTGAACTGAGGGGAGGTTCCCTCAAGGGACCGACCCCCCTAGGGGCCGTCCCCCCTTGGGGCTGGCCCCCCATGGGGACGACCCTTCCCTTGGGACCGTCCCACTATGGGGGTCTACATCTTTCTCTTGGGGGGCTTTTACCACTTATTGAAATTACACATGGAAGGTTTTCAAGTGGTTGCATTAGTTTCGGCAGTAGAAAAAGTGGGAGGTGTTACAGTCTCCCCTCCTTAAAAGAATTTCGTCCTCAAAATTTAAATAAGTCAGGATGTTTTTGGGAAAAATTTGGCATGCAAGGAAAATATGTACTATTCATCATCCGATATATCAATGATCTCAATGTCCATATTACCGTTTGCTCGGCTTGGTGATCTTGTATAGCGTTGGTCGGTCGGGTCGTTGGACCCGCGTACTGCACTCTGAGCAGTAGAATCTCCATAATGAGCCGGGGTAGGAGAATGAACTAAATCAGACTTTATTTTTTCCTGATATGATAATTTAGGAAGAGAAGGTGGCGTTGGGATGCGTTGTGGCAGTCGTGGTAGAAAACCCGGTCGTTGAGACGGTGGCCTAAGACGCCTGCCCGACTGAGTTAGTTATTGCCGGGTTTGCCAATTTGATGGCCCAGCTTCATCTGGTGCTGGCACCTCTGGAAGCCTGGGAAAGACTGGGACCAGATTCCATGTTGGAGTGGTGCGGGGGTTCTGGAAAGAGGGCAATAGTTGTCGTATTGATTTTGGAGCAGTCTGGCGAAATCGCATACCCGCTTGACGCATACCTGTAATGTATTTATTTTCTGGGTTGGAAATCCCAAGACGTATTGGAAAATATCTTATTGGACTATGTACTGGGGTTTGGACTCGTGACATTTTTGCAGTTTGTAACCTCGTAGGGGAGGTAAACTTGGAGTAATAGTCAGTGGAAGGACTCCAGTCTGAAGGGATTGAGCTCATGTCATCATCTCCTTCAATACTCATATTTATATCCTGTAACTGTAATCATCAGACATCTGTGCCAAAACAAAACAAGAAACCCAAGAGCATGAATAAGAACAGGAAGTATTTCATTAATATGTAAACATGCAAGTGATATACAAACAAATGAGGGTATTTTTGCTTGATGTCTTGTTCCAATTCCCACGTTGCTTCTTCTAACCCCCGTACCTTAGGATGACGTCATTTTGACCCATAGAATACCCGCATACGTGTATATATACGTATATAATGCTCGACGCATGGCGGTTTGAGTGCCTTTGCATGAAGTTTCAGAATGATCATAGACCCATTCGACGTCGAAACGTGTCAAAAACGGTGTTTTGGATCAGCGGAGCTCGCTCCATAGAGGAAGAAATTTCTGTCACCGATTACATCAATAGCTTGATCTCCTAGATCCGAGGTCAGATTAAGCTAAACTTTTTTCAGCTTATTCTTCTCTGATAGATCTTCAGTATGAACGGTGAAGATCTTGATCGTAGTTGTCTATTGTGAGTTATAAAGCTCCAAACACTATTTTTTGGATTTACGGATTTGTTTGCTCAGTTTTGATCAAACGGTTGGAACTCGCAATCCCACCGTTGCATTGAGCTGACATTTTACCATAATGTTGGTAATGACTCATAAAATGTTTTAATGGTTAAGATGTTAAATTGATGAGTCATTTGCATAAAATTGAGTATCTAAGTGGAAGTAATTCCAGCAGAAAAAAAAATTGTTCCTTTTGTTTAAGTGTATTTTGAGTTGTGGGCCCAAATATTTCTATAAATACAATCCAAAACGGGATTTTCTCACACTTGCTCATTTTTCCACCTTCAAGAGTACTAGAGAGCTTAGAGACAGGGGAAAAGAGAGGAGAAGAGAAAGATAAGGGAAAAGGAGGTTTTTGGGTGGATTCTTGCTCAAGGATCATCAAGGTAACCATTTCATTCTCATTTTTCTTCCTTCCATCATTCTCTTACAAGCATGCAATTGGTTTTTTTCGACCTAGGGTTCTATAAAATCCCATTTTTGAAAGGGTGATGAAAAATTAAAGTTAGAATTAGGTCTTGAAATTAATATATGTTGACTTACAATGTATGAGGAGTACTCTAGAGGTGAAACCCCTAATTTCTACCAAGAAATTGGAGGGGTTTCATAGACTTGACCTAAAACTAGTGTTTTGACCTAGGGTTTTCTATTCAAATTTCTTGTGATTTGTATGAAATTGATGAGTAATTATGGATGTATGACACTCTAAATTACTGATCTTGAATAGGGGGAACCAAATTGTAGGGTAATTTTGGCTTAGGCCATGTAAATTGACATTCCCATGCAATTTGGAGATTTTCATGTAAATTAGGGATTTTGCCCAAATTAGGGCTTTTGACCTAAACCAAGTCAATTGACCAAATTGACTTGGGAATCATCTAATTGGACCTCATTTGAGTAGATTCATGGGTTTAGAATGTTTGAACCTATGTTAATTTGGTATGACTTAGTTGAATTTGCCCTTAGGTTATGTATTGCCAAATTGGAGATTTTGACTTGAACTTAGTCAATTGATGTAATTGACTTGAGGAATAGCCTAAATAACCCTTAATATGATTGAATGCTTTGTATTATAGTGTTTGGGATCATGAGAATGAACCTATGGCATTCAATTTGGCATAGGTGTAGTTTAATTTGATGATTATATGGTTGAATTGAGCAATATGGGTTGACTCATGACTATGACCATGCTAGAATCTCACATTGACTATAGAATTAGGTTTGAACATGGTTATTAGCATACATTGGTTGATATTTAGTATTGTATGGACCATGTGTTATATGTAGGGACCTTGGTTGGTTTGAGTAAGCCACGTAGGCAAATTGAGGATTGAAGTACTCGAGGTGATTCGTGGTTCTTCTAGTACTTTCTTGGATTGGAAATTGGATTGGCTAGACTTAGCCAATCAATTGTGAGCGTTTCTTTACTTATGTCTTCTATGTGTGGCATTCTATTATAGAAATGTTTTAAATGCTTAATTATTATGTTATGCATGATTTGATATCTCATGAAAATTATTTGATTATAGTCAGTTCAGAAAATAATTTGGGTTGAGTCTCCTAGTTGGGGTTTTCTTCGAGAAATTATGTAAGTCTAGTGGGATCCCCGATTGTGGACCTTGCAGAGGGTTTCAAGGGTAGGCACAGTCGTAGTTCGTCTAAACCTGAAATAGGGTTTGGAATGAATAGTACATCGGTGACGTGCCCTTGGAATTCCTATTAGAATATGGGTAAGAGGTCATTCGGGTATGGGTCTTGCACACTCATGTTCTTAAATCGATTCTTACCTAGGAGGTGTTTAGGTGCATGAACATGTTATAAGTGATATGCATTGTCTTGATATGACATGAGGTCTTATATTGTACATGTATGTAACCTTGTTTACATTCCAGTTGTTTAAACTGTTTTAATGAATCTTGCAATGTTTTACATAAATACGCATGTATGTAGCCACTTGTAGAAAACATTCACTGGGCTTGCTGTAGCTCACCCCTCACTATTATCTTTTCAGGATCGGATAGGAAGGGGAAGGGAAAGGCTTAGCTGCGGAACATTTCCCGAACTCTGGTTGATGTAGGTGTTAGTACTTTTTTGCATTTATTTTGATAATTGTACTATGTAACACCTAATACGTATACTTAACACTTAGATGGGTTGTAATCATTGTTAAGTATTATTTTGTACTTTTGGTCACGGTGGACTTAGAAAAAAAATAAAATTATGGCTTACATTTTGGGAATATAATATTATTTGATTATGTCCATATGTGTTTATTGTTGTGTATTTGGGATTATGATGTGTATTAGAAGGCTTATCGAGATGTCGTGTATATCGAGGAAGGATATACATAGGGTTCCGTGCCAGTCATGACATCACGTATCGTGGGTCGTGACACTTCTTCTATTCTGTGATGGTTCCAGAGGATTTTTACTAGCAGAATGCTCTTGTTTCTCAAGTCTTGTGTCTTTCTATCCAAGATTTGCACATGATATTCCTTATACTTATTTCCTTCCTCAATTTCAACTTCAAAGGATGGTGTGATGTGTGAAGGATTGTGAAGATAGTTCCTGAGCATGGATATATGAAAAACATTGTGTATCTTAGACATGGATTGTGATAAAGACAGACGGTATGCAGACTTGCCAACTCGTTCAATAATTGGAAATGGTTCGATAAACCTTGGAGATAGTTTTCCTTTAACTCCAAGTCTTTTCACAGCTTTAAATGGTTGGACCATTAAAAGAACCGAGTCGCAAACTTGAAATTTTAGAGGTTTTCGTCTGTTGTTTGCGTAACTTTTGTGCCTGCTTTGGGTGATACCGAGTCATTCTTTAACGAGCTTTATTTTCTCAGTGGTTTCTCGAACGAGATCAGGACCAAGCTTTAGTCGATCAGACATATCTACCTAACACAAAGGTGATCTACATGGTCGCCTGTATAGTGCTTCATACGGGGCCATCTTAATGCTTGTCTGATAACTATTATTATATGCGAATTTTGCTAAATGCAGATACTTTGTCCATCCGTCATTAAAATCTAAGGCACAACAACGTAGCATGTCCTCCAGAATTTGTATAAGTCGCTCAGATTGTCCATTTGTCCGAGGATGAAAGGCAGTACTCATAAGAGTTTTTGTACCTAACCTGGCATGGAAACTTTGCCAGAACTTGGATGTGAATCTAGGGTCTCGATCACAGATGATAGTAAGAGGGATCCCATGCAATTTGATGATCTCTCGTTCATAGATTTCGGCTAACTTGGCTGGAGTATCGGTCAGTCTAACTGGTATAAAATGTGCAACTTTGGTTAATCGATCAACAATTACCTAGACAGTGTCCTGACCCTTGACATTTTTTGGTAATGTTGATACAAACTCCATGGCAATATTATCCCATTTTCATTCCCTATAGGAAGTGGTTGTAACAGACCAGAGGGGAGCCTGCGATCAACTTTTACTTGTTGACAAGTAAGGCACTTGGCCACGAATTCTGCTATGGCCTTTTTCATTCCATTAAACCAGAATTGCCTTCTCATGTCCTTATACAGTTTGTCTTCCCAGGATGTGTAAAGAACCTAGATTTGTGGCATTCAATCATCAGGTCTTGCAGATCTCCGGTATGTTGGTTAGATATCGCAGATCGACTGCAGTTAGGCCCTGAACTAGTTCAAGAGACTTCTGAGAAGATCACACTAGTAAATGAACGACTTCGTGTTGCACAAAGTCGACAGAAGAGCTATGCTGACAAGCGGAGACAGCCTTTAGAATTTGATAAGGGGGACTTTGTTTTTCTAAAAGTTCAGCCCACACGAGGTGTCAAACGCTTTGGGATCAAAGGCAAGCTCTCCCCGCGGTATATATGCCCATTTCAGATCAATGAACGTATTCGCAAACTTGCTTATCGTCTGTCCCTTCCATCGTCCATGCCTAAAGTTCATGACGATTTTCACGTATCTATGCTTCGCAAGTATCGTCCTGATCCTTCGCATATCATCCCTTTAGTCGAGGTTTGGGTTGAGGAAGGAAATAAGTATCAGGAGAGAGCGATACAGATTTTGGATAGAAAAACTCAAGAACTAAGGCGACGTAGCATACCACTTGTGAAGGTGCTCTGGGATCACCACAGCATCGAAGAAGCAACATGGGAACTAGAAGCAACAATTAAACAGAAATACCCTGAATTGTTTTCTAGTACTAACTGATGATGTGATATATTGTACTCTTTTCACTTATCAATTAAATGATGAAACAATGTTTACACATATCTCACTACATTGTTTCACTTAATCAACTACGCCGATGTCTGAACATAATATCAATGGATATAGTGATGCACACACGCGGTGGCCTCCTTGGCAACCTGTGGCTACTTCTCAAGAAGCGGAGTCACATCACAACTACTTTGCATCACCAACTCCATCACCACACAGCCAGCGATCCATATCGCCAGAGCGTGCATGGCTTTTTCGTCACAATCTCGTGTCATCATCTTGGCTAGACCTTCTACCAAAATTGTCAAGCGGCCGAATTCGAGCCACAACACGAAAAGGTATTCCACCGCTCAACCTACCTCCCCTCCAATGATGTAACCAACGCCCTCCACCACCATCTGTTATGCAAAGGTTGGAATCTTCAAAGGACGAATCCGATTCCATTTGCTCTCCATGATTTTATGATGATGGGATTCCACCGGCCACACTTCTATTCAGGGATCATCCAACCACTACCCTGAACTCGCAAGAGATGACGCCGGCAGTGAATCTCAAGCAAATAACCATCATAACTACTTCACTTGATTTCGAGGGCGAAATCCCTTTAAGGGGGGTAGAGTGTAATACCCTGTATTTCACAAAAAAAAATACTATTTGGGCAACGCCTGAACGTTCAGGCGCATGCCAGAACGTTCAGGCGCAATGCATGCCCGAACATTCAGGCGCATGACAGAACGTTCAGGAGCATGCCAAAATGTTTAGGCGCAAAAATCTCTATATAAGGAACCTTCCTCATTTCTCATTCCTCATACCAAATCACCTTCTCTTGTGAATTTCTTCTCCTTTCCACTCATTCTGAGTTTTTAGTTTTGAGACTCTCTGTTCGAGACTCTCGGTGCGGTGCAACGAAGTTCTGTTCAGAGGAAAGCGCCAGATCTGAAAGAAGAAGTTTTTTTCTGAAGGTGGGGAACGAAACATAGGTTTGCGTGTTTTATAACTTTTATTAAAGTTTACATTCAATTATTATTATGTCTACTATTCATTTGCACTGCATTATGTCATATACTATTTATACTGCTGCACTTATGCCTGTATATTTGGGATTCATGTATTGCATTGTTATAATGTCAGATTTGTGGTCAGTCTGACTCAACTAGACTCGGTCTTGTCCTCAGTAACTTTAAATAGTGAACGGGAGGCTGCGGGCTGCTCTAGGCGATTGGTATTTAAGCAAACCTTGTGTCTCACCTCTCAACTAGGGACTGATCTAGTTGGTCTCATTGAAAGCTATCAGCTAATACAGTAATACTGAATGTCCTAATCTTGCACGTCGTGATACCGACCCTGATAAGGATCACCAGACGTTGCCAAAGTCAGTCTAAATGTCAAGAAAAGACTAGACCAGTAGACTAGACCAGTTCATACATTGGCATCATACATATCACCACCTAGGGACGTATATGGTTTATGACTCATAGAATAGTTAGGAGCATTACATTTCTCTGAAGAGGGACGTACATGAGAACCCGGCTACACCCGGGGAGGGACATCAGTACGTGAATCCAGAGCATCGTTCCTGTACGTGAACTCAGGCGATGTACGTTCATCAAACCATTACGAGACGGTGTCATGCATACATACATATTGATTGATTATGATGCTCACATGTGTATTTATGATATTTGATATTGAAGTATGCTTTATTAATTCTTATACTCATGCACTATTTGCCCACTGAGCGCGTTAAGCTCACTCCATTATTATCCAATCTTTCACAGGAAATTAGGGTGGACTGAGTGCAGGTTATGGGGCCCACATTTTATACCCTTTGTATAATTCATTGGGAATTTTTGGGAGTATGTTCCCTTTACCATTTTATGTACAAAAGTATTCTGAATTAAATGAAATCAGATTTGTACTGTGTGTGACATTTATTTCCGCTACGCATTCTGTTGCTACCATTATTATTGTTCCAAATGCGCGCCCCGTCCGAGAGTGTACCGCCAGTTTAGGGCGCGTCCGGGCGGGGTGTGTCACACTTGGCCACGAATTCTGCTATGGCCCTTTTCATTCCATTAAACCAAAATTGCCTTCTCATGTCCTTATACAGTTTGTCTCCCCTGGATGTGTAAAGAACCTAGATTTGTGGCATTCAATCATCAGGTCCTGCCAAAGTTCTGGATCCTGTGCTACACACAACCTTCCTTTATATAATACCATACCATTGGAAGTGAGAGACCTTTGATGTGGGCCTTGGTTCTGCTGAATGAGCTCCATCATCTTGTTAAGTTCATCATCCTTGGCTTGTGCAGCGACTATTCTCTTAATAAGGTCAGAGTCGGTAGTGAACTAGGCAAGTCTAACTGCATTTCCATCATTTCGGAATTACAAGTTATACTTTTCCAGCTCGTAGGACAGCTTACCCATTTTGAAATTTACCGTATAGGCGGATACATATGACTTTCTACTAAGGGCGTCAGCCACTACATTAGCTTTGTCGGGATGATATTTAAGTTCAAAGTCATAATCTTTAATGAACTTGAGTCATCGCCTTTGTCGAAGATTTAAGTCTTTTTAAGTATAGATATACTGAAGACTTTTGTGATTAAAGAAGACTTCAAATCGTTCTCCGTACAAGTAGTGTCTCCAAATTTTTAAGGCAAATACTATTGCTAAGAGCTCTAAATCATGAGCCAGGTAATTGACCTCATGAATTTTCAACTTCCGAGAGGCATAGGCCACGACACGATCTTCTTGCAATAGCACAGCTCCAAGTCCTTGAAGCGATACATTTGTGAACAGTGTGAAGCCAATCCCATCTTTTGGAGTGGTCAGAACAGGTGCTGAAGTCAGCCTTTTCTTGAGTTCTTGAAAGGCTGATTCATAGGCTTCACTCCAAATAAAATGCGTGTCCTTCCTGGTCAGACGAGTGATTGGTTCAACAAGTTTGAAAAATCCTTGATGAACCGTCTGTAATATCCGACTAATCTGAGGAAGCTCCTAATTTCTGTAACATTAGTCGGTTGTTTCCAACTAAGTACGACTTCTACCTTTGCTGGATCTACTTCGATGCCATCATGGGACACGACATGACCGAGGAACTTAACCTTAGTCATCCAAAATTCACACTTGCTGAACTTGGCGTACAACTCATGTTGCTGAAGGGTACTAAGTACAGTTCACAAGTGTTCATCGTGGAGTTCCTCTGTGGGAGAGTATATCAGTATGTCGTCGACAAATACAACGACAAAGTGATCCAAATATGGTCTTAAAATGCGGTTAATTAAATCCATGAATGTTGCAGGTGCATTTGAGAAGCTATTTTTGGGATGTCTTCTTCTTTAACCTGAAGTTGGTGATACCCTGAGCGAAGGTCAATTTTTGAAAAGAACCTTTCTTTTCTTAATTGATCGAACAAATCTTTTATTCGAGGTAATGGGTATCTGTTCTTAATAGTTACTTTGCTCAGTTTTCTATAGTCGATGCAAAGTCGAAGTGAACCGTCATTTTTCTTGACAAAAAGAACTGGAGCACCCCATGGTGACGTGCTCTTTCTTGTAAATCCCAGCTTCTCTAATTCCTTCAACTGTTTATCCAGTTTAACTAATTCTACATTAGGCATGCGGTAGGGTGGAATGTAGACAAGTTCCATATCAAGAATCAACTTAATTTCGAAGTCAAATTCCCGTGGACGAGGAAGTCGTGGCAGCTCGTCTAAGAATACCCTTGGATATTCACGAACAACTGGGATATCTTTTAAGCTGGGAAGATGATTGGACACTAAACTTTCTTCCTCATCCTGATCAAGTATGGAAAGAGCTTGCATCTGAGATCTTATAAGGGACACAGTAGAATGATGAACGTGTCCATGGACCCCTTGGAGTTTCAGGTTATCACCATTAGGCAATGTCAGTCGAACTTGCTTCTTTTGACAATCTATTTGAGCATGAAAAGGTGTTAACCAGTCCATACCCAAGATAATATCAAAATTAGAGAAATCCATTACTAAGAGGTCTGCTACCAGCTGATGATCCAATATTGGAAGTTCACGATTGGAACATATTTGATTTATTTCTGTACCCAGTCCTATTGGAGTGGATACCCGAATTATAATGGGAGTAGCCATTGGTTGTAGTCCTAATTTTCGGACTACGTTGGAAGTAATAAAAGAATGCATAGAACTCGAATCAAAGAAGACATGTACCAGCATGTTAAGAAAAACCAAGGTACCTTCCACCACATTATTTTTCGGCATCGGTCGTTCAACAACGGCGTAGGCTTGTCCTTGCTGCCTAGGGCCTTGTTGCTGTCTGGGTGGTGGTGGAGCCATTGGGGCTGCTTGTTGAACTGGTGCAGCAGGAGCTCTGGGTTGGCCAGGGGATAGGAGAGGAAAATTTGGTCGAACGTGACCTACCAGGACACAGTTGTAGCACACACGATCTCAATCTTGTGGTTGTTGCTTTGGAAGAGGTGGTGGAAATCTTCGGTTATTGCCGCTTCTTTGGCATGTTTGGTTTTGGTGATTTCGAGGATTCCTTTGGAAATTTTGTTGTGCTAGAGCAAGTGGAGCGAACTAGAACCGAGGGTTTTGGGGGTTGCCCATGTTGGGGAGAGCTTTTTGAATTGGTTGGTAGGGTTTCTTCCCACCAGACTGTTGTGCTGGCGCAATGACTCGTTTTCCCCAGTTGCACCGTTGTTCCTGCTCAAGCTTCTCTTGCTCATAATTTATTGCCATATTCACCAATTTCCAAAAGTTGTCAAGCTCCAAGAAGGCAAAGGCTTGCCTAATGTCTGGCCTTAATCCATTGAAAAACTTTTTCGCTTTGTCCCTCTAGTGGTGATGGTAGAGAGAGAAAAAATGGAGAGTTTCGTAAATTTGGCTGCTTATTCCCGGACTGTCATACTGCCTTGGAAGAGTCTTGCAAATTCCTATCTCTTCTTCTTCTTCTTGACAACATTTGGAAAATACTCATTGACAAATTTAGCTTCAAATTGCTGCCATGTCATGGTACTGACATTTATCCTTAACAATTTTCCACCAGGAGTTGGCATTTCTAACTAACTGGTAAACAGCAAGATAAATCTTTCTTCTGTCGGACCCTCCCATTGCCTCAAGCGTCTTGCGAGTTTCTTCGAGCCACTTGTAGGCTTCGTCAGAATCAGGCTTTCCATCAAAGGTGATGGGCTGTAGTCATTTGTACTTTGTAATTTGATTGGTCATCTGGTCCATCTTCTGTTTAGCCGGTGCTACTTGTGGCTGGGGGATCGCAGTTTACTGATCAACAACACTTTGGACTGAACCTCTCATTGACGCCTTCATGTACTAAGTAAAACTTTGGAAGAATTGCTCCATGCCAAATGGTACGGCTACACCACTGGAAGGAGCTGCAACAATTTTTTCGGCTGTGTGGCGCCCCGAAAATCATTTCATCTAGCCCATAACCTAATTGCATGTGCCCAAACTCTGTGTTTGCCTTGTAGGTGGTTGATGTTTGTTTTGTGTGTTTTCGTGTTGATTTTACGATAACTTTATGTTGGGTGCGTCAAACGGACTCGGGGATGTTGGAATAAAGTCCGGCAAGTGTTTTTACATAGAAAACGCCTATCAAAAGGCGAAAATCCGATGTGCATCGAGCGCTCCATGGCCAAATTGCCCATAAAACTATTTTTTGACATGTGGGCCCAAAATTGCCTATTTAAGCCAATGAAACCCATTTTGAGCTCATTTACACGAATTTGAGATTGGAAAGAAGAGAAAGAGGAGGAGAAGAAAAGAAAAAAGGGGAAAAGCTAGGGTTCTTGATGTTCTTGGGGATCTTGCTCAAATTCCACCCAAAGTAAGTGTATTTCTCCATTTTCTTCCTAGTTTCTCTTTGTAGATGGGTTTTTGTGCTTGATTTTGACCTAAGGGAGGGTGTTAACCACGGTTTTGAAGTGACCCTAACCTAGGGTTCGCTGATTTTCGGCCATTAATGATTATTTATAGTTGATCCTACCCTCTAATACCTAGATTTACACTTGGAATGCATTTTGCATGATCTTCACCTCATTTTTTATGGTGTAAAAGGTTAGGGTTTCGTGTGAAACTCTTAAGGACGTGGTCTGTGGCATGAGTTTGGGTTCCTTGGTGGATTTGGAACCCAATGACACCATTTTTCCGAATTTCTAACAATAAATGGATAGATCTAATGTAAAGACTTAAACCCTAGAAATCGAACTTAGGGATTCCGGTTGGGCTTGCATGTGAACTATGTTGGATAAGTGGCTGATCCTAAATGATTGATGGTGGTGTTCAGTATTTTTATCCATCGGAAACCCTAGTTATAATGTAAAATCGGCCTAGGGCTTGACTTAAGCCCAAATTGGGGCTTTTGACCTAAACCACGTCAATTGATCAAATTGACTTGGAGATTTTCTAATTGGACCTAAATTGAATGGAATCATGGGTTTAAAATGTGTGAACTTATGTCAATTTGGTAGGACTTAGAGCAATTTGGCTCTATGCCTATTGTAGAGATTTTTCCCAAATTGGGTCATATGCCATGTTTTGATTTGATTGAGGAATTGACTTGTTTATAATCAATCTTGCATGGTTTTGAATGGTTTGATCTTATGTTAGGATTGATTGTTGCACATGGACTCATAGTGGGAATTAGATGCACATGGACTTGTTGGATTAGGAATTGATAATGATTAGTATGTCTATGAATAGATGGTCATGATAATTAATGCATGTGCATGAATCTATGTTTCAGGATCTTGATTTGGTTGTTTCGGTCTTGGTTATCACGAGTGGTTAACTACTCTCGCGAGGCTTGGTTGTGAGTAGACTTCAATTATATTTAAATCTTTTATGTCATCATATTACTTATATCTTGTATGTTTGAATGATGGATGTTTTTGAATAAAACCTTATGACCTTGGTTTGGCTCATCTATCTGACTAATAGGGAGACTTAACCTTGCCTTAGGAGGGTTTTGGTATGGAAATATTTGGTGATGAAAACGGTGCGGTGAAATAGATACACACTAGTAAATCCCAAATGAATATAATTGGACATGAGAAATGTACGGTAAAATAGACGTACACTAGTAACTCCAATGCATATGGAACGAGAATCGAAATGATAGTCTTTTACTTGCATTGAACTATTATAAATGCATGATATTTATATGTTATGAGCTTTTAATCATTCTACACATTGACATGCATACATGATGTTTACTGATGAATATAGATGGCATGTTTTGAATTCTATTCACTGGGCACCGTTGGCTTACACTCTCACTCTCATTTTAGGTCCTTCAGATAAGGGCAAGGGCGTTGTGATCGCTTAAGAGATAGCCACTACCAAGCTAGGACTCTTATGTATGGTTTGATGTCTTTAATTACATATGTGTATGGTTTTGATTATTTTGATACATTTTTAATTAATATAACCTTGTTAAACCTAGATGGTGAGAGGGATTGTGGTAGTGTGATGTATATTGGTTATGTGGCCTTAGATTTGATGTATTTGGTTGTACATTTTGGATTTGGATTTGGATTTGATGAGGGGTCTAGGCATGTTGCCTTAGACCATTTTGGGTTTATGTTGAGGACTTTATGATTATTGTCTTGATGTTTATGGGAGATTATATCTTTTGATTTATGGGTGTGTATGTTATGAATTAAAATTGTTAAGTCTATCAGGTTTGATGTGTTTCAAAAATAAACCTTAAGGGACTCTATGTGAGAGTATGTCTGAGGCTCGTAGAGTCTCAACCGCCTCACGCTAGTTGAGGGTGGTTGGGGATGCCTACGCCCGGTGTCCCACCCCGGCATTCCACACATCGTCTTGAGGGGATGGTGGTTCGATGTCTAGGGGTTGTCACAGTTGGTATTAGAGGCAGGTTTTACTAGGTTTGGTCTAGGTATTGGACTTAGATGACTTTGACCTAGGGATTGGGTGAGAGCTTTAGGTGATTAAAAAGCTTAAAGAAACTAACTTAAAAGCCTTACTATCATATTTTTGGTGTGTATTATATGATATGGGTAGTTATGAGGCTTTTTTAATGTTTTAAATTCTTTAATGTGTGATGGTTGCTCGTATTTCTACTTCTCAGTGTCATAAGGAGGAGCGGGAGATTGAGACAGCCACACATAGGGCCATCCGATGATGACCAGATGGGGAGGATGAAGGAGATCATTTAGGCACAGGGCCACTTGATGGCAACCCAGACTGCACAGATACAGGAGTTGGTGTAGCAGGTCGAGGCTGTTGGTCGACCGTTGCCTCAGACAATACCTCAGGAGGCGGGTACTAGTGGGGCTGAGGCTGCCGGGGCTAGTGAAGCTGCAGGGGAAGCAGGACCTTAGATGGTTGTACCTCAGCCTATGCCTACACCTACTCCTACTGTTGTGGAGAACCCCACTAATTGGCAGATCAGACTGCTAGAGAAGTACATGAAGCTGAAACCTAAGGAATTCACTGGCGGGGTTGACTTGAAGAAGGCCGAAGATTGGCTGAAGAATGTCAAGAAGATCAGTCGCTCCTTAGAGCTTGATGAGGAGTCTCAGGTCCTACGTGTTGCTCACACACTGGAGAGTGATGCAGAAGACTGGCGGCTTTCAGTGCTGGATACACAATGGGCAAATGATCCAGAGACTGAGAGGCAGGCTAAGCAACTCGAGTTTTTGAATCTCGTACAGGGCACCATGTCAGTCAAGGAGTACGAGCTCAGATTCAGGTAGCTCGCAGTTTATGCCCCTGGGTTAGTTTAGACACCGAGTGACAAGATTATGAGGTTCTCTTTGAACCTAAAGCCTGCGATCCGACAGGCCTTGTCTGTGACGAAGATGACTGATTTTCCCAAAGTGGTCCAGAGGGCTAAACAATATGAGTTGGCTGAGCTGGTTGATGGTATGTCTACACTGGTAGCTTCGGGTGTACAGACTTCACAGGTAGAGTCTGGGAAACAGTTCCAGACTCCATGGAAGAAGGGAAAATGGGGAAAGAAGAGGAAGTTTTATGGAGGAGCATAGTTCGAGGGTGCTCAGAGTGGGCATCCCAGATTCAAACTGGTGTGATGACCTCACCAGTGGTTTCCTTTCCTGTCCCGATTCGCATTCAGGCACTGAGTGCACCAAGAACCCTATTCTCACAGATTGCTGGCCGAGGCAGAGACAGAGGCCGAGGAGGCTATGTGGCGACATCTCAGACTAGGTCATCTGCGCCCAGGGATCTGTTCATATGTTATCAGTGTGGATAGGCTGGGCATAAGAAGTCAGAGTGTCCGAGTTTTCAGAGGGCTCCCGGATTTGTGCAGCAGTCCAGTGCCAGAGAGACAACGAAAGCAGCTACTGAGCTAGACCCGACAACATCCAGGACCTTGGTGGAAGGTACTTCTATTACTTGTGGTGCTTCTATGCATGTATTATTTAATGTTGGGTCTACATTATCATTCATATCCGGACGCATGGTAGATAGTTTGCATTTGACTCTCATTAGGGCTAGTACATGGTTAGTGGTGAGTACTGTAGCTGGGGAGAGGATCTACCCGAACATGATCTGTAGCTAGTATGTGGTTCAGATTGGGGATGTTGAGATGTCTGTTGACTTTCGAGTCCTAGAGTTTTTAGAGTTTGATGTGATTCTAGGGATGGATTAGCTCGCGGGTTATCATGCAGTTGTCTACTGTTTTGCGAAGAGAGTCATTTTCCAGATCCCCGGACACCTAGTGTTTACATTACAGGGTAGAGCTTCAGACCAGACAGTCACGAGGGGTAGATTTTTGACTGATAGAGATAGGTAGATTTTGGTTGGGTTAGTTCCTGATGAGGAAGAGACTAGTGAGGTGATACTTGAGGATATTGCCATTGTTATGGACTTTCCAAATGTGTTCCCTGCAGATCTTCCAGGATTACCATCGAAGCGAGAGATCGATTTCATCATTGAACTAGTCTCTGACACAAAGCCTATATCCATGGCACCATATAGAATGGCGCCAGTTGAGTTGAGAGAGTTGCAGAAACAACTCGAGGAGTTACTGGTTAAGGACTTTACTTTCCCGAGCGTGTCACCCTGGGGAGATCCAGTTCTTTTTGTGAAAAAGAAAGTTGGGAGCTTGCGGTTGTGCATCGACTCTCCCAAGGATTAATGACTTGTTTGATCTGTTGAGGGGAGCGAGGTATTTCTCAAATATTGATTTGCGCTCCGGGTATCATCAGCTGAGGATCAGGGAGGAGGATGTGCCTAAGACAACATTCAAGACCCGCTATGGACTTTATGAGTTCCTTGTGATGCCATTTGGTGTGACTAATGCATCGGCGATGTTCATGAACCTGATGCAGAAGGTCTTTAGGCAGTATCTGGATAAGTTTGTCATCGTCTTCATTGATGACATATTGGTGTATTCCAAGACTCAGGCTGAGCATGAGGAATACCTCTGAGTGACCTTGCAGACTTTGAGAGAGCATTGGCTATATGCAAAGCTAAGCAAGTGCGAGTTTTGGATCACCGAGGTGAAATTCTTAAGTCATGTGGTGACTTTTGAGGGGATTTCAGTTGAACCATCTAAGGTTGAAGCCATTATCAGTTGTCCTAGACCGACCACAGTAACCAAGATTAGAAGTTTTCTTAGGTTAGCTGGTTACTTTAGGAGATTCATTTAGGGATTCTCCAAGATAGCTACGCCTACGACTAGGCTCACCCAAAAAGATGTGTCCTTTGTATGGACTGAGAAGTGTGAGAATGTCTTTTTAGAGCTGAAGAAAAGATTGACATCTATGCCAGTGTTGATTTTGTCAGAGCCTGATCAGGAGTTGGATATCTACACTGATGCCTCTCATGTCGGCTTGGGTTGCATGTTGATGCAGAAGGATACGGTCATTGCTTATGCATTAAAGCAGTTGAAGGTGCATGAAAAGAACTATCTTGTTCATGACTTAGAACTGGCCGCAGTGGTTTTTGCTCTGAAGATTTGAAGGAATTATCTCTATGGTGAGGGATTCACTTTGTATTCTGACCACAAGAGCCTCAAGTACTTGTTATCTCAGAAGGAATTGAACATGAGGCAGTGAAGGTGGTTAGAGCTCCTGAAAGACTATGATTTTACATTGGAATACCACCCTGGTAAAGCCAATGTAGTGGCTGATGCGTTGAGCAGGAAGCGGGTAGAGACAGTAAAGGTAGCGCGCCAGATGTCTCATGAGTGGAGACTACTTGAGGGGGCTACAGTGATGAGTATATGTGCTACCCCTTCAGATCAGATTATGATATGTGCTCAGATGAGAGCTCAGCCTACACAGGTCCAGGAGGTGATTGACCAACAAAGACTTGACGTTGATTATGAAATGTACAAGTCTTAGGCTGAGAGCAGCAATTTTACTGATTGGCACGTGTCATCTGATGGTGCCTTAAGATTTAAGAGACGTTTATGGGTTCCCGCAGATCCACGACTCAGACAGAGTGTGCTCCAGGAGGCTCATAGATCTCATTATGCTATTCATCCGGGCGGAACCAAGATGTATCATGATATGAAAAAGATGTATTGGTGGCCCGACATGAAAAGAGAGATAGCTTAGTTCATTCAGAGGTGTGAGATCTTTCAGAGAGTCAAAGCTGAGCATCAGAGGTCTGGAGGGCAGATGCAACCCTATTCCTGAGTGTGTGTGGGAGCATGTCACTATGGACTTTGTTGTGGGATTACCCAACACCCCGATGAGACATAATGTTATTTGGGTTATTATTGATCGCTTGACTAAGTCCGCTCACTTTCTACCGGTGAACACTAGGGATTCTATGGACAAGCTGGGCAGACTCTATATGTGGGAGATAGTCAGATTACATGGGGTGCCAGTTTCGATTGTGTCAGATAGGGATCCGAGGTTTACATCGGTATTCTGGCAGGGGTTGCAGAGGCAGCTCGGCATTAGACTAGATCTTAATACCACTTTTCACCCTTAAACGGATGGCCAGTCCGAGAGGTTGATATCGATTTTGGAGGATATGCTTCGAGCTTGTGTCCTTGAGTCCAGTGGTAACTGGGAGGAGTACATACATCTATGTGAGTTCGCGTACAACAACAGTTATCAGTCCAGTATTGGCATGGCTCCCTTTGAGGCATTGTATGGTCGACCTTGTAGATCTTCGGTCTGTTGGACGGAGGTAGAGGATATTGTAGTGATGGGACTAGAGTTTGTACGAGAACACAGAGAGAAGATTAAGCGGATCAAGCATAATATGAAGGTAGCCCAAGACAGGCAGAAGAGTTAAGCTGATGCCAAGCGAAATACCGTAGAGTTTAAGGTGGGTGACCAAGTTTTATTGAAGGTCTCACCTCAGAAGGGTCAGACGAGATTTGGGATAAAAGGCAAGCTCGCTCCGAGATTTATTAGGCCGTTCGAGGTTTTAGAACGAATTCACCCCGTCGCTTACCGATTAGCCTTGCCACTTCAGTTAGCAGCAGTCAACAATGTCTTTCATGTGTCAATGTTGAGAGTGTACAAGAGTGATTTTGATCACGTCTTGGACTGGAGGAACATTGAGCTGAGTCAGGATGGGACTTATGATGAGGAACCTATTCAGATACTTGACCGGAAGGTCCAAAGGTTGCGTAACCACAAGATTCTGATGGTTAAGGTGAGATGGCAGTTCCATGGCGAGGAGTAGATTACTTGGGAGCGTGAGGACTACATATTGGAGCACTTTACCGAGTTCATGGGCTTAGGTAATTTCTTAACCTTAAAAATTCGAGGACGAAGTTCATTCTAAGGTGGGTGTGATGTGATGCCCCAAAAATCATTTCATCTAGCCCATAACCCAATTGCATGTGCCCAAACTCTGTGTTTGCCTTGTATGTGGTTGATGTTTGTTTCGTGTGTTTTCGCGTTGATTTTATGATAACTTTATGTTGGGTGCGTCAAATGGACTCGGGGATGTTAGAATTGAGTCCGGCAAGCGTTTTTACATAAAAAAAAATGCCTATCTAAACGAGAAAATCCGATGTGCATCGAGCGCTCCATGACCAAATTGCCCAAAAAACTATTTTTTTGACATGTGGGCCCAAAATTGCCTATTTAAGCCAATGAAACCCATTTTGAGATCATTTGCACGAAATTGAGAATGGAAAAAAAGGGAAAAGCTAGGGTTCTTGGTGTTCTTGGGGATCTTGCTCAAATCCCACCCAAAATAAGTGTATTTCTCCATTTTCTTCCTAGTTTTTCTTTGTAGATGGGTTTTTGTGCTTGATTTTGACATAAGGGGGGTCTTGACCACGGTTTTGAAGTGACCCTAACTTAGGGTTCGCTCATTTTTGGCCATTAATGATTGTTTATAGTTGATCCTGGGCATTTGTGAAATTTTTTTATTTTTTAAAGGACAATCAGGTCAAAAGCCCCTTGAACCCTTCTATTGGTCATTGTTGAGTCCATGCAAGAATTTTACTATAAAATGACACATCATTTTACTTTGTCTTGATCGATTTTTATCTATTTAAGATATATAAAATAAGTATTAAAATATTATAATGGACAATAATTTAGTACATCATCTTTTTTATATTTAATAGTTAATATTTTTATTTTTATTTTCACCTTAATTTTAATGCTCCTCTTTCTTTATTGTAATTTTTTACGATGTAAAACAATAAAATTAAATATTAATTTATTTATCTAAACTTTACTTGTTATTAAATTAAAGAATAAGTAATTAAAACATTGCTCGGGATATTTGCAAACTTATGTATTTATCCAACGAGAAAACATAATCTTTCAATTTTATTTTATTTTTTAGTTTAAATCATTGAATTTTATTGTTTATCATGTTTTACATGTAGAAATGGCAAGAAGAAGAGGTGACAGCATATCATCAAGTCAGCTAAGTACTTCTAGGACCGGACCTACGGCATCGGCTAAGAGACGACGCATACTTGAATCCAATTTGCCTAGTACCCGAGAGGACATGGAGGAAGCAGATGTAGAGCAAGAAGAAGAAGTAGATGAAACTACCAGATCTATACCTGAAGGTAATACCAATACAAAAGATGTTCCGATGGAAAATGTTGGTGGGCCCTGTCCTAGTGGTCCTAATGATACCTCAATCTTCACTAGTTTTAAGCAACACATTGCCACATTCATATGGAAAAATGAAGTAAGTAATTGTTTGTTTTAATTGAATAGTATATATTATTGATGAGGTGTGTGTTGACAATACTAATTTTATTTAATCGTTGATTTTTTTGTGTTGACAGGAACATGCGTTACTTCGGTGTATAAACCACGACACCAAATTGCATGAGTGGGACTTAAACTGTCATCCGGAGAAACAAAGACTGAATGAGATTATTGAGTCATCCGGTTTGAAGCCACTCATCGACAACACCTATCCTTTTGCCAACAAAATTCTAATATGTTCGTTTGTGGAGTGGTGGCAACCGAAGATGAATACATTTCACCTTTCGTTTGGTGAAATGACTATTACATTTGATGATGTTGATACACTGCTGAAGATCCCAGTCACGGGCAAAACAATCTTGTCACCTCCATTAGACAACGATGATGCAATCTCGCTACTCATGCAAGCATTGGGAGTCTAGTACACCCAAGCATATGACCAGATCAAAATTGCAAAAGGGCAATTTGTGCGCTTGAGTTGGCTTAAGGGACTATTTGGCAAAGCCTTGGAAGACAACATCCCTTACCCATCAGTTGAGTGAACAGCAATGGCTTTTTTGTTATATTTTTTGGGATGCACGTTGTTTGTGGACAAGTCTGGCACACAAGTCTTTGTTACTTATTTAAATTTGTGGATGGACCTGAACGTGATTAGTTCATACTCATGGGGGGTTGCATGTTTAGCTTTGTTATATCGACAATTGGGGTTCGCCACTTGGCATGAAGTTTTTGGAATTGCAGGGTATCTCACTTTGCTCGAGGTATGCTCTTCCTTATCTTTCCATTTGGTTTATACTACTTCTAGCAAAATGGTTATTGCACTAACTGCTTTTTCAATCATTCAAGCTTGGTGTTACGAGCATTTTACATTGGTTCGTCCACATGCCAACCCTTCATATACGAACAACCTCCCACGAGCTTGAAGATGGATCCCCAGAAAAGAAATGGCGTTAGGAGACCACCATGTGCTCGCTTTGCGTGAGACACTTGATGGCCTGACTCCTGAGGAGGTAATATAATTTCCAATTATTATGATTTCATAAAGTAATAAACTTTAGAGTAGTTGACGTACCTAACTATATTGTATTGCACATTTTAGGTTGTTTGAGATCCTTATCGAAGTTGAGATCATACCCTCCCTTCCCCGAGGTTACATTTTATATTGGGTGCATCAAGAGCATGGATGTTGTGGAACCATATCATCCAGACGGGGTCCTTCGTCAACTAGGTTACATCCAAACAATTCCATCGATGCCTCTTCGTCCAGTACAAGCAATTAGGTGTGGAAGAGCGAAACAATATCAAGTGACTGTACACCTTATATGATCAGACATGAGAGAGATGGGATAGTCATGTGTTGTCGGCTAGAGCACGCGGTCAGCTTGTGACACAACCATGGGATGCAGTTCCAATTATCTAGAGTGGTTTCATTTTATATCTCATTCAATCATTCAGAACTTAGAACACTAAAACGTCAGTGCCCATCAAGAAAGGACTGTCGATATCAATCCAATTATGGTAATTGATAGTGCATTTGTTTTTTCAAAGTGGTATCGTTATATTGTATGTTCACTTTATTATTTTCCTATTTTCTGATGTATTTGGTTTAATTGTTTTTTTCACTATGCCAGCAAAACAGGCTTGCCTTAGATATTGGCCTGTACTGGAGATCAAGACCGGATCAGGAGCTAATACTTCCTGGTGCCATTGTCACCGTTGACTCCATGATTTATATCCTCTCTGAAACTAACTCACAGAGTACTGGTAGGGGCATACACGTTGAATCTGAGACTCCCTTTGGTAGGAGTGAGGAAGTAGGGCCATCAAGGAGTAGATGCGTTGAATCTGGGACTCTCTCTGGTAGGAGTGATGAAGCAGGGTCATCATAACAGAGAATATACCACCGCAAGCACAGAGGCAATCAGTAGTTTTCGGAGGGTTTTTTTTAACAAACTATAGTGTTTAACTTTGAACTATATAATATTTGGTTATGTAATGGCTACTATGGAATCACTGTTTTGTAATGACTACTTGGACATTGTTTAATTTCCAATGTATGTTTTATCACTTTGTGCAATTGTGTGTTTTTTTTCAGTGTTGAAGTGAATGTAACAGGTGTGAAATACAGGGTTTGGAAAGGACAAAAATATTAGCATTAATATACAGTTCCATATTGAGTGATCGAACTGTATCCTTCGATTTGGTACTATGGCACCTAGCCGTATACAAGTTATACAGTTTTTTGACAACTAAATAGTACATTAGAATAAGTATTGAAATTTAAAATATATGGCTTAGTGATGTGTGACCCAACCTCACTTGAATGATTCGGTACTAAGGACTGAATTGTTCATTCAACTATTTTTGTGGTACAAATAATGGATTTTGTGGTGTATTTAGTGTTTGCAATATTGTTGAATTGGTCATCACCGACACTCACGAGTGTACAACGACCATGACCTATCCTGTATCGTGGCACGTGAGCATACCTCAGAGCATGTTTTACGGCCAGCTTCTCGACGGCACCAACCACTATGGTGGCTAGCCATGTGGTCATGTCAGGGTAAGAGTAGGTGTTTCGCCACCCTCACATCATGAGAACCCTTGATCATGATGCCGATCTCAGCCTTTTATTAACCACGCTCTGACACCAATTGTTGGTCCACCCAAGAAGGGAGTGAATTGGGTGCGATGGTCAATTTAAAAAATATCTTCCAATAATTTAGTGATGTACATGAGTATATTGGAATTGGATGCAAAATAGAACACAGACTAAATTGCAAACGTGAGACACACAAATTTATAGTGGTTCAGTCAAGCCTACGTCCACTACCTAATCTCCCGATTAGGATTTTCACAATCCACTAACTGATTCTCTTATGGGTGAGAACCAATTCGTTACAACTGCCCTTTTACAGGTTAAAGGCAAACCTATCCTTTTCGGGCTAAGGATGAACCATATTTCCTTTTTTCGGGATGAGAAAAAACCCATGTTCTTTTTACAAGATAAGGAAGAACCATTTTCCTTTTACGGGATAAGGAATAACCGTGATCCTTTTACGGGTTAAGGAACAACTATTTTTCTTTTACAGGTTAAGAGATAACCTATCTTTTTACAGGTTAAGGGCGCACTTATCCTTTTACGGGATTAAGATGAATCGTATTTTCTTTTTTCGGGATGACGAAAAACTCATGTTCCTTTTATGGAATAAGGAAGAATTATTTTCCTTTTACGGGATAAGGAAGAATCGTGATCCTTTTATGGGTTAAGGAACAATTGTTTCTCTTTTACAGGTTAAGAGATAACCTATCCTTTTACAGGTTAAGGATGCACCTATCCTTTTATGGGATTAGGATGAGCTGTTTTCCTACTTACAGGTGATGATGAACCTTTTTTCTCTTTTACAGGTTCAGAGATAACCTTAACATGATTTCAATCCTAAAATTATTAAGTGAACTACACTCACTTGTCCTGGTTGTTTCAATCCAGAAACACTCCAGCATTACAACACAAGATAATGTTGATTGGTTCTAACGTAGTAGAACACTTTACAATTAAGCTCAGTACATAGCATTACAAATATATGAAATATGAAATAGGTAATGCTAAGTTGAAATACACTTACAGTCATTTACCTTTCAATGTTCGGTATTGCTCAAGTGCAGTTTCGAAAAGCATGAATGATGTAATATGAAAATCAGTGCTTTTTCGAAAACAATATGATACCAAATAAACATTGATTTGAAAAATGGAGGACAAGTGTAAATCATAAACACAGATAGTTTTCAAAATAGATATAAAATATAAGCATGAAAACTTCTGGTTCAGTAATCAGTAGTTAACGCAACTACTGATATAGTTCAATACAGTACTTAAGATATAAAATTAAATACAACTGTATATCTTGAATTATTTCTCAAATTCTATCTCCAGCAAGAATAATATCAAATATGAATCAATGCTGAGAATTTGAGTAGATACCAATAAAATAGATTTTCAAAGGTTGAATGAAAATAAGCTCAGTATAAAAATCTTTTGAAGATGTAAAAGTAAAAAAAAATACTTTGAAAGTTTAGATGTTTGAAAAACATTTTGACACAGACTAACTTTCAAAAAGTATTGGCACAATACAAACGGATTGGCAAGTTGTTTGGTTCTAAGTGTTGGTATTTATAGACTTAGTGGGACATAGTCGTTAGACATTTGAAGTTTAAATAATATGAACGTTTACACACAACGGCTAGAATGTTATATGAAAATGGCAACTGTAATTTTCACTAATATTTTGGTTCTTTTCAGATTTCATGAAAAAAGAAAGTTTTAGAAAAACTTATTTCATGTATCAGAAACGATCTCTGATAGATCTGAAAAAGACTGTGCAAAAGCTTGCTCTAAAAAAGTAAACTTACGTATTGTACTTGTTCGAACAGTGACGGCTGTTGAATTATCGTTCTGATTCCATAATCAGTATCCCGACACATAATGTCAACTTTGTCATTTTATTCCTTGAGGACGCTTATTACGTATAAGCGTCCTACTGAACAATTAAGTGAGGGCACTACAAGCTTGTGAGCGTCCTGACTTTCTTTGATATTTAAACGACTTAACCTTGAGGGCGCTAATGCGCATTTAGCGTCCTGCTATGTTTAAAAATAGTTAAGTACATGAGGGTGCTACTATCCGAGTAAGCGTCATGCTAGTTTAAAACATAAAACAAAACATGAGGGCGCTACAACTATGTAAGCGTCCTACCAATTAAAACATTTAAAATAAGACACAAACATGCTGAAGGACAATCAGCGTCCTGAAAGTTATTAAGTTGATTCTCAAAGGTGATGGCACTCCTATTCAGGTAACGTCCTGATAGATTATTCAACTTATGACTATCAGCGTCCTCAAAGAGACATTCTTTGAAAAACTTAAGAAATCTTTCAGTGAGCTGATGCTGAGTCAGCTTCCTGATAACTTCAAAAGTTGACTAATAAAGGAGGTCGCTACTATACAAGTAAGCGTCCTGATAAATCAGTTCAATTCAACCTTGAACGTTATCAGCGTCCTAATGAACTATCAGCGTCTTGACTTATCAAGTTCAGGAGAGCGCTATTATTTTATTAGCGTCCTGAAAGACTCTTTAAAAACAGTTTTGACTCGCGATAAAATATACGATATATGCGAGTAAAAACTCGGTAAATTTTAAATTAAATATAGAAAATTAAATGATTTGAAATACCTTAAAAACATAAGATCAAAACATGCAAGTATGCAAGTGATTTGTGCATGATTTTGGAAAACATTTAAACAATGTCGATTAGATAAAGATATACCTTAAACACTTTGTGTATTTCTCATTTCTCATAATTGTTAAATCCAACTCTTTATTATGAGATCTTCAATAAGAGTTTTGCGCGAAGTTGAATGACTTGAATGTTGATCGAGAGATGTAGTTTTGAAGCTTGATCGAATCGTTCGAGTGAAGTAATCTTGAAATCATGATGTGAACGTTGAAGTCCTTTTGATTCAGACGAACTTGACCGTTGGATGTGATCTTTGAGTTCCTTGATCGAGTCGTTCCTTGGCTTTTTGCTTTCCTTAGGTACTTTGATGAAATCTTGATACACGCACGTTTAGCACCGAAAAGTACTTTATTTGTGATCATCAAAATATACTTTATCACAGTATATTTAGGGACGAGCTAAGTGATGAACCGCATAGGTTAACAAATATAACAAAGTGCAAAATACATTGTTTGGTGGTGTACCACAGAACCGAGTATCCATGTTTGGTACCCTATGACCGTTTAGTTTTTTGAGTTTCGATTTTTGGTATCCTTCGGTTCGGTACTGACCAACCGAACCATTCATTTTACCTTTTTTGGGCATTTTCTTTTGTAAAACATTGCTCAAAAATAAATCTTGTCTGGAATCTATATACAAAATACTCCCAAAAAATTTAATTGTATTAAAATGAAGTAACAATTATACATTAATGACAAATATATTAACATTGTTCAGGTACGAAATACAAGGTTTAGAAAGGACAAAAAGATTATTATTAATATGCAGTTCGATATTATGGTACCAAAACATATCATTCAGTTCGGTACTATAGTACCGAACCTTATACATTTTAATCGATTTAAGACAACTGAATAGTACATTCTAATAAGTATTGAATTTAACATATACGGTTCAGTGTTGTGTGACCGAACCTCACTTGAATGATTTGGTACTAAGGATCAAACTATTCATTCAACTATTTTTGTGGGATAAATAACGAATTTTGTGGTGTATTTAGTGTTTGCAATAGAACAAAGTGCAAAATACAAGGTTCGGTGGTGTACCACAGAACCGAGTATCCATGTTCGGTACCCTATGACCGTTTGGTTTTTTGAGTTTCGATTTGTGGTACCGAACCCGAATCCTTCATTTGAGTTTCGGTTTGTGGTACCGAACCCGAATCCTTCGATTTGGTACTTACCAACCGAATCGTTCATTTTACCTTTTGGGGGCATTTTCTTTTGTAAAACATTGCTCAAAAATGAATCTTTCCTGTGTACAAAAATACTCCAAAAAAATTCAATTTTATTAAAATGAAGTAACAATTATACTTTGTCTACATATTTCAAAATGACAAATATATTAACATTTACAATTTGTCTATATACTTCAAAATGACAATTGTATGGTATTACTAGGGAGTGTTTAGATCTACTGTATCTATAGTGACTCTTTCGCGGTCCAAGTTACAATGTAGGGCATCTCCCATTCTTTGGTAATGGGAAGGCAAAATCTACGCCAATCTGGTGATACTAGAGGTATTGGGCATGAAGGAACAAGCATAACCTACAATGAACACAACCATTTCATCACTTGCATTCTATGTTTTCAAAAGTAATAAAAATTATAATCTTCTCATACCTGTACAAAGTGGTTATTGTTGACATAACTAATGTTTATCATACGCCTTGTAGTAAACGGTGGAGCCTTAGTGCGGAGTAGTAAAACAGTCAAACATTGAGACGAAAACAGAAGCACTACCATTGAATTATAACATGAGGCTATCATCAAACCTATGTCTGGTAAAGTCATCCATGCATGGTATGGTGTTGGAGTGTCGTAGCAACTCAAAGAATTGATTATTTCTTGCACCCTTTCCAAACTCCCCAAAATTGTTGTATAGTGCTATTTGAAGCTTCCCACCTCTCTCAATAAATCCTCCCTCACCTGTCGCCAACCATCTGATCCTAAACCCAGGGCCGCGACAATGGCCCGATACCCACAATGTCCATCAGGTTTGACATCTATAACTTGATTGATGTACTAGTGTCAACCAATAGGGAGCTGATCAATACAGACATGAGATTTATTTGAGCGTGTCCTATGGATCTTCTTTAATACAACACTAATTGTTGATGATATGAAGGAAGAGGCATGGGCAGCTAAGACACGCTCAAACAGTGAGAGACTTATTTTAGTTGATTTATCAATCTTCTTGGATGGCCCCCCTCTTTCTTTGTCTCTTCAGGTGCGGCGATAGCAGTTGATGAAAGGGTATTAATCTCTTTGATTATTTAAATCATTCAAGCCTTGCCATTATCATCACAATTCTCATATTTCCTTGATAATTGTTCAAGTTCAACTGCAAAATTAAAATCTGGTTCACAGTCATACTTGCAAGGAACAAGATTTAATTTCTTACAATGAGCATCTACTGAAGACAGTTGAATTGGCATATTCGCTTGTTTACACAAAACAAGCTCATTGGCACAAAGTAACCCATGTGTTCTTTGTAAAACACACCCACAAGCATTCCGGTCTATCCCAATGTATTCACTCCATTTTAGCTCCTCAGATACCTTCTCCAATGCAGCTTTAGAGACAAAGCCGAGCAAATATTTGTAAGTAGAAGCCTGATAAGTATGTTGCACAATGTTAAGGCTCGTCTCGAATGAAGCCTTGATCTTTGTGTGTTGCAATTCGAGCATGGAATTGATAACCCTCCACGAAGTGTCAAAGTTACCTTGAGATGAGCCTAAAAATCTTTTCAACTTCGAATGATCACTCTCTGCCCTATTAGTTGTGGTGTTCCCAAGATGTCGAATTCGATTTGTCCATGTTTTCACAAACCTTTCTTTATAGGGATCCAACCATGTAAATTTTAGATATTCTACCAAACCAAAGTACACACTGTACTTTGCTGCCAATACTCGCTCATGTTTGTGATATTCCTCCACTCAATTACTTGCAACCAACTCATGTCATGAGGCCATAAAAGCATCAAAGTCATCTTTCTTCTTAAACAATTTCTTTATTTTAGCCAACACATTTTTGCTTATGTGTCATGTACAGAGTAGGTGAGTGGTACCAGGGAATAATACTAAAATTGCATTAAGCAATGCCAACTCTCTATTTGTTACGATCACTTTGGGTAGGGACCAACCATTTAACAATTGCTTCAATTTATTAAAAGCCCAAGTGTAATTGTCTTCATTTTCAGACTCTATATAGGCAACCGCCACTGTGAATGTCATGTCCGTTGATGTCACGCCAACAATTTGTAATAATGGAAATATTTATTTGTTTGTCTTGTACGTACAATCCATCAATAAAACATGCGGAAAGCATCTTAGAAGATCAACGGCAACAGAGTGAGCCCAAAACAAGTATTTCACAATATCAGTCTCCTCATCACATCTGTGCCACTCGACATATTCTTCTTCATCTAACTTGTGCAACAATTGTAGCATTTGGGATCTACCTCCATACTCCATTGTCTTGCGCTTTTATTTTGCATTGTAGATCGTCTTCAAAGTAGATGCATTAGTGGCATATCTTTCTTTCAATGTCATGATAATGCCTTTCGGCCTGGCATTGGTACTGGACATCCAAATCATAATCTCCATTTCTTCCTTCGTTAACCTCCCAACATAGGAATGCCCTTCCATGTACTTTGCGGCTGGATGATTGACATGCTACTTGCATTGTCCATTCATTATCATGAGCCACTGCCTCCAACAGAAACAGACATCCACACTTCTTTGTCCCAGTGTCACTTCTCTTCTTATTCTTGTCATCAGAAACTTTCTGAGCGACAGATTTATAGTAACCGAATCTCTCACGGGCAAAAGTAATTCTAGGTCACCTACCTTTCACCCCTGCATCAAAATTTTTAGTTATAATTACCAAACTATTCCTCTCTCCCAACTTCTTGTACCCATGAAACCAACTCTTCTTTCGTCGTGAATGGAGTGTTATGGGTAAATTGTTCAGTATAGTCCACAACAATGTCCATTGGCACAACAATGTCTATTGGCTCACTTGGCTCTTCGTCCTGAAAGTAACAAATAAATTACAATTAGACAACACACAAAAAAATGACATGTTTGGTTCAGTTGAATAGGACTGAACTGATACGTTAAGTTCGTGTAACGCCCCATAAGTCTTTTCATCTAGCCAATAACTCATTTGCATTTTGCCTGAATTCTGTGTGTTTACTTAATGTGTATGTTTGTATATTTGATGCTTGATAATGTATATAAATGTGTGCATTATAAATTGTATATTGGCCATGCTAAATAAAAATATAATGCATGTGTTATTATTTATGCATGGGCCCATTAAACCATGAATTGATATGGGTTATGATTGATTGAATAAAAGGATTAATGAGAATGAAAATTTGATGTATTAGAGGGATTGGACATTAAAATACGTGGAAGCATGAGTTGGTTAAAGTACATGTGGTTGGTATGGGTAGTATGAGACCAACACATGTCAAGTTGGTGCATGAGAATGGACAAGTGTCTCATGCCCCATTTCTCTTCTCCAACACATATCAAGTTGGTGCATAAGACCAGCACATGTCAAGTTGGTGCATGAGAGCATATGTCAAGTTGGTATCAGATGCCATGTTTTACTAGGTTTGGTCTAGAAATTGGACTTAGATGACTTTGACCTAGGGATTGAGTGAGAGTTTTAGGTGATTAAAAGCTTAAAAGATTGACTTAAAAGCCTCACTATCCTATTTTCTATGTGTATTATATGATAAGGATAGTTATGATAATAGGCATTTGTTATTCTCTATATGTGATGGTTGCCTCATTTGGTGCCTCAGAATATCTAAGCGGTGGAGGCAGACGCAAGCAATGGATCACATGGAGAATGCGAATCAAGAGAGACTTAGGAGGCTCGAAGCACTAGTTGCTGCTCAAGGACAAGAGATCGCGGCCCAGAGAGCACAAATAATAGAGTTGGTCAACCCCAACACTTAGATGGTTAGGCTATTTGAGGCACTTAGGACGAGTTTGTTGAGTCAAACAGTGTTAGTGCCGCAGACAACCTCTATCAGTGGCATGGGAGCCATGAGGAATGCTAAAGTGAATTCTATTACAGCAACACTTGAGCCTTGTTCGACGACTACACCTATTGAGGGTGTGGTGATGAAACGAAAGGGCAAATGGCAGAAGAAGATGAAGTTTTATAAGGGAGCACAGTCTGAGGGTGCGCAGGGTGAGGCATCCCTGATAGGGTCATCTGCGCCTAGGGCTTATCTGCTATCAGTGTGATCAAGCTGGGAATAAGAAACCAGAATGTCTGAATCTTCCGAGGGCTCAGGGATTTGTGCGGCAATCCAGTGCCAGAGAGATAGCGAAGGCAACTGTTAAACCCAATCCAAAAGCACCAATGACACTGGCGGAAGGTATGATCATTACTTGTGATATGTTTTCACAAGTATGCATTCATTGTGCTGAAATTATACTACTTTCTGTATCTAGACGCATGGTAGATAGTTTGCATTTGACTCCCATTAGAGCTAGTACATGGTAGTAGTGAGTATTGTAGCAAGGGAAAAGATCTACCCAAATATGATTTGTAGCCAGTGTGTGGTTCGGATTGGTGATTTTGAAATGCCTATGGACTTTAAAGTCCTTGAGTTTCTAGAGTTTGATACGATTCTAAGGATGGATTAGCTCACAGCTTATCATGCAATTATTGCTTGTTTCGCGAAGATAGTCACTTTCCCGATCCCCGGACACCTAGTGTTTATAGTACAGGGTAGAGCTTCAGACCAGACAGTCACGAGGGGAAGATTTGTGACTGATGGAGATAGGGAGATTTTGGCTGGGTTAGTGCCAGATGAGGAAGAGATTAGTGAGGTGATACTTGAAGATATTGTCATTGTTAGGGACTTTCTAGATGTGTTCCCTACGGATTTTTTGGGATTGCCCCCCAAAATGGGAGATCAGTGTTATCATTGAACTAGTCCCTGGTACGAAGCCTATCTCCATGGCACCATATAGAATGGTGCCAGCTGAGTTGAGAAAGTTGCATAAATAGCTCGAGGAGTTGTTAGCTAAGGGCTTTATTATTTGCCAACAGAAATATTTAATCACAAAATCAACCGTACAGATTGAACTATATTAAGAGACGAACCTTTTGTCCAAAATTGAGCTAAATCCACAGTAGATAAAAGTGATATGCTTATTTGATTAAGACAACTCTAATTGAACGGTTTCTCCTCTCCTGCTGCAAATATTTGAACTTAGACGTTTATATCTCCCAAAATAATCCACCAGTCAACATCTTAACCGTTCATAATGCAACACGTTTAGTTATGAACCATTTGCTGAAGTATCACGTCCATCCAACATTAGATTTAGGAAAACCATCAGTTTGATCTAAATTGCGCGAGAAATTCAAACTTTCCGACCAACTTTGTTTTGGAGGTTATATCTCTCCAAAGAAAACTCCAATCAAGATTTTCACCGACCAGAATGAATAACTATAAGATATGAACTGGCTGACAAATTTGAGCTCAATCCGACCATACATCACCAAGATCCAACTCTTTGATGAAAACGTTGTTGAGACTTCCTTCCAAGCAACTTCCTCTCTCTTTCTCTTCTTCTTTCCATTCTCTTTTTTTTCCCTCCACTCATCTCACTCTCTAGGACTTCCTTAGAGAAGAGAAGTGGGGCATGAAACACTTGATTACTCTCATGCACCAACTTGACATGTACTGGAGAAGTGAAATGGGGCATGGGACACTTGTCCAATCTCATGCACCAACTTGACATGTGTTGGAGAAGAGAAATGGGGTATGAGACACTTGTCCATTCTTATGCACCAACTTGACATGTGTTGGTCTCATACTACCCATACCAACCACATGTACTTCAACCAATCTCATGCTTCCACGTATTTTAATGTTCAATCCATCTAATACACCAAATTTTTATTCTCATTAATCCTTTTATTCAATCAATCATAACTCATATCAATTCATGGTTTAATGGGCCAATGTATAAATAATAACACATGCATTTATATTTTTATTTAACGTCGCCCATATACAATTTATAATGCACACATTTATATACATTATCAAGCATCAAATATACAAACATACACATTAAGCAAATACACAAAGTTCGGACAAAATGCAAATGGGTTATAAGCAAGATAAAAAGACTTTTGGGGTGTTACAGTTCGGTCACGTGACCAAACCGCATGACCAATTACTTTCCATAACTGTTCAATCCTGCGAGACTGAACTGAACGTATCGGTTCGATCATGACAACTGAACCCCACGAACACGACCACGATAACACTATATCTTCAAAAACACACAAAAGAAACCTCAAAATTACTTTCGAAGGATATGCGTCGGCTTTCGAACATGTATCCCTCTCCATAATGCTTCGAAAATGGGTAGAAAACTACTTATTTTATAAAAACCTACAAGAATTTATTTGGGTTCAAGAAAGAAATCCAATACAGTAAAAAACAAAAAAAAATACTTGTAAACACAAAACAAATGCAACTAATCTTCTAAAGATGATTCACATACATTGTAAAGGCTATTTGGAATGAAAAAAACCTAAAAGAAGTGGAGGAAAATGGTGCAAGTAGAACTGCAAACGAAGGTGACGTTTGAATTGTGATGGGGTACGATTAGAAATTGGGTTGGATGGTTTTGAAAAATAAATTTATGTTAGGGGTATTTTGGTACAATCATATGAGGGCATTATTAAAAATTACATTTGGTGGTTTTTAGTGGTAGAAACAGTATTTTTTTGTGGTTCATTTAGCTGGCACCTTATTTGTCCTCCTGTTGAGAAATGTTCATGGCTTTGAGCGACAAACACATTATTTCTGGTCTAGAAAATATTATTTAGAAAAATGATTAATTAATTAATACAAAAAAGGTAAAGATTAGTTGATACAATTAAATTTAAATCACTCAATAAGTGGTTGGAGATTAATAAATGTGTTTATTTAAAAAAAAGATAAAATAAAATAAAATAAATAGTAGTTAAGAAATATGCTTAATTTTTAAATCTAAGAGCACCTCCAATACAAATATGAATTGTGAAAAATTTTAATGCCTTGTAAGATAAATAAACATTTAGTTAAAATAGACCCCTCCAATGCAACTAGCATCCTTCATCGTCAAGCTAAAGTGGCAAAAAAAAATAGAGGTTGTCAACATAACCGTCTATTTTTAGAAGGTATGTTGGACAACCATCTATTGCTGACTCAGCCAATAAATTATTCTATTTGGCCCAAAAAAAAGTAAAAAATAATTGGCGCAAAAATAAAAATAAAATTGGTGCAAAAATAAAAGTAAAAAAATGAACCTCTTCCTAATGCATTACCCTTTATTTTAATTTTCTCAAAATACAAGAAAATAAAATTTTACCTTTCAAAAAAAATTATAATTAATAAAATTTAAGATATAAATTGGACAACTTTTGTACTTTCTATTTTCATATTTTTATCCTTAATTCTAACTTTTTTTTTAAATAGTAGGAAATATGTATTTTAAGATTAAAAGAATAAAAACCTTTAAATATAAAGAAATTTCTACCATAAATTTTTATTTTTACCTTTTATTTTAATTTTATTTTAATTAAAACATAATATATACTTTAAAAATACAAGAATAAAAACCTTCTATTATAATTTTTATTGTTTGCAGAGTACTAGTATTTTGATTGGTTATCCCCTGTTTAAATTTTATTAAGATAAATTAGAATAAAAAATTTAAATTAAAAGAATAAAAACTTGAACTCAACAAATATTTTTACTCTTTATTTTAATTTTTATTATTGCTTTAATTTTTTAAGCAAAAAGAATAAATATAATTAAATAAAAATTACAAACCTTCGAGTTAAAATACTTTTAACTTTAAAATATTTATTGATCTGATTTTATCTTCTTTTTTTTCTTTTGTTGAAAACTTGAATTGTAAATTTATTTTTAAATAACTTAAAAAGAAGGTAACAAATTAAATATAGGGAAAACTATATTTCATTAATTAAAGAGAATACATAGTTTATTTTTTTAAAAAAAATTACTATATATATTATTTTTTATGAGGGATATTGTTCTGTTTAAATAAGTAAAAAACGAAATTGAAAAAGTAAAAGTGAAAAATATATATTTAACACCTCATCAAAATAAATAGAAGTATTGAAGAACATTTTTTAACTTGATTGTTTATCAAGTATTTTTTTGTGTCATGTAGGAAGCAAGTCCTTTAACATTGATGACATGACACTTTTTTTTTTAAAAGACAATTCATATTTGCATTAGAGATGCTCTACGATGAATATGAATCTAAATAAAAAATGGTGAAAAATAAATAAATATTAATATAGCTCATTAATTCAATAAGAAGAATTGAATGAGAACAAAGACAAAAAAAAACTAATTAATTAATAAAAAATAAAAAAGAAATATATATCATATTTTTATTAATCTTGAAGCATAAATTAAGAGATGAGCTAAATGAACCTCAGTTATGGACTATTTACACCCTAGTCACTAACACAACTCACCCTAAAACATATATACTCTACCTACCCGAGTCAAAAATACAAAAATTCTAAACTACCCTTCACCCTAACGTACCCCACCCCAAACCCCTCTCTCGATTTCTTTTTCTTCTCCACCAATTCTTCTCTTCCAAAACCTTAGCTCTTAACTTCAAAGCTCACTATTTTTATCTTTTTATCTTAGTTTGAAGAATATTGGTTGTAGGGGAGCATCATTTTGCCTCATTTGGAGCAAATCACCATTCTCTGTTTTCGTGCGTTTTTCGACGATTGATCCGTTGAATCGGTAAGAAATGCATGGTTTAATAGTTATTTTTGTTTCTATTCACTTTTATTCATGAAATGCAATATGTATAGGTGTTTTTTGATGTATTTTGAGCAAAAAATAGGCAAGAACGAAAGTCGTCACCATGGACAACCTTCATTCTAGGGTCGGCCACACAGGACCGACCAGTACAAAGTAGGGTCGGCCAGCATGCTCGACCCTAATTTGTACAGGTTGGCCATTCTGGCCGACCCTACTCTGTACAAGTCGGTCTATCAAGGCTGACCCTGTCTGAATTTTTTTAAAAAAATAAATAGTGATTAACCATTTTATTGTGTACAGATATGCCAAGGACACGCAACACTACTTCTAGTGAGCAAAGTGGGTCAAACACTCGACCTACAGCATCAGAGAGAAGACGTAGGTACACTGAAACCAATTTACCGGCAAAACAAGAAGAACAAGAAGAAGAGCAAATAGACGAGACAAGCACAGAACACACTGGCAAAGAAAGTCAGTACGCTGAAAAAGGTGATAGTGCCCCTATCTCATTTTCGGGAGGCCCTACCGATCCCTCTGTCCTTACTAGTTTCAAGAATCATATTGCTGGAGCTATATGGTTGGCGAAGTAAGTCTTCATCCCTAGTGTATAGTAAATCTGTTGTTGACGGTTATATCTTGTTAATATTGACCGTTCATATTTATTTTGGTTGGTTTTCTTTTTTGTTTACAACATCGACCCCTACTTAGGTGCATAAATCATGGAGCACATGGAGCTGGACAAGTGATGGAGCTGAAGTTCATATCATTTGGTATCAGAGCTTTGGTTCTAAGATAAGTTTGACTATCTTTTATATTCATTTTTATTTCCTATTCCCTGCTGTAGAGAAAAAAAAAATCGTCAAAAAAAAAGAGAAGAAAAGTGATTACAGTAAGAAAATTTCCTCTTTTCAGGTTTCTCACCTTATTCATGTTCTTGATCCTATTGTAGAAAAAAAAAAGTGATTCCAGTAAGAAAAATTTCCTCTTTTCAATCTTGTTTCTCACCTTATTCATGTTCTTGATCTTTTGATGAGTTTTGGTTGTTTCTCATTTTTGAATTGCTGCTAAGATTATTTTGAATTAGTTTCTTGAAGTTTGATTAAGAACAAAAGAAGACACAAAAGAGTGGAAAAAGGCAAGAGTGTGTGAGACCATAAGAGGGTAAAAGCCGTTTAGAGTGAAAACACGAGTGCGAGTGTATCAAATTCTTGAGTGAAACACGTGAGGGAGTGCTTGTGAGCATTCTAACCTTGTTTTGCAGATTTTAAATATGTCCAATAATCAAGAAGAAGATACAACCGAAGAAGTTCGAAAACATGCAGTTCCGAACCTCCAAATGCAAGCGTTGTTAGGGGAGATGAGGCGTATGTTGAGGGATGAATTAGAACCTATTCACAAGAGGTTGGACAGGGTAGAAGCGGGAACCCCTAGGGAACAACAACAAGTCATTCACAATAATGAGCAAGGTGGGCGTGTTCCGTGGCGGAATGTTGAGGAAGAGGCCGAGTTGGAGCAGTTTGATGAGCTATATTTGCACCGGGGCAGGTTTGAGCGTGGGAATGGGAATCAAGAAGCTTGGATGGGTAGGCCTTGGAGAGATAATGATTTAGGAAACATAAAGATTAAAATCCCATCTTTTCAAGGTAAAAGTGATCCTAAAGTTTATTTGGAGTGGGAAACTAAAATGGAGATGGTGTTTGATTGTCACAACTACTCGGAAATAAAGAAGGTTAAGTTGGCTGCAATTGAATTCACCGATTATGCCATTGTTTGGTGGGATCAATTACTGATTAATAGGAGAACGAATAGAGAGCCACCCGTGGACACTTGGGAGGAGATGAAAATGCTTATGAGGAAGCGTTTTGTACCCAGCCACTATTATAGGGGATTGTATCAAAAGTTGCAGAGGTTATATCAAGGTTCCAAGAGTGTGGAAGCATATTACAAGAAGATGGAAGTAGCTATGATCCGGGCTAATGTAGAAGAGGACCGGGAAGCCACCATGGCTAGGTTTTTGCACGGCTTAAATCATGAGATTGTGGACATAGTCGAGATGCGGCACTATGTTGAGTTGACAGATATGGTGCATCAAGCCATAAAGGTGGAGGAACAGTTCAAACGAAAAGGATTGGCTAGGAGGGGACAACCTATGGCTACCACCAGCCCGTGGAAGACAGGTCAAAAACGGGACGAGCAGCTACAAAATAAGCCAAAATTTGAACCCTCTAAGAATGCCAAACCAACGACCGCCGCTACTTCATGTAACACTGAAACTTCAAGTTCTAAAACACGTGATATTAAGTGTTTTAAATGTCAGGGGTGGGGACACATAGCCAGCCAGTGTGTAAACAAACGGGTGATGGTGATAAACGCCCAAGGAGAGCTTGAGTCGGAGAATGAGGAAAAAGTAGATGATGCCGACATGCCACCTTTGGAGGATGCCGAGGATGATGAGCAAAGTGCTGAGGTTGGAGATTTATTGGTAGCAAGGCGAGTTCTCAATGTGCAGGTTAAGGAGGAAGAAAGTAACCAAAGGGAGAACTTGTTTCATACTCGGTGCTTTGTAAACAACAAAGTTTGCAGTGTCATTATCGATGGAGGAAGTTGCACAAAGGTAGCCAGCACTTATTTGGTGGAGAAATTGGCCTTAACTACCTTGAAACATCCTCACCCTTATCGGCTTCAGTGGCTGAATGAATGTGGAGAAATCAAGGTGACAAGGCAAGTGTTGGTGGCATTATCCATTGGTAAATATGAGGATGAGGTGCTTTGTGATGTGGTTCCTATGCATGCATGCCATTTATTGTTGGGAAGACCATGGCAGTATGATAAGAGGGCTAAGCATGATGGATTCACAAATAGGCATTCTTTCACTCATAAAGGGCAGCCTATTATTCTTGTGCCATTGGCTCCAAAACAAGTCAGGGAGGACCAATTAAAGTTACAAAGCTAAAATGAAAAAAAGAAAGAAAAAGAAATGAAGGCCGAAATTGAGAAAAAAAAAAAGAGAAAGAAAAACATTAATCAGAGAGAAAAGGAAAGAGAGGGGATTCAACCATAGTGAGAGCAAAAGAGGAAAAATTCAATTGCATTGCAAAAAAAAGTGAGATCAAGAGAGCATTATTTTCACACTAGCCCCTTATTGTACTCATGTACAAGGAGGCTCTTTTATGTACTAATGATCTCATCGGTGCTTTGCCGAGCGTTATTGTTTCTCTTTTGCAGGAGTTTGAAGATGTCCTTCCCGAAGAAGTACCTTATGGATTACCTCCAATCCGAGGGATTGAACGTCAAATTGATTTCATACCAGGTGCATCAATTCCAAACCGACCTTCTTATAGGAGTAATCCCGAGGATACAAAGGAACTCCAAAGGCAAGTTG
Source organism: Paratinospora sagittata (assembly GCA_035771175.1). NCBI lineage: Eukaryota > Viridiplantae > Streptophyta > Magnoliopsida > Ranunculales > Menispermaceae > Paratinospora > Paratinospora sagittata. The sequence goes on along the minus strand of CM069595.1, from coordinate 35,811,944 downwards.
GTGAATTATTGGAGAAGGGGTATGTGCGTAAAGCATGAGTCCTTGTGCAGTACCGGTGCTGTTAGTTCCTAAGAAGGATGGGACATGGAGGATGTGTGTTGACTGCCGAGCCATCAACAACATAACGGTAAAGTATCGTCATCCCATTCCTAGATTAGACGATATTCTGGATGAATTGCATGGTTCTTGTGTCTTTACAAAAATTGATCTTAAGAGTGGATATCATCAGATTAGGATGAAGGAAGGTGATGAATGGAAAACTGCTTTTAAGACTAAATATGGTTTGTATGAGTGGTTAGTGATGCCTTTCGGTTTAACTAATGCTCCGAGCACATTTCTGCGTTTAATGAACCATGTTTTGCGTGCATTTATTGGCAGATTTGTCGTTGTGTATTTTGATGATATCCTAATTTATAGCAAAAACTTGGAAGAACATGTAATGCATTTGAAATATGTTTTGGAAATTCTAAGGAAAAAAAAGTTGTTTGCTAATCTCAAGAAGTGCACCTTTTGCACAGATAAACTTGTGTTTCTTGGTTTTGTTGTTAGTAAGGGAGGAATCGAGGTGGACGAGGAAAAGGTTAAGGCAATCCAAGAGTGGCCAACGCCTACAGCAATCAGCCAAGTGAGGAGTTTCCACGGCTTAGCTAGCTTCTATAGACGGTTTGTGCGTGATTTTAGTAGCTTAGCCTCACCTCTTACTGAAGTCATCAAGAAAAATGTGCCGTTTAAGTGGGGGAAAGAACAAGAAAAGGCATTTAATCTGATCAACGAAAAGTTAACTAATGCACCTTTGCTTGTTTTACCTAACTTTGCTAAAACTTTTGAAATTGAGTGTGATGCTTCAGGTATAGGTATTGGAGCTGTTTTGATGCAAGAAGGTCGTCCAGTTGCTTATTTCAGTGAAAAGTTGAGTGGGGCAGCCATCAATTACCCTACTTATGATAAAGAGATGTACGCCTTGATAAGAGCTTTAGAAAATTGGCAGCACTATCTATGGCCAAAGGATTTCGTGATTCACACAGATCATGAATCTTTGAAGCATTTGAAAGGACAGCAAAAGTTGAACAGACGCCATGCCAAGTGGGTGGAATTCATTGAAACATTTCCTTATGTGATCAGATACAAGCAAGGTAAGGAAAATGTGGTGGCTGATGCATTGTCCCGAAGGTATGCTTTACTTTCCATTTTAGATACAAAATTGCTTGGTTTTGAATACATTAAGGATTTGTATGCACAAGCTTATAATTTTGGTGAAGTGTTCAATGCATGTGAAAAAGTGGCATTTGGTAAGTTTTATAGGCATGATGGATTTTTGTTTCGGGAAAATAAACTGTGTGTGCCTATGTGTTCTTTGCATGAATTGTTTGTGAGAGAAGCTCATGGTGGTGGTTTGATTGGTCATTTTGGTATAGCTAAGACATTAAGAATTTTGCATGATCATTTTTTTTGGCCTCATATGAAACGTGATGTGGAAAGAATCTGTGCGAAGTGTATCACATGTAAACAGGCCAAGTCTAAGTTGAAACCCCATGGTTTGTACATCCCTTTGCCAATACCTAGTGAACCTTGGACTGATATTTCTATGGATTTTGTTTTGGGATTACCTAGGACTAAGAGGGGGAGAGATTCAGTTTTTGTGGTGGTAGATAGATTTTCAAAGATGGCACACTTCATTGCATGTCATAAAACTGATGATGCATCACATATAGCTGATTTATTCTTCAAAGAAATTGTTAGGTTACATGGCATGCCTAGGACCATTGTTTCTGATAGGGATGCAAGGTTTTTGAGTTACTTTTGGAAGACTTTGTGGAGAAAGTTCGGAACCAAGTTATTGTTTTCTACTACTTGTCATCCACAAACGGATGGTCAAACTGAAGTAGTGAATAGAACTTTGTCTTCTTTGTTACGTGATATCATTACAAAGAACTTGAAAACATGGGAAGATTGTTTGCCACATGTTGAATTTGCTTATAATCGAAGTATTCATTCTGCAACTAAATTTTCACCATTTGAAATGGTTTATGTTTTAACCCATTGTCACCTTTGGATTCAACTTCTTTACCTTTGAGTAACCGTGTAAACTTAGATGGCAAAAAGAAGGCAGAATTTGTAAAGATGATTCATGAAAAGGCACGGCTGAACATTGAAAGGAGGACTAACCAATATGTCCAACAAGCCAACAAGGGACGCAAGAAGGTAGTTTTTGAACCCGGAGATTGGGTTTGGTTGCACTTAAGGAAGGACCGTTTTCCGGAGAAACGGCGTTCAAAACTCCTACCTCGGGGTGACGGGCCATTTCAAATAGTGGAACGCATTAATGATAATGCCTACAAGCTTGACTTACCAGGTGAGTATAGTGTCAGTGCAAGCTTTAATGTTGCTGATTTGTCTCCTTTTGATGTAGGTGATGATTTGAGGACAAATCCTTCTCAAGAGGGGGAGAATGATGCAAATCAAGGACCAAATGATGCAAACCAAGGAGCTGGACAAGTTGATCATACACTTGGGAATGGAGCTGAATATGGACAAGACCCATTATCACTTCCAAGTGGTCCAATTACAATACTTAGAGCCAAACGTTTCAAGGAAGCGCTAAATGGGCTAATCCAAGCGAATTGGGCTGATTCTAAAAAGACCAAGATGGACTCAAATAATAATCAAGGCTTAGTCCATGTCATCAAAGCAATTGAACTTAGTCAAGCACACAAAACTTGACTAGCATCATTGAACTTAGTCAAGCACACAAAACTTGACTAGTATCATTGAACTTAGTCAAGCACACAAAATGTGACTAGCATCATTGAACTTAGTCAAGCACACAAAACTTGACTAGCATCATTGAACTTAGTCAAGCACACAAAATGTGACTAGCATCATTGAACTTAGTCAAGCACATAAAATGTGACCAGCATCATTGAACTTGTTTATGCTGATATTTGTATTGTTTTAAATTTAGTTATGACTTTTCCTATTCTTGGAGGGTTGTTCCAAGTATATATAGATGGGTAGCTCAAATTTGAATGGCATATTATGTTTTCAGATCAAGTTAATCTTGTGAGGTCTTGCGTCCTCTTTGTTCTTAAAAGAACTTTTGAACTTATCAAGTTAATCTTGTGTCATTCAAACAACCAAACTTATCACCTTGATTGTTGAATCTTGGTGTGGCGTTTTCAATCCTTCGTAGTCTTGGTTTTCATCTGGTTAGGTGACGGGTCAAGGCTCAACCAATCTTGTCTACACGATCTTGGGGTTCTAATCCCATTGTTATTGGGTTTCATCACAATTGTTGGTGAAGTTCATATCATTTGGTATCAGAGCTTTGGTTCTAAGATAAGTTTGACTATCTTTTATATTCATTTTTTTATTTCCTATTCCCTGCTGTAGAGAAAAAAAATCGTCAAAAAAAGAGAGAAGAAAAGTGATTACAGTAAGAAAATTTCCTCTTTTCAGGTTTCTCACCTTATTCATGTTCTTGATCTTTTGATGAGTTTTGGTTGTTTCTCATTTTTTAATTGCTGCTAAGATTATTTTGAATTAGTTTCTTGAAGTTTGATTAAGACCAAAAGAAGACACAAAAGAGTGGAAAAAGGCAAGAGTGTGTGAGACCATAAGAGGGTAAAAGTCGTTTAGAGTGAAAACACGAGTGCGAGTGTATCAAATTCTTGAGTGAAACACGTGAGGGAGTGCTTGTGAGGATTCTAACCTTGTTTTGCAGATTTTAAATATGTCCAATAATCAAGAAGAAGATACAACCGAAGAAGTTCGATAACATGCAGTTCCGAACCTCCAAATGCAAGCGTTGTTAGGGGAGATGAGGCGTATGTTGAGGGATGAATTAGAACCTATTCAGGAGAGGTTGGACAGGGTAAAAGCGGGAACTCCTAGGGAACAGCAACAAGACATCCGCAATAGGCAGCAAGGTGGGCATGTTCCGTGGCGCAACACTACTTCTAGTGAGCAAAGTGGGTCAAACACTCGACCTACAGCATCCGAGAGAAGACGTAGGCACACTGAAACAAATTTATCGGCAAAACAAGAAGAACAAGAAGAAAAGCAAATAGACTAGACAAGCACGGAACACACTGGCAAAGAAAGTCAGTACTTTGAAAAAGGTGATAGTGCCCCTATCTCATTTTCGGGAGGCCCTACCAATCCCTCTGTCCTTACTAGTTTCAAGAATCATATTGCTGGAGCTATATGGTTGGCGAAGTAAGTCTTCATCCTTAGTGTATAGTAAATCTGTTGTTAACGGTTATATCTTGTTAATATTGATCGTTCATATTTGTTTTGGTTGGTTTTCTTTTTTGTTTACAACATCGACCCCTACTTAGGTGCATAAATCATGGAGCACATGTGGCTGAGTGGGATCTAGAATGCCACCCCGAGTAAGAAAGACTTAAAGAAATTATAGATGGATTTGGGTTGAGTCCCCTGATCGGTTGCTCGTACACGCACGCCAACAAGACACTGATTGTTATGTTTGTGGAGAGATGGCAACCAGAAACTAATACATTTCACCTTTCTTTTGGTGAAATGACAATTACCATTGACGATGTTGCGATGGGCAGATCCGTCTCAGCCGTACTAATGGACAACAACGATGCAACCAAATTATTGGTGCAAGGGCTAGGAGTTTCGTTCGGTGATGCGAAGGAGAAGGTCAATAAAGGGAAAGGGCAATTTGTGGCTAAGCACTGGTTGAAAGCCCGATTTGGTACCCCCAAGCAAGCGAACGTCTCTTAGCCCCTAGTGGAGTGCACGGCGAGGACATTTCTATTATTCTTGCTAGGGTGCACGTTGTTCTGTGACAAGACATCAACACAGGCACCTGTCGCTTATCTTCAATTGCTCATGATTCATACATACTCATGGGGTGTCGCATGTCTTGTATATCTGTATCGTTAGCTTGGACATGCGACGAGGGCCTCAGTTTGTCAGATTGCAGGGTATCTCACCTTGCTTGAGGTATATATGCATCATTTCACACTTAATGTTTGTTTTATATCAAAGATGTTTCAATAATGATTTTAATGCAAAATGTGTATGATAAGGTTGGTTGTATGACCATTTTCCTTTAATTCGTCCTTGTGTCAACTCTTCATATCAATAATCTACCATGGACGCAAATGTGGGCCCCAAAAAAAGAGATGCGATTAGCTGAGGATCACGTGGTCACACTGCGTAAGGCATTTGATATGTTACGCCCTCACGAGGTCAATGACAAAGTTTAGGAATTCAATACAGTTTTATTTACAACTACGACTTTGAGTAACATTTTGTTGTTGGTTTAATTATTTATATTGAATTTTTTCAAGTATATTGGGACCCATACTTTGATTTGAGAGAGACTCGAACAATCTCAGAGCTTCTTTTTTTTTATGGTTGTATAAAGTGTTTGGACGTTGTGGAACCTTATTATCTTGATAGGGTTCTTCGCCAGTTAGGTCATGTACAGACAATTCCTTCATGGCCTCTTTGTCCATTAAAAGCAAGTTGGGGTTCCTCAGCGGGTCAATACCAAGTGAAGTATTACTATGATCAGATATGGAAAAGATGGGATAGTGGTGTACTTTCTGCTCGAGCACGGGGTGAATGTCTACGCAGTACATGGGATGCAGCTTCGAACTACCTCGAGTGGTTTACATCTATATCTCACCCGATCATTGAGAACCTAGCACGTCAGGATCTTGCCAACCGTCAACAAAGATATATGTTTGATGATGATACCACCCTAGTAGTAAAGTTCGCATTCCTTTCTTTTTTCTTTATATTGAATTGGATTTATCTGTTACTCACACGTAATTGTTGATTTGCATTGGGATATGTACAACAGCGAAACAGACGAGCCCTGGACATCGCATTACAATGGATGTCCATGCCTGAACCAGAAGTAACAGTTCGTAGTGCGATAATCACCATGAAGTCAATTGTTGGTGTGCTATCTGAACTGAACATCCACGATGAAGCTAAGCCTTCCTCTACGATGGAAGAAGAGCAAGGGCAGGGGCAGGAGCCATCAATTCCAAGGCGCGATGAAGCGGATCCGTCAGAGGTTAGAGCATATTCACGCAAACAGAGAAGACAATAACTTCATTAGCGTTTGTTTTTTTTTTTTTTTAAGGTGCAAGTACATGTAATGAATTTGTTTGTTATCTATCATGTATCTTAATACGATTTGCAAAATTTGTTGAATGAAATTCCTTTTATGTTGATACTATTATGTATGTATTAGCTGTTATTTTCACCTTGTGTATGTATCAAGCATGAATTCAAAACTCATTGAACACTTTTAAATCATTCAAAACTAATTGAAATTATGATTAAACTATAGCGGGTCGGGTCAAGCCCATGGGTTACGGGTACCCCATCTTACGAGTAGCGAACGGTACCCCCGCCGCCCAAACTAACTCGAAATTATTGCAAACATATCAAAAACATGATGGAATGTATCTCAATGCATAATGGAAGGAAGAAATGGGAAAAAACCCGGGAAAAGTGAGGGTCGGCCTTCAAGGACTGATCCTGGTGAAGGAGGGTCGGTCTTAGTAGGTCGACCAGAACCTCTCTGTTCTGCTGAACAAGATCGACCCCCTTTAAATAGGTCGGTATATGACTACCGACCCTCATATTTCCTGGTTTTCCACATTTTCCCCTTCCATCATGCATTGGGATGCATTGCATCAAGTTTTTGACATGTTTGCAATAATTTCGGGTTAGTTTGGGTGGCGGGGTACCGTTCCCCACTCGTAAGGTGGGGTACCCATACCCCACATTAGAGTTACAAGTAGGGAAAGGTACCCCACCACCCAAACTAACCCGAAAATATTGAAAACATGTCAAAAACACAATGGAATGCATCCCAATGCATGATGGAAGGAAGAAATGCAAAAAAACCCAGGAAATATAAAGGTCGGTCATCATAAACCGACGTATTTAAAGGGCAGCCTGTCTTAGAAGTTCGACCAAAACTTCTCAGTTCGATTGAACAGGACCGACCCCCCTTTAAATAGGTCAAACTATGATGGTCGACCCTAATATTTCCCAGGTTTTTTATGCATTTCTTCCTTCCATCATGCATTGGGATGCATTTTATCAAGTTTTTGACATGTTTGAAATAACTCTGAGTTAGTTTGGGCGGCGGAGTACCGCTCCCCACTCGTAAGGTTGGGTACTTGTACCCCACATTAGAGTTACAAGTAGGGAACGATACGTCGCCGCCCAAACTAACTTCTTCCTTCCATCATGCATTAGGATGCATTCCATCAAGTTTTTGACATGTTTGCAATAATTTCGGGTTTGTTTGGATGGCGGGGTACCGTTCCCCACTCGTAAGGTGGGGTACTTGTACCCCACATTAAAGTTACAAGTAGGAAAAGGTACCCCACCACGCAAACTAACCCGAAATTATTGCAAACATGTCAAAAACTTGATAGAATGCATCCCAATGCATGATAGAATGAAGAAATGTGAAAAAACTCGGGAAATATAAGGGTTGGTCGTCATAAATCGACCTATTTAAAATGGGGTCGGTCTTAGAAGGTCAACCAGAACCTCTCTGATTGGTTGAACAGGACTAACCCCCCTTTAAATAGGGCGGTCTGTGACGACCATTTCCTAGATTTTTTTGCATTTCCCCCTTCCATCATGCATTGGGATGCATTCCATCAAGTTTTTGACATGTTTGCAATAATTTCGGGTTAGTTTGGGTGGCGGAATACCGTTCTCCACTCGTAAGGTGGGGTACCCGTACCCCACATTAGAGTTACAAGTAGGGAAAGGTACCCCACCACCCAAACTAACCCGAAATTATTGCAAACATGTCAAAAACTTGATGGAATGCATCTCAATGCATGATGGAAGGAAGAAGTTAGTTTGGGAGGCGGGGTATCGTTCCCTACTTGTAACTATAATGTGGGGTACGGGTACCCCACCTTACGAGTGGGGAACGGTACCCCCGCCTCCCAAACTAACTCAAAATTATTACAAACATGTCAAAGCTTGATGAAACGCATCCCAATGCATGATGGAAGGGGAAAATGCAAAAAAAATCCGAGGAATATTAGGGTCGGCCGTCATAGACCGACCTATTTAAAGGGGGGTCGGTCTTGTTCAACCAAACAGAGAAGTTCTGATCTAACTTCTAAGACCGACCCTCTTTCACCAAGATCGGTCCTTGATGGCCGACCCTAATATTTTTTGGATTTTTTGCATTTCTTCCTTCCATCATGCATTGGGATGCATTCCATCAAGTTTTGACATGTTTGCAATGATTCTGAGTTAGTTTGGGCGGCGGGGTACCGTTCCCCACTCGTAAGGAGAACTTTGACGTAACATACATATATACAGAAAGAGAACTATAATTCAAACATCCAAAACAACATAATACCATTCGAAAACAAAAAATATGTCTATATCATCAACATTGAAGTCAATTACATCTTTTGTATCCACATTTCAAAAAAAGAAAGTCTATACATATCCACATTTCCCTATTTGTCAACATTTTCAAAAAGAAAAAAACATGACTAAACATGTCAACATTTCCAAAAAAGCATGTTGGCATCCCCTTACATATCAACATATCCACATCCCTCTACATATCAACATTTCCAAAAATAAAACAAGTCTAAACATGTCAACATTTCCAAAAAAACATGTTGACATCCCCCTACATATCAACATTTCCAAAATAACTAGTCATCGTCTAAGCCAACTGCTATATCTTGTCTATCACCCGCATTGCTTGTCACTTTTCTACCATCAACATTGAAAATAAAATAAGGGGTTTCCCATTCATGTGTCTGTCGTAGTCGGAATCTATGTCAATTTGGTGATATAGGAGGTATCGGTGATGCAGGGGCAAACGTAACCTGTGGAAAGTACAACATTACAATCATTATTTCCATTATTCTATAATTTACATTGAAACAAAATACAAAAAAAATATATTTTTTACCTGCTCAAAGTAGTTATCATTCACGTAACGAATGCCAATCACTCGCCTCAATGGGATTGGTGGAGGTTTGGTTCTGAGGGGCAAAAATGTAAGACATTGTTGTATAGATAAAAGAAACAACACGACATTGGTTGATGCTATCAACAACCCTATATCTGGGAAAGTCACCCACTTCTCTTGGGGTGCCACATGGTCATTATATTGTAGAGAACTCATAATCTCTTGAACCCTCTCAACACTACCGAAAAGTGTCGTGTAGTGTGCCTCAAACTTTTGTACCTCTCTCAATAAGTCACCTCTGACTTCGTTCCAACCGTTTGTTCCCATGCACATGGACTCAGCGATGACTCGGTACCCACAATGTCCATCGGCCATAGCATCTCTGACATGGGCTATGTATTGATGCCAACCCAGAGGGAGTTGATCTAGATATCCATGAGATCCATGAGACATTTGCAAGCGTGTCTTGTGGACCTTACTTGGTTCATCATTCTTCGGTCAAGTGGAGTACGCAGAACATGCTAAAAAAATGAGATATCTCATTTTGTAGACCGATCACTCTTCCTAGTCGGCCGCCCTTTTGTTTTCTTCTTGCGTGCGAGCAAAGTGAGAGAAGAGGTCAATGGAGCAACTATCTCTCTGATTTTCTGTACAATTTTTGCTCTTCCAAAGGTATTAGAACTATTAAATTTATCCTCAAGTAGACCCATCTCAACCCTAAAATTGAAATCCATCTCGTTGTCCTCTACTTTCACAAAAGTAAGATCTAGTTTTTTCCCATGGGCATCCACATCAGCTAGAGGTATGGGCATGCTAGATTGCTTACACAAAGCAAGCTCGTGTGCGCATGGCAATCCATGCGTTCTGCGTACCACACATCAACATAAATTTTGGTCCAACCCAATACTCTCAACCCGAGCTAACTCCTCCCATATCTTGTCTAGTGCAGCTCTAGAGATGAACCCACACAAATGCATGATTAATGTAGAATCTTGGAAGTGATACTGAACAATATTCAAACTTTTTTCAAATGATGACTTGATCTCTGTGTGTTGCAAAGCGAACATTGTATTGATTGCAGTTCATGATGTCTCGAAGTTGCCTTGAGAAGACCCTAAAGTTCTCTTCAACTTGGAATGTGCACTCTCCACCCTATTGGTTGTAGTATTACCAATGTGCATAAATTGATTTGTCCACGCTTTCACAAATCTTTCCCTGTGGAGTACCAACCAATATCGATATACGTAAAAACCTCAGGGTACTCAGCATCCTCTTCAAACAATACATTTTTCTGATGATTGTATTCCTCCACTGTTTCAAAAAAAACCAATTCATTCCACTTCCTCATAAAAGCTTCAAAGTCCTCATTCTTTGCAAACTTGCTCTTTGAGTTGGCCAACACGTTCTTGTTTATGTGCCATATACATAACAAATTCATTGTATCAGGGAACACACAGGAAACAACGTTCATCAAGGCCAAGTCCCTGTCTGTCACAATTATCTTGGAAAGAGACCACCCATCCAACAACTCCCTCAATTTTTGTAGTGCCCACATGTAATTTTCTTTATTTTCAGATGCCCATAGACACAAATGCCACTGAAAATGTCATATCCGTCGATGTGACACCAACAATCTCCAGTAATGGAAATCTGTACTTGTTTGTCTTGTATATACAGTCCATCAGAAGCACATATGAGAAACACCTCAAAAGATCCACTGAAATAGGATGAGCCCAAAATATATCTTTAACAAACATCAATGTCTTCTTCGCACCTGTGTCACTCTACGTGCTTCTCTTCCTCCAACAGTTGTTGCATCTGAGATTTGCTTCCATATTCAAACAACCTATGCTTCTGTCTGGCATTGTATATTGTCTTCAGTGTCGATGTATTACCGACACTTCTTTCCTTTAAAGTCATCAATATGTCTTGGTTGGGCATTACTCTTTGACATTTGTACCATGACTTCTACTTCATCATTATTCAACCTTTCGGCGTACGAGTGTTTTTCAAAGTACTTCGCAGAGGTGCGGTTATGGGTGCCACATGCAACTTTTAACGTCCACTCACAGTCCTGAGGATTCTTTCCATTTAACAAGAAAGGACATCCACACTTTTTCGTGCTAGTTTGACTCTTGTTTGCCTTCTTACCAACAGAAGATTGTTGAGCAATGGATCTATGACAACCATATCTCTCACAAGCAAAATTGACCCAGGCTCGCCTACCATTACCCCCAACATCTGAGTTTCAGATTATGATCACTAAACCATTCCTTCTGTTAGGGGTGAACTGTTCGGTGTAATTAATGACTATTGCAAGTTCTTCACCCTGAAATTATGTAAAATTTTATAATTAAACAATAAATAAATAAAAATTGTCATTGACGACATCAAATACACCCAAATGCATAAAATAACAATTGCATGCACAAAAAATTGGATAAGTGTAATAAACAGGAAAGTCAGCCATTTAGGATTGACCGTTGTAAAGTAAGGTCAACTTATTATGATCGACCCTCATAAAGAAAGGTCACCCACAAATGGCCGACTCTACTGTACAACAATCGACCTCGCAGGACCGACCTTCAACCAAATTTTTTAGAAAAAAAATTGTCATTTTCATTCGCACACAACCAAAACTTACCTCTTCTTGATGTACGTGGTCACGAGAATAATTTCTTTTGGCCATATTAATTGAAATCTGTGTTGATGGTGTTGTTTTTTGAATGATTTAACCTAAAAAATTAAATAATCATCCATTCAATAAAACATTCAAAAAAATCGTTGAACATTGGCGAAAAAATCCTTGCAATAGTCTACTTACCACGATTACGACGTGTAGAGAAATATAATGACGTTGCTTGGGCGTTGGCGTTGGAGAGAAGAAGAAGAACCGGTAGTGTTGCCATTGGAGAGAAGAAGAAGACGGTGAGGTGAGAATAGGAGGGATATGTTTTTTCTTTTAAGGTTAGTTTAGTAAATTTAATTGATGATATTTTAGGAATAAATAAAAAAAATGTGGAATGAGGTGTAGATAGGTTTATTTAGTTGCTCTCTAAATTAAAGATAAATGAGTATTATTTACTGCGTTGCCATTAATTATTATATTATTAAGAAATCGATTAAAAATAAAATAGACTTGAAAAAATAAAGAGACATACGGAGGGTAATAATAGTTCAGGAGTTTGAAGGAAAAAAGAATTCCTTTCTTGGAAGATGTTGGGTCGTGAACGATTGAGAGAGTACGAAATCTACGAGGAAAGGGCCCTAACGAGATAAAGGAATAAGAGCGCTGAAGAATACCTCACCCATTCTCTGCGTTAGGAAGGTGACAAACTTCGCACAAACAGAGCAAGAACGAGATGATCCAAGCCCTTCGCTGCGTCAAACGAAAGGAGTAGAAAGGAGGCGTATTTGAGAGTCTCGGGTCCGAGAACCAAAGATATTCGCCACTGCTATCTAGATCGAACTAACGTAATCCTTTCTTTGTGTTAATCCTTCGATTAGTAAAGTAGAACACCTTAAAATCTGATAGGACAAACTGACCTCTTCGATTCAAAAGTTAGGGCATCAAAATAGGTGTTCAAGATAAGTGATTACTCCGATTTTATGTGGGTTGCCAATCCTATTGAGAGGAACATCTTGATCTAGTGATTTGACAACCCACAAGATAAGTGTTCCTCACAATAGCCACTGTGAGGCAGTTAGGGCATCATTAGGACAAGATGATCTCACAATAGGCGTTCCTTATTAATAGGTTTTAATTATGCGGGGTGCCAAATCACTAATAGCAACTGTGACACAGTTTATCCTGATTTTAAAAGGCTGACAACGCAAAATTGACACACTATTATTCTCAGTATAATTAATTTGAAAGATTCAAATAGAGAAGAAGGTTAGATGTACATTATTGAATTAGTGCCCAAAGAGTGTTTGGAGAAATGCCAAGCAGAAATAAAGATTTTTATGTAAAGAAATCTTACAAACACATACACATATTGATTTAAAGGAATGCTACAATGAAGAGTTTAGGCTCTCATGTGAAGCCTAAAACTCTAATACTAAATTAGAAGTATATTAGTATGGCATTTGCTTGTTGCTTCTTTCAATAGATTCTAAGTTATTACAACGTGGTAATTGTAGAGGCTTCAAAAAACTCTAAAGGACTAAGATGTGCTACAATTCAAGGGAGTGGCGTCCATAGAGACTGTGAGTGATACTCTGCCTTACCCTTTTTGCTTGTACCATCATCTGTATTTATTTTGTAAAATGCTATGTGAAAAAAAAGTGAAATAGTTTTTTTTTATGTTTTCAACGATTAGCCCTGAAGTGAGTTTTAATATTCAGTGTGAAGTGATTAAATATTTTTAGGGTGTTTTGATAGAACAATCGTTTTGATGGAAAACCTCATGTTTTATTGAAAGGGTAGCGAGTGATGTTGCATTCATCTGTAGTTATGCTTGGAATTGTAGCATGGAAGTTTCAAATTGATGAAATACATTGGAGTTGAGAAAATTGTATTATTAGAAACAATGTTACTAAGGTCCTCGCCTGGAAATTGTCCAGGCATAGGCACATCAAAGTGGCGCTCGCCTTTTTGCGCCTAGGTGTGCCTTGTGCCTCTTTGATGCATGCCCTTTTTTATATATATTTTTGTTTGGTTAATTAATATTTGAGTTTTAGTGAATAATAACATTAAAAAACTAATAAAATATAATTAAATAATATCATTACACATCTTAAAATACAATTACAGGTTATAACTTACAACAATCTTGCCTTGCCCTAATCTAAAATGAAAAGAAAGATGCAAAGGGGAGGCATTCCAACGGCAGCAGGGAACAACAACCTTCTTCATCCATCGATCTAGGTATGTTCTTCTTCCTTCTTTCTTCTTCTTCTTCTTCTTCTTCTTCTTCTTTCTTTCTTTCTTTCTTTCTTCTTCTTCCTTCTTTCTTTCTTCTTCTGGTTTTTTTTTTTCTTCACGTCCTGCAACCTCTGCTGCTGCTGCTGCTACTACAAGAGGAGGGGAGGAGGACGGGGGGAAGAAGAAGCAGGAGAGGTGTTGCTGCTGCTGCTGCTTCCCCCATCCCCCATCCTCCTCCCCATTCTCCTCCTCTTCCGTTTCTCTATTTCCTGGCATTTTGTGCAAATGAAAATTTGAAGAAAATTTTGCCCTTGAGGAGGACAAGTGACACTAGTTCCTATTTCCAAATAGAACTTTGAAATTTTGAAATTTGAAATTAAAATATGATCATGTAATGATGACTAATAGATTGATGAATTTGCCAATTTGGGAAGTTTGAAACTTTGAAAGTTTGAATGTTATAACTTATAATGCTCATAGCCTCATTCTTTTGATCATATAGTTATATAACTTATATTATATGATGCTATGTAACTTATGTGTTATGATAGGACATAAATTCGTTTTATTTAATGTATAGTTTGCTTATCTTTTGAATTTATGGTTCATTGATTGATAATAAATCTATAAAAAAAATGTTTTTTCATTTCTGTGCCTTGCGTCACTCGGGTGCGCGCCTCGCCTTGCGCCTCAGGTGTCAGAGGGATCCTTCACCTTGAGTGCGCCATGCGCCCTTAATAACATTGATTAGAAATTGTTTCAATTGTTCTAAATTACATTTGTCATTGATTTAAGTTTCAAAATCATACACAAGTTGGAAATGGATGTCAATTATGTCAAGAAAAGGTGGTTGGTTGATTATGCTCATTGGAAATTGGTGACTCAGATTGTATCTCATTATTTGTATTTTGGAAATTGGCGGATTATGGTATGTGATTCTTGGGACATAATTGATATCTCATTTCTGGTTAAAGAATGTTTAATTACTTAGTAAAAGATAAAACTATAGTCTTTTGAAAATAAACTTTTTTTTTATGTTATTTTATAATAGTATTAGCAGTTGGTTGATTGGAATGGATCCAGTTGATGTCCAAGTCTATAGTATTGGGTGACTAGCACACAATTTTGTAGAGTCAAACTAGTAGCCTTTTAATTACCTGGTGATATGGGACGTCTTGTTATTTGAGGTTATGAGTGTTACTTGAAGATCACTGATACTATTCCTTTTGATCCTTGCCATGTATGGTATGCATTTGGGTGCAATCCCCAAAGACAACACAGGGATTGCTAGATTGGCATTTAGACGTTAGGGTTTATCCTGGGAGTGTGTGTCGATACCGAGTTACTTTTCCAGATGTCGACATCTTTGACTGCACATGTGAAGAAATGATTAACGATAACCCGAGCCGAAAAAGCGTTGTTAATGGTGAGGAGCGGCTATGTTCCTGGGCTGAAAATTAGGACAAGTGAAGATGCTGAGACCACGAATAGGGTCAATGGCTTCTCCTAGCTAGTTAAGTATGGAGAATATTTTGTGCCCTTGACCGAGGGACACATATAAGTTGTGTTCTTACTGAAGCTCATTGTGCATGGATCCGCGTGTTTAAGTCATGCATCATAGTATGCATATGTTATTACTTATCTTGCATTCTTGTATTTTCTTTCATTGATTAGTTGTAGTTACCTATTATTTGGTTATGGTAATGATGGTTTGCCAAAACATTACTCATTGGGCTAGTTGAACTCATCACTCTATTCTATTTTTTAGTATTTACGAGGTAATAGAAAACTTTGAGCAGGCTAACGTCGAGGAACTAGACTATATACCAAAGAGCGTGTAGGGCCATTTTCTAATATATTGCTCATGACTTTTAAGACTAGGTAGCTTATTTGTATTTAGTGTAAAAGGGACCTTCATTGTTATCTTTTTAACCTTTTAGTAAAATTACTCTTATCAGATCTCATTAAATTACTTAGTATCATTGAGATTGTTATAGTAGTTGAATTGTTATAACTATGAAATTCGTTTATGGTGAGTGGATGAATGTGATATACATGACATGAATGGAGTATGATGTTGGTGATGGTTATATGACATGTTATAACAGGTGTTTCTAGGTTCAGGGAATTTTGGGAATGCCCAAAATACAGAGGAGATTTTGTCAAAATTTTGATGGATATTTCTTGTGATATGTGTTTACAAAAATAAAATAAAAAACAATACCCAAGCATCATGCAAAGAAGGCTTGCTTAGGCCAAAGAGAGTTTCAAGGAGTTCCCTTTGCCAAAACGATAAATTGAGGGGAAGGAGAGAGGAAGTGTAGAGATGGAGGTACGAGGAAGTGTACGACTATAAGTAGTTGTGTCTCCATGCGATCACAAAGAGGGCAACACCATCCTTTGATTGCGCTTCATTAAACCCCAAGGTAACAGTTTTACGAAACCCTAACCCTTGTTGGTGGTAGTCATCTTCGGGGGCCATGCTGATACCTCCTTTCTAATCTTCTTTTTGACTAGATGAATTACTTGAATGGAAAGGTGTTATTGTAGGGATGTAACACCTTAGAGTAAAGGGTTAGAACAAAGAGGGTTTTATATTACTAGTTAAATCTCTAATCAAATCCACTTATTTGAAGCTCAAAGAGGTTTAAAAGAAGCATACATTTTTTTTTTCTTTTCTCTTTTTTTTTAGCATTGTAAACACTTCTGGTAAAAAAAAAAAAGTGTATATGAATTTGTATTGTTCACAGAAAAAGGAAAAACAATCATGTTTTTTGGCTCATAATTTGGAAAAGGTGGTTTTTTTACTCTATTATTCTATATGATGATTCATGTTTATTTTGAAATGTATAGACTAATTTTTTTTATTAGAGTTAGCATGCAAATGTTCATTGAAAAGGGTTGTAAACCTTGTCCCTTTGGTATGGAATCCCTTACATACGCAGAATCAGGAATTCAGAATAAACTTTGTAATGTGAAGGTACTTATGGGAGTAGTAATTTGAAATATACATGATTTTATCATCTCAGTTTGGTATTTAGAAATATGATGTTGACAATGCTGGTTTACTTGTAAACAAGTCATTTCAAGCATCAATCATTTTAATGGAATTTGAGTGTTGTCACTAAGTACTATAACATGAGGTGGGTTGTTTCTTTACCACTCAGTGAAACTTGGTGGGTTGGTTTATATTGTCTTTGGATCCAATCTCATTTGTAAATAGATATAATGTATGTGTATATGTATGTACATGTGTAATCCTTTTCATGCAAAAAGTTGAGAACACAGGGTGTATTTATTTTTTCCAATCTTCCAATATCACCCTTCTTTATCTCATTATTATATTTTCTTTTGAATGATGAAAGAGAGCCATTATTGCCCTTCTCTATCTTATTACCAGTTAAATGTTTCTATCTGTATCTGTTCTAGTTGTTTGAATGGCTTGCAAACTTTCCAAATATCTTAAAAGCTAGCATGTAATTTTCTATTGCATTGTATTGTTTTTATATATATATATATATTTGACAAGAAACAATATAATTTATATTAAGAGCAAGTAATATGTACATCCTAAATTTGTGATGGACGAGATGCCCTCTTTCTATGATGAAATCCAGCCCAAAATTGGACCCTGGCCTTTTAACCAATCACCCAGTTTGAATCCTTTGGATAGCTTACTCGCGCTATCCCACAGTAATGCTAAAAAGAAGGAATCCTCCCATATCTCTTTCCACAACCTAGTCTTATCCACAAAAAGTCAATTATTCCTCTCCTTCCATGTAGTCCAAACTACTGCAAAAATAGTGACTCTCCAGTAGTCCTTGATTTTTCCCAAAGGAATTCCTCCCTTTGGAAAGCCCCAAAGTTGTTGGTAGTGATTCCCATTGCATGATTCTGTTCCATTTTCCTCATATCTGTTTGGCAAAGTCACATCCAGTAAAGACATGCTTACTTGACTCACCATCCTTTTTGCACAAACAACACCAATGAGGGAAGATTGCCCAATGTTGAAATCTTCGTTGTAGCATGTCAACACAATTTAACTTCCCATGCGCAATTGCCCATTCTAGAAATTTGGCTTTAGATGGAACATGAGCTTTCCATATGAAGTTATCAGGAAAATGGACATTGGTAGTGGATTTTGAGGAATGAAATTTAGGTGCGTGAATAATGACTGGGAGGAGAATTGACCGAAAGCTTCCAATGGACAAATGACTCTATTCCTCACATCCGATAATTGGACAATTGCAAGATAGTCAAGTAAGGTCATAACTTCCTCTGATTCACGAGTCTCCTTCTCAGGTGTAAATCCTAGTTACACCCCCTAGCCTTAACACCCCACTATCCACCACAAAAGCTATGATGGGTTGATTATGCATAGTGGACAAATGATAGATTTCGGAAAATAAGGTTTGAAAGCTATTTGTCACCAAGGATCCTTCCAAAATATAATGAAGGAGCCATATCCCACTTTTAGTCTTACTAAGCTAGAGAAAATGGGTTAAAGAGAGTGAATAAATTTCCAAGGGCTCCTATAGGTTGCTTTGGATAGCAGGCTAGCATTTCTTGAATTAACTTGAATCCCATGACAACTCCTTATGACCTTAGCCCAAAGCGAGTCTTTTTCCTCTAGAAATCGCCATAACCATTTACTGACCAAAGCCTTATTTCGCAATTCCAGGTTCCCAATGTCCAGTCCTCCTTGGTCCACCCATCTCCTAACCACTTCCCAACTTATTAAGCACCCTCCTTTCCTTTTGTCTTCACCTTTCCAAAGGAATTGCCTCATCATTCTTTTTATCATCTGGGCCAATTTCCTCGAAATTTTAAAGGCCAATATGAAGTATGTAGGTATGGCCTCCAAAACTCCTTTCACGAATGCTTATCTTCTCCCTTTTGATAGGAAACTTCTTTTCCATCTATCAAGCCTTTTAGATATTGTTTTGGATAATGGGTTCCCAAAAATTGAATTTTAATGGATTACTCGCCAATGACAGACCTAGATATCGCAGTGGCCATTGACCTATTTGACACCCACACATAGAAGCAAGCCCAACCAAGTCCTCTTCCATCATACATACACCTGCTACTTGACTTTTTTTTTCTAGATTCAATTTCATCCTTGAGATCCAACATAGGCCCCGAGTGATTCTAAGTGTATTTAGCAAACTAAACCCATCATTTTCCACTAGGAATAGGCAGTCATCTGCAAATTGGAGGTGAGCCACTTGAATTCGGTCCTTGCCTATTTTAAGACTTTGGACCACTTTAGCTTATGTAGCTTTGTCCATCATTCTCCTAGGACATCCACCACCAGGATGAAAAGGAAAGGTGACTATGGATCACCTTGTCTTAGTCTTCTAGATCCATGGATCTTCCCCAAGGCCGACCATTAATCATAATAGAGTATGAAGTAGTGTTTAGACATCCTTGGATCCACCTCCTCCACTTAGTCCCAAAGCCTTTCTTGAGTAATACAGTCCAAAAAATCCCATCTAACCATATCATAAGCTTTAGCAAAATCAATTTTAAAGATAGTCCCTTCCTTTTGGTTGCCCCTATATTCCTCCACGGCTTCATTTGCAATCATAATAACATCTGTGATTTGTCTCCCTTTAACAAAAGTTCTTCATGTTCTAAGGTTTAGTTGTTATTGTTTAAGGGGGGGCACAACAAATGCTTTGTTGGCAAAACTAGAAGTAATGAATAATAAGGTCACTGAAAAACTTTAGGTCCATGATGAACCAAAATTTTTTTTTGAACATGGCCTAGAAGGTGGAGCCCTATTTTAGTTGATGTATGGAAAGATCTAATGTTATAGTAGTTGTTTCTATTTTTCAGCGGTTTCTATTCTTCTAGTTATTTCTATTATGTACCGCTTTTTGGTGGAATTTAGTTACAAATAGAGGCTTGGAAAGTTGTTTGATAACAAGCTGCCCTTAATTCTAGTGTTTTTCTTTTCTTTCCCCCCCTCAAATTCTCAACATGTAATATTTTTCCTTTTTTTAGAAGAAATGATAATTTTCGATCCCATGTAGTTTGTAAAAAGTTTAATTGAGTTGAGTTGAGTTGAGTTGGAGAAATTATAATTTTATTATGGAATAAAAGCAAATATGAAGAAGGTCGGACTTCAGTGCAATGGTTGAGATTGCTCCATTGAGTTTGAATTCGAAAACTAGCTCTCTTATATGGATGTAAGGTTGCGTATGTAATCCTTCCCCAACCTCTCCATATCTTTGAATTTTAGTATGTGAACTATTATTGAAAACTCAAAAAGAACACAAAAGAAAAATAGAAGTTCCACAATGTTTTATCCAACATTGATTATATTCCGTTTTTCTACTAAATGAATCAAGTTCTTGAATCCATTTGTTTTTTCACACTTCATTGTGCAATAGAAAGGCATAGAGTAATGGGTTATATATATATAAATACAGCATGGCTTAAGGGCCCTAGGGAAGAACGCGAAATTGGTGCCTTCCTATCTTGGTTAGAGTAAGTCAAAATCTTCCTAGTTTGATCAACTGCTTTTCCTAGGCTCTTAATTCTTTAGTATCTTCTCCCGTAGGTCCTTTTTTTGAGGTATTGACTGATTATCACTCTTTTTTAGTGTTTCCCCTTATCCCTTTTTATTAAGAAACCTTAGTTTCCTTCCCAAGTCTAGATTTTTGGGTGGTTTTTGGTCCACGAAGAACTTTGCACCTTGGATGTTCTTTAGAGACGGATTTGGAATATTAGGCTTTCCCCGCATTGAATGCCTGTTCGCAAAGAAGGCGTGAAATCTTTGGAAGAACCATCTAGGGTGGTTGGTTTTTCCTTTTGGGGATCAATTGTGGGCGTTTCCTGATACGAATATTTGTCCAACTACTCTCAGGGACTATTGGTGGATTGTTGTTTTTTCTGTTGTTTTGGCAATTTGGAAAGAGAGAAATGCTAGGATTTTTTATGATTCTTGTAGGGATGAATTAGGGGTATGGGAGAACTCCCACTATTTAGCTTCTATGTGGGTTAGTGTGAGTGAGATATCCAGGAGTTTTGGTTTCAGACTTGTCCTGTGATTGGGGAGCAATTTTGTACTGTATTTAAATTGTGGCTTCGTACTAATGCCTTGGACATCTCATACCCTCTTTTGTAAGGCCCTTTTCATTAATATAATTATCTCATTTCTTGTCCAAAAAAAAGAAGAAAAAACATTGTTGTCCCCTTTGTTTGCAAGATGGAGATTCAGTTGATCATTTGTTCTTTGGCTGTGGTTTCTCCTTAAGGTTGTGGAAGAGGTGGAAAGAGATTTTGCTCAATAGGTTCAAAGTTCCTCAGAATTGTGAAGATTGTTTTTCTCTCATGCACTTAGTCCGGCTATCTAGGAGGTCTAAGGCCATAGGTAAGGTCATTTATTTTGCAGTAGTTTGGTCCATTTGGCTTGAGAGGAATCTTAGGTGTTAAAGATACCTCCAAGGATGGTCATTTTGTTTGTGAGTCCTCTAAACTAACAACGTCTAACTAGGTTGTAGTCTCTTGCCTTGCAAATGGTTACTCTAAGTTGCTCTAACCTTTTGGTTTGTTGTAGCTTGGCGGGAGTTTTGTTGGGTGTCTAAAAATAAACTATTTAAGTCCTCTTCAGAATATTGTAATCTCGTGTCTGAGATAGAATTTTCATATTCATGAAATCTTTTTTTTTTTTCTCACCAAGGCATGATTTGAAATGTTTTGCAAAGTTTGTACTTTTGGTTAGGATGAGAAGCATGCTAATAATCTGTAAGCATTGAATTCAGTACAACTTTTACAAGGGAATTGCCTTGGTGCAATGGTAAGTTTTTTCCATAGTGACTTAGATATCATGAGCTTGAACCTAAAACAACCTTTCCATTGATTTGTTTGAGGTTGCATATGACAATCTTTCCCTAAACATTACAATGGCAGGAATTTTTTGCATATATTTGTTTTTTTTTTCAACTGGTTTCATTTTTAACAATTGATAGCCTACTAAATGCTTAAAAGTATTCTTGATTGTTTTTTATTATTTGCCTAGGATCACCAATTATGTTTGTATGAGTTTCGCCCCACTATTTTGTGGCCACACATTCTCTCAAATTTAGTCGAGAATTTTATACGAGATGTCTAATAAATGATTCATGTTTTGGTATTTTTTTCTTTGTGTATGGTCAGGTAATGAAGGGCTTGTCTCAAAGGATTTTGGCCTCAAAATCTCCCAAAGAAAGTTCAACTGATTCTCCAAATAGAGATTTGAGATCTGTTGGTTTAGACCACAAAATTAGTGACACTAAGTTGTCCAAGGTTTCCTTATGGTCAAGTTTCTTTGGCTCTACTTTCTCAATCTTTGAAACACATACCGAGTCATCTGACTCATCTCATTCTGAAAAGAAAGCATCTAATTGTAGAACCTATGGGTGGACGACAGTGTTGAAGCG
The DNA here is from genome assembly GCA_035771175.1 of Paratinospora sagittata. Classification (NCBI taxonomy): domain Eukaryota; kingdom Viridiplantae; phylum Streptophyta; class Magnoliopsida; order Ranunculales; family Menispermaceae; genus Paratinospora; species Paratinospora sagittata. The sequence goes on along the minus strand of CM069595.1, from coordinate 35,789,686 downwards.
AGTTGTTCCTGGCAGCTCAATGAGGAGACTACAAGAGCGTTTAATAGGTTCAAGCAAGACTGGTGTCTCTAACTCAACTAGTGAAATATGGCTTCTTGGTGTACACTATATAGTTTCTCCTGATAGTGCTGTTGAGGGTAGTGGACTTGTGGAATTTGAGCATGACTTCTCATCAAGAATTTGGATTACATATCGAAAAGGTAGGATTGTGTTTGGTTCTTGAAAACATTTTTTTATTGGTTTTAGAAAACAACATGTTTTTGAACAAAAGTTGTAATAACTGTTTTTAAATTTATTAAACCAAACATTTATTTCTTCCTTTTCTTTTTTGGATGTAGAAACTATATCCAAAATTACAAACCAATTGGGCTAAAGTTTTCTATATTTATTTATTTTTGTTTATTATCTTTGTTTGTAGTGGTACAAGCTGTGAACCCCATGTAGTTGGGAAAAGGCTTAGTTGAGTTGAGTGGTAGTGGTACTGTGGTACAAGCTTTAGACTTCAGTTGCTCATGATCATGCCATTGAAAGAAAAACAAGTTGGATTATAGCTATTAATTGTCAAGGGCCTTGGTGCCTGAGGCACATGCTTGCATGAAGGTGCAAAAAAATACATGGAAAATATTATATATTCATTGGGGGGGGGGGGGGAGGATTTATCTGGTTTGCACTGATGAAATGATGTGAATTTGTCCTCCACTGTGTAGGTTTTGATGCCATTGGTGATTCAAAGTTCATCAGTGATGTCAGCTGGGGTTGCATGCTTAGAAAATATTATATATTCCTGGGGGGGATTTACATTGGTTTGCACTAATGAAATGATGCTGAATTTGTCCTCCACTGTGTAGGTTTTGATGCCATTGGTGATTCAAAGTTCACCAGTGATGTCAACTGGGGTTGCATGCTTAGAAGCAGTCAGATGCTTGTTGCGCAAGTACAGTGCTTTGCCCTTAACTTCATTTTCACATGTAATGCCTTGCTTTTCAGTAATTCCTCCGTTGTTTCAGCTTATGTTTGCTCATTTATGCTTCAGGCATTACTTTTTCATTGTTTAGGGAGATCATGGAGAAGGTCCTTGGAAAAGGTAAGATAAGATGTGTCTCATTCATCAACAGATTATCTAGATCGTGGAAATTAAAGCCATGTGTAGATAATAGATAATGATGATAAGTATTAATTTGCTGAGGTGAATGCTTATTCTTTGTTACTTCTTGGTCATGCAGCCATTTGATCAGGAGTATATCAATATTTTAAACCTCTTTGGTGATTCTGAGGCATCAGCATTCTCCATACACCATATTTTACAAGCAGGGAAGCCATATGGTCTTGCTGCTGGTTCATGGGTTGGCCCATATGCCATGTGTCGTTCTTGGGAAAATCTTGTTCGTTCCAAGCGAGCTGAGATTGACAATCACTCTTTATCAGTGTCCGTTTATGTCGTGTCTGGTGATGAAGATGGAGAAAGGGGTGGAGCTCCAGTTATTTGTATTGAAGATGTCGTGAAACTTTGCTGTGAATTTCGTAAGGGTCAATTTGATTGGACGCCTGTTCTTTTATTGGTTCCATTGGTCCTTGGACTTGAAAAAGTCAATCCCAGGTTTGTTATACTTCAACTGGTTTATGGGATTTGACACATAGTGGTTTACTTTCTTTACCATTGCCCTAGGTATCTATTCAACTGAGCAATTAATGAGTGGTGTGGATAAAGTTTAGATTAGTCTACTTCATGATGATATTTGGCTAGCTTTTGCATGCTGCTTGGATATTGTTAAAATTTTAAACTTTTGTACCGTAGTTAACCATTACCATTTGCATAACTTATGAAGTTAACAATCAGGGCAAAGGCTTTAGGATCGTGGGTATGTCTTCGAGAAGTGCCACATTCACCTTGCTGATGGTACTTTCTTACTTTTTGGATGGTTGGGAGGCCTCATTTGAGGTTGGTTAGAGTTATTCTCTAGTGTTCCCGTTCAGTCTTACGATTCAAAGATCAACTTGAGCGAGTGAAAATTCTTTGAATTTGGTGGTATAGATGTATGTTGAGCATGAAAAGTATCCCCTAATGTGGTAATCGGGAGGGTTCCTCTCTAGACATGTCTGCCTTGTGAGCTTATGCCCTGTCAAGGTTGAGGTTTATTTGATATCAATTGGCAGGAAGATTTATTGGAAGTTAGCTGGTTGAGAGAATCACTCATCTCCAAAGGAGTAAGATTGTTTCTTATCGAAACTGACCAAACCGGCTTCATTATTTAGAAGTTAGAACGTCAGTCTTTGTTCTCTGTCCTGTCTAATTTTGCAATACTTTGTTAACAGATTCAGGGTTAATAGGGACTACATTTTTGGAGATTTGGGGTTGAAATAGGTTCACTTAGAAGTATTTATGGGAAGGAATGGTGTCATCCACATTGTTTTTGGAGCAGGGAAAGAGTGAAAATGGGTTTGATGGTTCTTTGAATCCTAGATTTGTAATTGATGAAAGAAAAGGATGAATTCAATTCAAAGAATAGCTGTAACTAAAGAGATTTTGTGGTTATGCTATAGCCTTTATGTCATTCTAGGGCTTTGTATAAGATATTTTTGCATTTTTTTTTCAAGTGGTGCTGTGTTGTCCTTGTTCCTTATGTAATCAAAACAGTCCAGTTTGTCACAATGTGGTATTACTAACAGTTTTTTAACCCTTTTCTGTCCTTTTGTGTGCATTCTTCTTCTTTCTTTCCTGCTCTACCATACTTCAATTGGTTACAAAGTGGCTAGTAGAGCATCTTCAAAACATACCTACCCCATCACCCACCCCCAACAATAGTTACTGCAGCTTGTTAAATGTCAGTATGTTGACATATTTATGATCAACATGCGAAATTGGAACCTTTCAAAAGAACATGTGAAATTAGTGGAATTTTAAGTTTTGAATAATTCAAAGTTACTGGAAGTAATGTATATTGCAGAAATGTCGGGGTTGTTTGCTGTTAGCTTGACATTGAACTTTGGTTCATACTTCATAGTAAACAATGTTTGTGCCCTAACTCCAGACTCCATCATAGACAATTGTTTTGATAATCTTGTTAACTTTTGCATTTGATATTAAGAAGTTTTTGATGTTTTATCTAAGATTTTCACTATGGCAATATATATGTATATATATATTATTTTGTGTGTGTTTCTTGAAGTTGATATGTACAGAATAGTATGTTCTCTTCTATTTCTATCTATTTGTGCCTGATTTGAGTATTTTGAACCACCCTCACATATATCTGTTTTTTTTATCAGTTCGCATGGTTGTGGTCCTCATCCTTATTTAGGACTGTTTTTCAGTAAGTTTAGTACCTTAGTAGGCTCTTTTTTTTTTTTTTTTTCTTTTTTTTTTGGTATTTTACCATATTCTGTTCAACCTTCTATAGCATTTGCATGTGTAAGGATCGTATAGGCTCTTAGATATTTTGATACTTTCTGTTCTTGCCTTTTTGCATGCTTTGGAAGATGTAACCTCATCTGTTGTTGTTATGGGCAAGGTTTAAAAACTAGTAGGTGTAAGCCTCAATGCTCGATGCGAGCCCTAAGCCTTATATCTAAAAAGAATGCATATAAATAAGAAAAAAAATAACATAAGTTGTAAAACATATTTATATCATTAATATATTTAACATCTAAAATATGAAAACTATGACCTATATTTATATAAGTTATCTTATAAAGTAACAATGTCAAACACTTGAATGGTTTGCCTTAAAATATCAATTGTTCCGAACAGTGGATGTAATTAAAAGCTTATTAAGAACATGCTATAAGTCCAACTTTACAACTTTTATGTTTTGAACTACTAAAGGAATAATAAACTACTAAAAAGCTAGCAAATAGGCTAAAAAAATAGGGCTTTTATCACTTCTCACAATCTTTTAGTAATTTTTTAATTAGAAGTTAAGACAAGTTATAAATCATAATCTAATAACATGATATAATAGTGCAAACCTTTTAATAAGGGATTGACATGCAATTTTTTTTTTCATCTTTTATCATTTTTACCCCCAATTAAATACTAAGTAATTAAATTTTGAGTAATGAAAATAGAAGTTTGTGCCTCACGTGGGTGTTGCAAACTTGTTAGAATAATTTGGGATCCATTATTCATCAAGAAGGTGAAATAAGTGAATATGTGAATCAAGTCATAGAGTTAAGCAGGATGGGTTCTTCTTTTATATGATCGACACACCTCATTGAAGTTGAAAGGTAAGTTTTCTAAAACCACTATTTTGCTAGCTATGATATACCTATACGAAACAAAATGTTGGCAATAAAGAAACAACATGTGAACGCAGCAAATTTAACGGAAATGCATATGTTAATATGAAAATGTGATAAAACATTAAAAAATAGAATTAGAAATTTACAAATTCAAGAAGTGGTAGGAGTAGCCCTAATTGAAGATAAAATGTGAGAAAATCGATTAAGGCTGTTTGAATACATACAACAAAGACCTTTAGATGCTCCAGTTAGGAAGATTGACGTATTAACAATCCACGGTAATGGTAGAGGTAGAGGAAGACCTATAATAATATGGACAAAAATAATTAAGAAAGATATAAATACTTGTAATTAAAATGCGTGACTTAGCCCTTGATAGAGTGAAGTGGAGGAAGCAGGTTCGGGTGGCCTATCCCATGTAGTTAGGAAAATGTTTAGTTGAGTTGGGTAGTTGACTCTTAAATGGTTAGGTTAATTATTGTATGATTGTTGGCACAAACTTCATTAAAATAATAAATATCAGTAATTTTAATAGTTTAGAAGATATGAATGAATCACTTGATTGAAGATAGAAAGCTGAAATTGCTAATGTGATTTGACTATTTGCTAATGTAGTAAGGTTTATGATCACTTCATCATTCTTCTAGTTTGTTGTCCTCTATTAATTGTTTTTAGATTTTTTGGGATAAACATGTTTTTTATTTGAAGAAGTTGAGTTTAGAACATTGTTTTGTTTTTTCTATGTGATGCAAGGACGCGATGCTTTTTATTTAATTTTTTTTAATTTTGCGTGTTTGTTCATGGGACCACATTAGGTGGCTGGCTTAAACCCACATAGCCTCTTTAGTGTTGCGTCAGTTTAGGACTCTTATTTGGTAGTTTGGTATAATATGCCTTTCGGTCATTAGGAAAAGGAAGCTGATGTTTCGAGAATTTTCTTTAGTAGAAATTTATTTCAACTATATTTTTTGAGTATTTTCATTTAATGTAGTCAAGGAGAACTCAAACATGTGCCTTGACTCTTGAGGTGGGGCACACATGTTGCGCCTTAATGTTTGACAAGCAAGACCAACTTATGCATGTGCCTTATTGATGCAATGCACATGATTGTTGTATTCCCATCGATATAATCAGTTACGACGACGTTTGGCTACTTTATTTTGATTTATTTCCTTTTTGTGATTTCAATTTGTTTTCTTTAATAGTATTTCCACGTTCATTGTATTTTTATTGTAGTAGTTTTGTTTGGAAATATCATGTTTCTTAATTTAGGTGATAGTTGTGTTTTAATATTTTGAATAAGTTATATTATACTCAACTCAACTTAACTAAGCATTTTCCCAACTACATGGGGTCGACTACATGAATTCACTTCCGCACTCCACTCTATGAAGGGTTAATTCGGCATTCAAATTACTAGAAGTTAAATCTTTCTTAATTATCTCTGTCCATGTTATTTTAGGTCTTCCTCTAGCTCTATTCTTACTATGTAGTGTTAATAGGTCATTCTTCCTAACGGTGCCTCTAAGGGCCTATGTTGCATGTGTCCAAACCACCTTAGTCGATTATCTCTCATTTTATCTCCAATTGGTGCTATCCCCACAATTTCCCGTATATGCTCATTTTTAATTTTATGTTTTAAAGTTTTACCAAATATCTATCTTAACATTCACATTTTTGTTACACTTAGTTTGTTAACATGTATTTTTAATTGCCCAACATTCTGTACCATAAAGCACGACTGGCCTAATAGCAATTCTATAAATTTTCCCTTTAACTTAAATAGGATGCACCTATCATATAATAATCCAGATGCACTCATCCACTTGACCCATCTTGCTTTAACTCTATGGGTCACATTCTCACCTCTTTCTCCTTCTTTATATAATGAATCCCAAAATACTTAAAATTTTCACTCTTTGATATCTCTTGACTTTCAATCTTCACTATCTCTTCATTTACATTTCTTCTTTTGCTAAAATTACATTTCAATCTTAGTTTATATATTGAGGAAATTGCAATGCAAAAGACATGTTTGATGAACTGATTAATATTTGCTCCTACTTTCTTTCTTGTCTCTTCCTTCTCGCCATTATTGGTATCAGAGCTTCTTTGGTTCCCTTCCTCTGCCCATTCTCTTCTTCTTTTTTCTTTTTTTCCCCTTCTTTCTTCTTCTTCTTCTTCTTCTTCTTCTTCTTCTCGTTCTTCTTCTCTACTCCCTCTTTCGACTCTTTCTTCTGTTGCAATACGCTGCTACTGTCAAACCATGAACAAGCAACCCCCTCGACAAGTTTTGGAGGCCTCGACTTTTTCTCATTGAAGATTCCGCCCTAGATTTGGTACATCAATTGGAAACTTGGTTCCCTAAGTTTGTGCCCTAAATCGCAAACCTTAGTGCCTATAGCATGGTGCTAAATTTCGGCATTGGTTTCATCCAGAGCTTTCGTCTACAATGTTGAACCATCACCGCTTGTGACCGATTGGGCGTGGCATTCACTTTGCTCTAGGAGTTTCCATAGCGTCTTTCTGCTGTGATCCCATCGTCTTTGGACAAGTCTAGTTGCAAGCACACAATTTTCTTGAAGACAGAGGATTAAGTGCTGATTCTGTGCACTAGTTGCAGCCCATTAAAAGAAAAAAACATTAAAGTGGTGATTTGGTGTTTCGAGAGCCATTTAAGTATCAACTTTTCATGACACTCTGTCACTTGCGGCGTAACGTATAGATTCCTGCTTTGGGAATTGAGGTTACTATTTTATGTTACTGGTGGTTTGTGCATGTGCTAAGCCCATTTAATTTAAGTTGCCTTGAATATTTCACCGTCATCTAACCTATTCATTAAAGCTTTATTTCATGATTTTATTCTTCACCTTAATCCAATAATTGATTTACCCACCATTTGTTTTCTTTGAGCCTCTTTATTCCATTTATGTAATTGTTCATTTAGTTTAGCCCCTTAATAATCGAATCCAAAAAGAAGACCCTTTCCCAATTAGTTTGTTTTCGTTATTATCAATAGCCATTTTATTTGCTTGCCATCTGTAGGAACTTGCATCATTATTTATTTGTGAATTCTTGTTCTTGCGTGCAATATTCGTATTAAATTTATAATTTCATTGGTTATGGCTTTATAGTTGAATATCAACATCTATTCTTTGCATTTTTGGCCATTTTTTTCTAGCCCTAATTTACCATGATTGTCACTTATTCTATGTTTGATGCCCAAAATAACCTACAAATTGATGTTGACACTTTAAAAGAACAAGTTCAGTCTCTTAAAATGTCCATAAAACAATCCAAAGAAGACTTGCTTGTTGTAGTTAGGGCTGAAGTAGCTAAGGCCACCTCCTAGAGTGGAAAGCTATTGTTAAATAAGACTAGTGTTACCCCAATTCCAATTCCTAGAGTCAATTTAGGTTCCAGTTCTAGTCAGGCGCTAGTCCCTGTCAACAGTTACTTTCCAATGGGAACCTTACATCCTCCTTCAGGGTTGTTACCCACACCTTTGAAGCCTCATGTCCATCATAGGTCTATTTCACCTTGAGCTCCTACTCGGAGACATGTCTTTGAGTCCTACCCATCTAGGGTTTCTGTTAGACGAGATTTTGAGTCTCAAGATGAGTTTGAGTCACTGTTCAAAGGTGACTACGTGGAATACCCTCAAAGGCCCAAGTTCAGACATCATATAACAGGCCACTATGACATCACCCACAACATAGGCTTTTCTAATGACTAGCATGAAATCACCAAGAGAGTAAAGGTCGATGCTCTCACTTGTGATGAGTAAGCTTGATCTTGATGCTTTCTTAGATTGATTACTCTTGATGACTAGCATGAAATCACCAAGAGAGTAAAGGTTGATACTCTCACTTTTGATGGTAAGCTTGATCTTGATGCTTTCTTAGATTGATTACTTGACCTTGAGGATTATTTTGATTGGTATGACATGATTGAGGGCCAATGAGTCCAATTTTCCAAAATGAAGCTTCAAGGGTCTGCCAATTGGTATTGGCAAAATGTCAACAAAATTTAGAGCGTCTAGGTGAAGAACCCATTACTCATTGGGTCGAGATGAAACAAAAGTTAATTGAAAAGTATCTTCCTATATATCATAGGAAGTAGTTGCTAGACTAGTGGCTTAGCCTCCGCTAGTCGTCTCTGAGTGTATTTGACTACCTGACTCGATTTGAGGAGCTCCTGTTGCATTGTTTGGCTCAAGATACTCCTTGGAAAATCGTCACCAAGTTCATTACTTCATTAATGGTCTTTGACTTGAACTTAGGCGTGAGGTTAATTTACATTCTCCCGACACTTTAGAGGATGCCTACCTATGTTACCTGGACTCACAGTATAGGTGTCGAATACAGGTACATATTTAGAGGTCCAACTCGTTCAATTTCAAATTCTGGGATATGGGGACTTGGGTATATTATATGTTGTTTTTTTTCCTTTTTATCTTCTTTTCACTCATTTATTGGCCTTTATGTTCTTCCACTTAAGTAAATTTTACATATTAGTCGTTATCTTCTTTCACGCTTTCTCTTCTTTCCATTGGAGAATTTACATATTAATATTCTAAAATCTAAAGTGTTGGACATATATCTCATACCCATGTCGTATCATGAAGTGTTGGACACGGGTACGTCAGGCTAAAGTAAAGGGTCTGGATAACATAGATGCCTACCATAAGGCAATAGAGGTTGAAAAGTTGTACAAGTTGCCTATTTATAGGCTTGTCGAAGAGCCACAATAGTCTCGACCAGTCACGGTTAGGTCCAACCAGCATGGTCTTATCCAATGTTGTACCAATAATACCCCGACTGTGCGACCTAGTGTTGCTAGAAATGGCGAACCCTCAAACACTAGTGCTCGTTCGAGTGACTCTAATTTGAGTGCCATCACGAGCATGGAGAGAGTTGCATTGCATCTCATTGCCCTCACTGTACCCTTGCCATTGAGCAGGAGTTAAATGGGCCACATATTGATGCTAATGATGAGCGAATTATTGTATCTTTAGATAACCCATCATACTCGAGTGAGGAGGCTGATGAAGAGTTATATCGTGAGTTCATTACATGTCATGAGGTGCATTTTGTCCACTCCAACCCCCATAGATGAGTGGAAACGCACTAGTACTTCTACATTAGCATCAAGTGTGGAGAGAAAGTGTATAAGATTATAATTAAGAATGGAAGTTCTACAAATGTGGTGTCTACTTTTGGAATTGCTTGGATGAACCTTAAGGCTGAACCACACCCTTAGCCGTATAGAGTAGCTTGGGTAGACAAGACTTCATTACCAGTTTCAGAAAGGTGTTTAGTTCTCCTACCATGGGTAATTCTAAAGATAGTGTTTGGTGTGATGTCCAACCTACGGTTGTAGCACGTGTTATTACAACGCAAAACTATCAAGTTACTTCCTGTTATGGATAGTAAGCCCAAGCCTCATTCCCAGTCCAATGCACCTCAAGTGTCCAAGTCTTCCTCTAAAATCTCCGCTACCAAACACTTGTACTCCTGCATAAATTGACTGGGGGTGAGTTTGAGAAGAAAAGTGTGTCGTCAAGTATTGTTCTAGCATTAGTTGGTCGTGCCATCTTCCCTGATAAGCCTACACCTCCACTTAACTTTCCCTTGTGGTCAAGCCTCTTGATAAGTTTCAGGATGTTGCCCCCGATGAGTACCAAATGAGCTCCCACCCATGAAGGACATCTAGCATGCCATTGATTTAGTCTCGGGTTCACAATTACCTAATTTACCATGCTATTGAATGAACCCGAAAGAGCATGTTGAACGCGCCAGACAGGTTAATGACCTATTAGTGAAGGGTTTCATAAGACAGAGTTTGAGTCCTTGTGTAGCTCTCACATTGTTGACACCAAAAAAAGACAAATCTTGGAGAATGTGTTGATAGTCGTGCCATCAACAAAATCAGTCAAATATCAATTGCCCATCTCGTGTTTAGATGACATGTTGGATTTTTGGGTTTGGTGCCAAATGGTTTCCCAAGATTGACTTATGTAGTGGGTATCGCCAGTTGTGTATTAGGCTAGGAGATGAGTGAAAGAGAGCATTCAATACCCAAGATGGCCTTTATGAGTGGTTGGTCATGCCATCGCACTGTCTAACGCGCTTAGTACGCTTATGCGGGTTATGACTCATATTTTGCGCCTTTTCATTGGCAAGTTTTTGGTCATCTATTTTGACGATTTCCTTATGTCTATATGGTTTGAACGTAATCGAAGAATTTTTGAGGTGGTTTCAAAGGATTGGATTTACACTTGGGAGGAACCCTCAGACTAGCCGGTACTTGGGTTGCATGTTCTAAGTATTTTGCACGATTTTCTACGACTGATTGGTGTTGGGAGTGGGCTAGTTGTATGTAATAGGCTATGTTTTTGCCTTTATTTTGTCCCTTGAGTACTCCTGGTACGCATTACTATTTACCTTATGTATTCTACTGTTACTTTTAATAAATTGTTTGTTTCTTCTCAAAAAAAAAAAAAAAAAAAAGATATCCTTGTGTATAGTCAATCTAAGGAAGCACATGTGGGTCATCTTCGTCAGGTCCTAGAAGTCCTTACGTTAAAAAAAAATTATGTCAATCTTAAAAAGGGTTCATTTTTCAGTTTAGTGTCCTCTTCCTAAGGTTTATTGTGTTGTCGGATGACATCTTAGTTGATCCTAATAATGTCAAAGTTGTTCGTGAGTGACCTGAGCCCAAGACCATTTTTGAGATTCGTAGTTTCCATGGGTTATAGGCGCTTCTTCCTTTAGCTTCATTCGAGTGTTAGCCACGCTAAATGGGTTGTCGTTCTATAGGAGTATACTCCACCATCAGGTAGGTGTAGCCAATAAGGCTGCCGATGCTTTGGGTCTTGCCTTAGGTGTCTTCCAGTTTTTTGAGTGTCAGTGTAGTTGGGTTTGATAGAGTTAAGGATGAGTGTCTCACTTGTCTTGACTTTGGTATCATTTTTCAGGATTTGTTAGATTGGAACTGTCAGCCGCAGGCACATGTAGATTTTATCATTTGTGATAGTGACCTATTTCGAGGCTTCTGATTGTATATTCCTTGTATTTTCTTTTGTGAGTTCTTTGTTTGGGAGTTACATGTTGGCAGACTTGTCGGTCATTTTGGTCGGGATAAGACCATAGTCCTTGTGGAGGATTGATTTTGTTGACCTTCTCTTATGAAGGATGTTACTAGGATTTTTTCACATTGTCGTACTTGTCAGGTGGCCAAGGCTAGCCAGCATCATTCTGGCCTATACACTCCATTACCTATTCCTCATACACCTTGGCTTGATTTGAGTATGAATTTTGTTCTTGGGTTACCAAAAACACCTCGAGAGCATGATTCAATTTTTGTTGTGGATAGATTTTCGAAAATGGCCCACTTTATCCCTTATAGCAAGACAATAGATGCCTTATGTGTGGCTATGACATTTTTTGGGGACATTGTTTGTATACATGGGTACCTACTTCTATTGTGTTTGATCGTGATGTCAAGTTTGTTAGTTGCTTTTGAAGAGTTTCATGTGGATGATAATGTGATGGTCTGTATCCGTCTTGAGAGTTTCCCTCGTCATTCTTTCAAAAAGTTGCATTCCGATTCTTCTTGCCTGTTTTGAAGCTTGGACATAATGTATGCGTGTTTGACTTGCCTACTAATATGAATATTAGTTCAGTTTTCAATTTGGAGGATTTTTATCCTTGTCGAGGTACTTTTGAGTCTCTTGTGCCAGTTAGTGTGCCTATAGCTATTTCTTCTGCTCCTGTTACTTTATTTCCATGACTTCCACCGTTGCAACGCTTTGTTCCTCATTAGATTGACACCGTGCTCGAGGATGAGATTGTATCTACTATTGATAGAGTTTTTCAGTTTTATTTGTTTACTTGGAGATGTTGTCCCACTTCTAATGCTATGTGGATTATTGAGGATGAGTTCCATCGTCTTAACTT